>CM066567.1:52207529-52657529 GCA_033816785.1 Picus viridis
GAGGAGGCCTGCAGATGCAGAGCAGTAGCAATATGAAATGCATAGCTTTTGCATTAATACCAAGGTCATAGCTTCTTAGCTTTTGTCTCTAAGCCTTTTCTTACTACAATAATGGAAATGGAGTGGAGGTGCATGCCTTTCAACATCTTGGAAGGAAAGGACTCTGTTAGCTCAAGTATGTTTCCAATCTGCTTTTCTGCCAAAGTTAAGTCTGCTCTCCTTTTGCATCTATAGCCTTCACAGAAAGGCTACTAGTAGTAAATAGCATTAGCATTAGTATTAGTATTATGGAAGTAGAATAGAATAGAATAGAATAGAATAGAATAGAATAGAATAGAATAGAATAGAATAGAATAGAATAGAATAGAATAGAATAGAATAGAATAGAATAGAATTACCAAGGTTGGAAGAGACCTTGAAGATCATCGAGTCCAACCTGTAACCACAACCTCACAACTAGACTATGGCACCAAGTGCCACATCCCATCCCCTCTTGAACACCTCCAGGGATGGAGACTCAACCACCTCCCGGGCAGCCCATTCCAATGACGAATCACTCTCTCGGTGAAGAACTTTCTCCTCACCTCCAGCCTAAACTTCCCCTGGTGCAGCTTGAGACTGTGTCCCCTTGTTCTGGTGCTGGTTGCTAGGGAGAAGAGGCCAACCCCTTCCTGGCTACAACCTCCCTTCAGGTAGTTGTAGAGAGCAATAAGGTCTCCCCTGAGCCTCCTCTTCTCCAGGCTAAACAGCCCTAGCTCCCTCAGATGTTAGGGGTTGGAAGGGACCTCCAAATGACATCAAGTCCAACCCCCTGCCAGAGCAGGACCATCCAATCAAGCACAGGTCTCACAGGAACACATCCAGATGGGTTTCAAAAGTCTCCAGAGAAGGAGACTCCACAACCTCTCTGGGGAGCCTGTTCCAGTGCTCTGTGACTCTCACAGTAAAGAAGTTCCTCCTCATGTTGAGGTGGAACCTCCTGTGCCATAGTTTATATCCATTGCCCCTTGCCCTATCACAGGAAGCCAGAGAGCAGATCCTGTCCCCTCCTTGACCCCCAGCCCTCAGATATTTATAAATATTTATTAAATCCCCTCTAGTCTTCTCCAGAATAAAAAGCCCCAGGGCACATTCCCCAGTCCCTTAATCATCCTGGTAGCTCTCTGTTGGACTCTCCAGCAGATCCTTGTCCCTCCTGAACTGGGGAGCCCAAAACTGGACACAATATTCCAGGTGGGGTCTCACCAGGGCAGAATAGAGGGGAGGAGAACATCCCTTGATCTGCTGGACACACTCCTCCTAATGCACACCAGGATCCCATTGGCCCTCTTGGGTACAAGGGCACGTTGGTGACCCGTGGATAACTTCTTGTCCAGCAGGACTATTGCTGCTGTGCAAAAAGTTTGGTGCTTCTTGATAATCAGGCAAGGAGAAGATCATCAACAGGGGTATCCTCCTGGTACTGTGGGAGACACAGAAAAGCATTGTCAGTCCTTAAGAGGCCCTTCACCATTCAGCTGTGCTGGTAAGCTGACAACTTTTCAACAATATATATGCCAGCTGTGGAACAGGACCATCACCAGCATGAATCTGATGGCAAGCCCAGTGCAATGACAGGTTAAAAAATACTGTTCCCTGCAGGCACCATAAGAGACACAAAATCATAACTCCTGCAGAAGCATGGACCTGTGAGGATCGTTTGCAAACAATCCTGCCAAGGATGCATAAGTAAATCTCTCCAAGTACACAGCTATCACAATTCTTTACATCTTCAGCTGTATACCAATAACCATCAGCAAAACACTTGGACAGAAGTTCCTCTTCTGGCAGCTTTGAGGGTTTTTTTCCGTGTCATAATTGGTTTCTGCCAGGTTCTACGCATTGGCCACCACAACCCCATGCAGTGCTACAGGCTGGGGTCAGGATGGCTGGAGAGCAGCCAGGCAGAGAGGGACCTGGGAGTACTGGTTGATAGTAGGCTGAACATGAGCCTGCAGTGTGCCCAGGTGGCCAAGAAGGCCAATGGCATTCTGGCCTGCATCAGGAACAGTGTGGCCAGCAGGAGCAGGGAAGTCATTCTGCCCTGTGCTCAGCACTGGTTAGGCCACACCTTGAGTCCTGTGTCCAGTTCTGGGCCCCTCGGTTTAGGAAGGATGTTGACTTGCTGGAAGGTGTCCAGAGAAGGGCAACAAAGCTGGGGAGGGGTTTGGAGCACAGCCCTGTGAGGAGAGGCTGAGGAAGCTGGGGTTGTTTAGCCTGGAGAAGCAGCAGCTCAGGAGAGACGTTATTGCTGTCTACAACTCCCTGAAGGGAGGTTGTAGCCAGGTGGGTGTTGGTCTCTTTTCCCAGGCAACCAGCACCAGAACAAGAGGACACAGTCTCAAGCTGTGCCAGAGGAAGTTTAGGCTGGAGGTGAGGAGAAAGTTCTTCACAGAAAGAGTTGTTGGCCATTGGAATGTGTTGCCCAGGGAGGTGGTGGAGTCACCATCCCTGGAGGTGTTCAAGAAGGGATTGGATGTGGCCCTTGGTGCCATGGTTTAGTAGTCATGAGGTCTTGGGTGACAGGTTGGACTTGATGATCTCTGAGGTCTTTTCCAGCTGTATTGATTCTAAGATAAGATAATACCAAAACAATGCAGCCAAGGTCAAGCAGAAGCAAGTTAGTATCTGTCCCAGAGCCAAGAAGGGAGAAGAGAAAAATACTGTTTTGGAGCAACTAGTTTTAGTCCCTTTCTCTTCCAATAGCATTCTTTAGAATAGTCTTTATTTCTCTTTTTGCACCCAATAGTGAGTTATTTATATTTTACTACTTTCTGTTCAAGATCTGTGGAAAAAAAAAACACCTTTAAAGGCATAACCTAAAACTACCACACAAGGCTAGGACAGGTAAGAGAGCAAAGAGAGGACTGAGGGCCAGGAAGGCTGTTTTGCTCATTTATTGAATCATAGCAGTTCTACAACAGCCAGGAGGAAAATAAATGTACAAAACAATTTGGTAGGGAGAGCTACCTCAGATGTAACTGGTTTTCTTCAATGAGCAGGATGGATTTAATACAGCTTTTACAAACCAGAAGGCTAGAGTTTACAGCTGCAGTAAATGACACTTTGAAATAATACTCACTGGTGAGACAAACATGAGGCTGTCCAGTAACTCTGCTCTCACTACCACAGCCCAAATTAAACTGTGCTGTTTGTTAGAGGATGATTTAGTCTCCCTGAGCTGCCAAGTTTCACCAGTTTTCATTTAAAGAAGTTTCTGGGAGAGAGACACAAGTGAAAGACTGCACAGGAGAGATGAAAACACTTGGTGCTAGTTGAGTGTTTGGCAGTAAATAGTGCGTGCACTGTTTATGAGCTGGGTTGTGAACTCAGGTAGGAAATCATAGCTGTGCACTCTGAAGTAAAGACTGGGAGGAAAGTGTTAGATGTGGGGATTGAAGACCTTAATGTGCCACAGTTACAGAGATTAAACAATTGGCTTTTGGCTTCCAAAGGGACTCCAACAGTCATCTTTTATTAATAGAAGCTCTGGCTGAAAGAAATGTGGGTAGAGAAAACACCTGATCAGAAAACATCCATTTTGCTTAAGCTGACATTTCCTTTTTATTGTTAATTAACAGACACCCCTCCTCCCTCCCCCCCAAAAAAAAAAAAAAAAAAAAAAAAATCATAGATAGTTCACTGTGTGATTCCCCTGTCTCCAGATGGAATAAAACATCAATTTGTGGAGTCTTTTAACTCAATATAACATGCAATCCTGCATACAGTTCTGGAGCAAGAAGGGTATAGACGTGCTGGGATGTGTCCAGAGAAGGGCCACGAGGATGATCAGAGGGCTGGAGCACCTCTCCTATGAGGACAGACTGAAGGAGTTGGGGCTGTTCAGTTTGGAGAGGTGAAGGCTCCAAGAAGACCTTATTGTGGCCTTCCAGTATCTGAAGGGGGCTACAAGAAAGCTGGGGAGGGACTTTTGAGGGTGTCAGGGAGTGATAAGACTGGGGGGAATGGACCAAAACGAGATTCAGATTGGATGTTAGGAAGAAGTTCTTCCCCATGAGGGTGGTGAGAGACTGGCACAGGTTGCCCAGGGAGGTGGTGGAAGCCTCATCCCTGGAGGTTTTTAAGGCCAGGCTGGATGTGGCTGTGAGCAACCTGCTGTAGTGTGAGGTGTCCCTGCCCATGGCAGGGGGTCGGAACTGGATGATTCTTGAGGTCCCTTTCAACCCTAACAATTCCATGATTCTATGATTCAGAAAATGCCTGGAAATGCCAGAAAATCTTACACACACTCCCAGTCCTCTTCTCAGGGAGTAACCGGACAGAAAAAAAAACACATTTTAGGTACATTTCAGAATACTTTGAAATCAGTGGCAGAGTGCTTTTGGCTTTGCAGACATCAAGATTTCATCTTCTGCATCTCCACCCAACACATGCACCAAACATTTTGGTTAGCTTAAAGGGATGTTGCTTTACATCTCTAGCTGACATTTCTTTCTTTTAAGCTATTTGGATGCCAACGTGTAAGTTAACTGACTGCAATAAGTGAAGCTCAGTAACTGAACAATTAAGAGTTTCAATTCAGCCAGTTAGATCATCTCATTACCTTGTAAAGCTCCTTCAGAATGCAGTGGTGACAAATAGCTAGAAATGCTGATGGGCAGAGTGCAAGTGCATGAGATTTAACACATCTAAGTGTCAGGTTCTACACACTGGCCACAACAGCCCCAGGCAGTGCTACAGGCTGGGGTCAGAGTGGCTGGAGAGCAGCCAGGCAGAGAGGGACCTGGGGGTACTGGTTGATAGTAGGCTGAGCATGAGCCTGCAGTGTGCCCAGGTGGCCAAGAAGGCCAATGGCATCCTGGCCTGTATCAGGAATAGTGTGGCCAGCAGGAGCAGAGAAGTCATTGTGCCCTGTGCTCAGCCCTGGTTAGGCCACACCTTGAGTCCTGTGTCCAGTTCTGGGCCCCTCAGTTTAGGAAGGGTGTTGACTTGCTGGAAGGTGTCCAGAGAAAGGCAACAAAGCTGTGGAGGGGTTTGGAGCACAGCCCTGTGAGGAGAGGCTGAGGGAGCTGGGGTTGCTTAGCCTAGAGAAGAAGCAGCTCAGGGGAGACGTTATTGCTGTCTAAAACTCCCTGAAGGGAGGTTGTAGCCAGGTGGGGGTTGGTCTCTTTTCCCAGGCGACCAGCACCAGAACAAGAGGACACAGTCTCAAGCTGTGCCAGGGAGGTTTAGGCTGGATGTTAGGAAGAAATTCTTCCCAGAAATAGAGACTGGCCATTGGAATGTGCTGCCCGGGGAGGTGGTGGAGTCACCATCACTGGAGCTGTTTAGGAAGAGACTGGATGGGGTGCTTGGTGCCGTGGTTTAGTTGATTAGATGGTGCTGGATGATAGGTTGGACTCGATGATCTCTGAGGTCTTTTTCAACCTGTTTAACTCTATCTAATTCTATATCATTCAGCTTGAAGTAAATACCATTCAAATTGCAGTCTTGTCTGATGCAAATAACTGAGTCCAATTTCTAAAACAAAGGGAATTTGCTTGTCACTACAGTGAACTCCTAAAGCAATTGTGTATAGAACATAGGAGCTTCCACTTGCTTAGGGATTCAGTTGCACACAAGTTCCAGTTTTTTTTTTTTTTAATCAAAAAGATGGTGGTTTATGAGGTGATTATTTTTTCAGCACAGGATAAAGCCATTACCTAACCACATAAAGTACCAAGAAAAAAAACCCCAGCATTTAACTTAACTAATATGTTCATTTTATTTCTAATACCTGAGTAATGGTTGCTAATTTATGACCAACTGCTTACCACAATAACAGAAGATACTGCACATGATTACACTACTAATTGTTTTATTTCCTCCCATTATAGTTGCACTCTTCTGCACCACAAACTAGGCAGTTGGTGTTTCCAGTGGTAATAAATGGGAAACCTTTAGATTTTTCTTTTTCCTTCTTTTTTTTATTTTCTCTTTTTGCCTTTTTCTTCTTTTTTTCTTCTTTTTTCTTCTTTTATTTCCTTTTTTTCTTCCTTCTTTTTCCCTTTTTTTTCTTTTTTTTTCTTCTTTTTTTCCTTTCTTTTCACCTCTTTTATTTCTTTTTTTCCTTTTGTCTTCTTTTTTCCTTTCTTTTTCTCTTCCTTTTCATCTTTTTGCCTTTTTTCTTCTTTTTTTCCTTTCTTTTTCTCTTCCTTTATTTCTTCTTTTTTTCCTTTTCCTTTTCTTCCTTTTTCATTTTTCTCTTCTTTTATTTCTTCTTTTTTTCCTTTTATTTTTTTCCTTCTTTTTATCTTCTTTTATTCTTTTTTTCCTTTTTCTTGGTTTTCTTCATTCTTTTTTCCTTCCCTTTTCCCTTCTTTTTCTTCTATTTGTTTTTTTATTTTCCTTCTTCTTTATTCTTTTGTTAATTTTTCTTTCCTTTTCTTATTTTTTCTTCTTTTTTTTTCTTTTTTGTCTTTTTTCTCTTCTTCCTTTTTCTTCTTTTTTCCTTTCTTTTTCTCCTTTTTTTCCTTCTTTTTGTCTTCTTCTGTTTCTTCTTTTTTTTCTCTTTTCTTTCTTCTTTTTTCTTTTCTTTTTCTTCTGTTTTCTCATCTTGTTTCCTTCTGTTTTCTTCTTTTTCCTTTTTTTTTCTTTTTTCTTCTTTTTTTCCTTTCTTTTTTCTTTTTTCTTCTTTTCTTCTTTTTTTTTTTTTTTTCTTCTGTTTTCCTTTCTTTTTCTTCTTTTTCCTTCCTTTTGTCTTCTTCTGTTTCTTCTGTTTTCTTCTTTTATTTCTTCTCTTTGTTTTCTTCTTTTATTTCTTCTCTTTTTTTCCCCTCTTTTTTTACTTTCTTCTTTTTTATTTTTTTTTTCCCCCTTTTTTTTCCTTTTATTTTTCTTTTGGTTGTGTCCAAAATTAAACAAATCTGTTTAATGTGATTAAAAATATATAGTTCTGTTACTTCTCATGACAGCCAAATTGCTGGAGACATTCTGCTTTCCTCTTCTAATGAGGTGCATTAGTCAAGAGTTGAAGGACCTTTGACCCTAGGATCAAGTGCCTACCCTGCAGGGACAGAGCTCAGTATATGGGATTATGAGTTGACAGGAGACAGCTGGAAGAAATACCTGAGAATTCACACTTAAAGTAATCCCTGAAAATTGAATGGAGGTATGTGGAAATAACAATTATGTTCTCTAGTGATGTTGTCTAGTGAAAAGCCTTATAAAAACTTAACTAGTGTTTGGGGACCCCATCAGTGGCTATACTACTGAATGAAGCAGTCAAGCATGTTTAACACTACACTCAACAGGGACTGAAGTTCTGTGAACGAGCTTAATCTCCAGCTGATTTTATTGCGAGCTCCTTCCCTCTGCTAATGATCTCCTGTGCTGTGTACTTAGTGTAATGCCACAGGATCTACCCATTATCAAATAACCAAAAGCCAAACAGTGTATTTCTGTGGATTCTTCAGAAAGGAAGTGTTGACAGATACTTATAAGTGCTTGAGGCACAGGGATGCATGGATGGATGGATGTATAAAAGTGGCAGAATAAGAAAATTGCTCATTTTCCATACGGAAGAGAAATTGATTATTAAAACCATAATGCTTTGTATACTGCATATTCAATGATTTCTATTCATATTTTTTTTCAGTTGTGTCCCCTTGTTGTTCACCCATTTCTACCTTATGACAAGGAACATACCTTCTGAAAACATTTCACAAGATCACAGAATGTTAGGGGCTGGAAGGGACCTCTGGAGATCAGTAAGTCCAAGCCCCCCTGCAGAAGAGGATCATAGAATCTAGCACAGGTCACACAGGAGCACATCCAGATGGTTCCTGAAAGTCTCCAGAAGAGGAGACTCCACAACTTCTCTGGGGAGCCTTTTCCAATGCTCTGTGACCCTCACAGTGAAGTTCCTCCCCATGTTGAGGTGGAACCTCCGGTGCTGTAGTTTATAACCATTATCCCTTGTCCTGTCCCAGGGCACAAGTGAGCAGAGGTTGTCCCTTCCTTCCTGACACCCAGCCCTCAGATATTGACAGACATTTATTAGATCTCCTCTCAGTCTTCTCCTCCAGACTAACCAGCCCCAAGTATCTCAGCCTCTCCTCATCAGGCAGTGCTTCAGTCCCTTCAACATCATAGCAGCCCTCTGTTGGACTCCCTCCAGCAGATCCCTGTCCCTCTTGAACTGGCGAGCCCAGACCTGGATGCAATATTCCAGGTGTGGTCTCACCAGGACAGAGTAGAGGGGGAGGAGAACCTCCCTGGATCTGCTGCTCTTAATGCACCCCAGGATCCCATTGGCTTTCTTGGCCACCAAGGCACATTGCTGACCCATTCAGGACTTGTTGTCCACCAGGACTCCCAGGTCCTTCTCCCCAGGGCTGCTCTCCAGCAGATCACTTCCTAACCTGTACTGGTGCGGTTTATTCTTCCTTCCCAGATGCAGGACTCTGCACTTACCCTTGTTGAACCTCATTATGTTCCTCTCTGCCCAGCTCTCAGTCTGTCCAGGTCTCACTGACTTAAAATCAAGTTAGAAAGATTCCAGCAAGAATTTAATTTCTTATTAATTGACAGAGTTTTCACTCTGCAAAACTCTGCTCCCTCAGGTCCATGTCCTTCCTATGTCGAGGGCTCCAGACCTGAACACAGTACTCCAGGTGAGGTCTGACCAGAGCAGAATCACCTTTCTTGATCTGCTGACCACAATTCTTTTGATGCAGCCCAGGATGTGATTTGCATTATGGGCTGCACATTCACATTGTTGGCACATGTCCAGGTCAATTAGGTTAATTCATATTTGAATCAGGCTCCTAGACAAATAAAAGCCACCAGGGGTGCTGCTGTGAAGATTGTTCAAGCATTATGTGGGGAATGAATGATGAGTGCACAACCGATTTGTACGACAACCAGAAGTTCCAGGAGAACACTTCCTGGAGCTCCTCTTCTGTGAGGACAGACTGAGGGAGCTGGTGTTGTTCAGTGTGGAGAAGAGAAGGCTTTGAAGAGACTTTATTGTGGCCTTCCAGTATCTGAAGGGGGCTCCAAGAAAGCTGGGAAGGGACTTTTAGGGTGTCAGGGAGTGATAGGACTAGGGGGAAAAAAACAGAAATGGGTAGACTCAGATGTTAGGAAGAAGCTCTTCCCCATGAGGGTGGTGAGACACTGGAACGAGCTGCACAGGGAGGCAGGGTCCAGCGAACAGGTTGTCCAGGGTGGTGGAAGCCTCATGCCTGGAGGTTTTGAAGGCCAGGCTAGATGTGGCTCTGAGCCACCTGATCTAGTGTGAGGTGTCCCTGCCCATGGCAGGGGAGCTGGAACTGGATGATCCTTGAGGTCCCTTCCAACCCTATCAATTCTATGATTCTTGTCTGCACATTTTGGTCTTTTGTGTTCAATTGCTGGATGGCTGAGTTTCGACTGACAGCCTGAGTGTTCAAATGTGATCACCAGAGACTGGAGCTGCTCCTCACAGAAGAGTACCTCATTTTCATTTTAAAAATGCACAATCAGCATTTTGTCTGCACTGGTGAATTGTAATCTAAATCCAAGGGAACTTGTTATCTGATAATCCTTCAAGATCAACAGCTGCCTGGCTGGCTGGCTTACATTGACTAAACAAACCTGAATACAAACTTCTCTTGCCCACTGTTGTAATTGCAAGGAAAGGAACAAAAATCTGTCCTACTTTTTTTTTTTTTTTTCCCTGGAAAACAATAATAAATTTGTGGCAAGAAGCACATTTATTTACAATTGCAGCAATCACCAGGATAGTCATAAGATAAATCTTGTAAACACTGTAATTACTCTGTTTATTGTAAACTTGACATTGCACTTGGAAAGAGCTCCTGGGAGATTTCCCTTCCTTTCCCTTTTACAACTAGGAAGATGGATGTTTCTGCATGAAAAAAAAAAAAAAAAAAAAAAAAAAAAGGAAAACAGATGAAAACTTCTCTCTTTGTATAATGTCTGTGTATTTGGGTGGGGGTAGGTGTACCTGAATTCTTAGTGCAGAAACAAGGGGTTCAAAGGCAATGAATTCAAACTGTGTAAACAAAATATCCCACGGAAGAAACTCGTTGAACATGGAATCATAGAATCAATAAGGATGGAAAAGATCTCAAAGATCATCAAGCCCAACCTGGCACCCAACACCTCGTGACAACTAAACCATGGCACCAAGTGCCACGTCCAATCCCCTCTTGAACACCTCCAGGGACGGTGACTCTACCACCTCCCTGGGCAGCACATTCCAATGGCTAACAACTCTCTCTGTGAAGAACTTTCTCCTCACTTCGAGCCTAAACTTCCCCTGGTGCAGCTTGAGACTGTGTCCTCTTGTTCTGGTGCTGGTTGCCTGGGAGAAGAGACCAACCCCTACCTGTCCACAACCTCCCTTCAGATAGTTGCAGAGAGCAATAAGGTCTCCCCTGAGCCTCCTCTTCTCCAGGCTAAGCAACCCCAGCTCCCTCAGCCTCTCCTCACAGGGCTGTGCTCAAGACCTCTCCCCAGCTTCATTGCCCCTCTCTGGACACGTTCAAGTGTCTCAATGTCCTTATTAAGGATATTTGACTAGCCATGTATTTTGGACAAAAAGAATTATATATTAAAAAGAAATTATATATATATATATATATATATATATGTACACACACATGATTTCACTCCTAGAAACAGCTCCTTGTCAAGAGAACAACTGAAAGTGTCAAATTATTGATTGATTTTGTATAACAGCTTTGAAATATATAACTATTTAGAAACACATGCATAGTTATTAATGGATTAAATTTCTGAAACACTGCTGCTGCTTTCACTTTTTCTTTTACCAGCTATGCATCTTAAAGACAGGTGTTCCCTGTGCTGATTAGTATTTCCCTTCCCTTCCCTTCCCTTCCCTTCCCTTCCCTTCCCTTCCCTTCCCTTCCCTTCCCTTCCCTTCCCTTCCCTTCCCTTCCCTTCCCTTCCCTTCCCTTCCCTTCCCTTCCCTTCCCTTCCCTTCCTTCCTTCCCTTCCCAAACCTTCCCCCTTCCCTTCCCTTCCCAAACCTTCCCTTCCTTCCCTTCCCTTCCCTTCCCCCTTCCCTTCCCTTCCCTTCCCTTCCCTTCCCTTCCTTCCCTTCCCTTCCTTCCCTTCCCTTCCCTTCCCTTCCCTTCCCTTCCCTTCCTTCCCTCCCTTCCCTTCCCTTCCCTTCCCTTCCTTCCCTTCCCTTCCTTCCCCCTTCCCCCTTCCCTTCCCTTCCTTCCCTTCCCTTCCCTTCCCTTCCCTTCCCTTTCCAAACCTTCCCTTCCTTCCCTTCCTTCCCTTCCCTTCCCTTCCCTTCCCCCTTCCCTTCCCTTCCCTTCCCTTCCCTTCCCTTCCCAAACCTCCCTTCCCTTCCCCTTCCCTTCCCTTCCCTTCCCTTCCTTCCCTTCCCTTCCCTTCCCTTCCCTTCCCTTCCCTTCCCTTCCCTTCCCTTCCCTTCCCTTCCCTTCCCTTCCCTTCCCTTCCCTTCCCTTCCCTTCCCTTCCCTTCCCTTCCCAAACCTTCCCTTCCTTCCCTCCCTTCCCTTCCCAAACCTTCCCTTCCCTTCCCAAACCTTCCCATTCCTTCCCTTCCTTCCTTCCCTTCAAACCTTCCTTCCTTCCCTTCCATTCCTTCCCTTCCCTTCCTTCCATTCATTCCATTCCTTCCCATTCCATTCCATTCCATTTCATTCCATTCCATTCCATTCCATTCCATTCATTCCATTCCATTCCATTCCATTCCATTCCATTCCCAAACATTCCCATTCCATTCCATTCCATTCCATTCCATTCCATTCCATTCCATTCCATTCCATTCCATTCCCATTCCATTCCATTCCATTCCATTCCATTCCATTCCATTCCATTCCATTCCATTCCATTCCATTCCATTCCATTCCATTCCATTCCATTCCATTCCATTCCATTCCCATTCCATTCCATTCCATTCCATTCCATTCCATTCCATTCCATTCCATTCCATTCCATTCCATTCCATTCCATTCCATTCCATTCCATTCCATTCCATTCCATTCCATTCATTCCATTCCATTCCATTCCATTCCATTCCATTCCATTCCATTCCATTTCCATTCCATTCCATTCCATTCCATTCCATTCCATTCCATTCCATTCCATTCCATTCCATTCCATTCCATTCCATTCCATTCCATTCCATTCCATTCCATTCCATTCCATTCCATTCCATTCCATTCCATTCCATTCCAAACCATTCCATTCCATTCCATTCCATTCCATTCCATTCCATTCCATTCCATTCCATTCCCATTCCATTCCATTCCATTCCATTCCATTCCATTCCATTCCATTCCATTCCATTCCATTCCATTCCATTCCATTCATTCCATTCCATTCCATTCCATTCCATTCCATTCCATTCCATTCATTCCATTCCATTCCATTCCATTCCATTCCATTCCATTCCATTCCATTCCATTCCATTCCATTCCATTCCATTCCATTCCATTCCATTCCATTCATTCCATTCCATTCCATTCCATTCCATTCCATTCCATTCCATTCCATTCCATTCCATTCCATTCCATTCCATTCCATTCCATTCCATTCCATTCCATTCCATTCCATTCCATTTCCATTCCATTCCATTCCATTCCATTCCATTCCATTCCATTCCATTCCATTCCATTCCATTCCATTCCATTCCATTCCATTCCATTCCATTCCATTCCATTCATTCCATTCCATTCCATTCCATTCCATTCCATTCCATTCCATTCCATTCCATTCCATTCCATTCCATTCCATTCCATTCCATTCCATTCCATTCCATTCCATTCCATTCCATTCCATTCCATTCCATTCATTCCATTCCATTCCATTCCATTCCATTCCATTCATTCCATTCCATTCCATTCCATTCCATTCCATTCCATTCCATTCCATTCCATTCCATTCCATTCCATTCCATTCCATTCCATTCCATTCCATTCCATTCCATTCCATTCCATTCCATTCCATTCCATTCCATTCCATTCCATTCCATTCCATTCCATTCCATTCCATTCCATTCCATTCCATTCATTCCATTCCATTCCATTCCATTCCATTCCATTCCATTCCATTCCATTCCATTCCATTCCATTCCATTCCATTCCATTCCATTCCATTCCATTCCATTCCATTCCATTCCATTCCATTCATTCCATTCCATTCCATTCCATTCCATTCCATTCCATTCCATTCCATTCATTCATTCCATTCCATTCCATTCCATTCCATTCCATTCCATTCCATTCCATTCCATTCCATTCCATTCCATTCCATTCCATTCCATTCCATTCCATTCCATTCCATTCCATTCCATTCCATTCCATTCCATTCCATTCCATTCCATTCATTCCATTCCATTCCATTCCATTCCATTCCATTCCATTCATTCCATTCCATTCCATTCCATTCCATTCCATTCCATTCCATTCCATTCCATTCCATTCCATTCCATTCCCATTCCATTCATTCATTCCATTCCATTCATTCATTCCATTCCATTCCATTCCCCATTCCATTCCATTCCATTCCATTCCATTCCATTCCATTCCATTCCATTCCATTCCATTCCATTCCATTCCATTCCATTCCATTCCATTCCATTCCATTCCATTCCATTCCATTCCATTCCATTCCATTCCATTCCATTCCATTCCATTCCATTCCATTCCATTCCATTCCATTCCATTCCATTCCATTCCATTCCATTTCCATTCCATTCCATTCCATTCCATTCCATTCCATTCCATTCCATTCATTCCATTCCATTCCATTCCATTCCATTCCATTCCATTCCATTCCATTCCATTCCATTCCATTCCATTCCATTCCATTCCATTCCATTCCATTCCATTCATTCCATTCCATTCCATTCCATTCCATTCCATTCCATTCCATTCCATTCCATTCCATTCCATTCCATTCCATTCCATTCCATTCCATTCCATTCCATTCCATTCATTCCATTCCATTCCATTCCATTCCATTCCATTCCATTCCATTCCATTCCATTCCATTCCATTCCATTCCATTCCATTCCATTCCATTCCATTCCATTCCATTCCATTCATTCCATTCCATTCATTCCATTCCATTCCATTCCATTCCATTCCATTCCATTCCATTCCATTCCATTCCATTCCATTCCATTCCATTCCATTCCATTCCATTCCA
Source organism: Picus viridis (assembly GCA_033816785.1). NCBI lineage: Eukaryota > Metazoa > Chordata > Aves > Piciformes > Picidae > Picus > Picus viridis. The sequence continues at coordinate 52,221,728 of CM066567.1, forward strand.
TTCCATTCCATTCCATTCCATTCCATTCCATTCCATTCCATTCCATTCCATTCCATTCATTCATTCCATTCCATTCCATTCCATTCCATTCCATTCCATTCCATTCCATTCCATTCCATTCATTCCATTCCATTCCATTCCATTCCATTCCATTCCATTCCATTCCATTCCATTCCATTCCATTCCATTCCATTCCCATTCCATTCCATTCCATTCCATTCCATTCCATTCCATTCCATTCCATTCCATTCCATTCCATTCCATTCCATTCCATTCCATTCCATTCCATTCATTCCATTCCATTCCATTCCATTCCATTCCATTCCATTCCATTCCATTCCATTCCATTCCATTCCATTCCATTCCATTCCATTCCATTCCATTCCATTCCATTCCATTCCATTCCATTCCATTCCATTCCATTCCATTCCATTCCATTCCATTCCATTCCATTCCATTCCATTCCATTCCATTCCATTCCATTCCATTCCATTCCATTCCATTCCATTCCATTCCATTCCATTCCATTCCATTCCATTCCATTCCATTCCATTCCATTCATTCCATTCCATTCCATTCCATTCCATTCCATTCCCATTCCATTCCATTCCATTCCATTCCATTCCATTCCATTCCATTCCATTCCATTCCATTCCATTCCATTCCATTCCATTCCATTCCATTCCATTCCATTCCATTCCATTCCATTCCATTCCATTCCATTCCATTCCATTCCATTCCATTCCATTCATTCCATTCCATTCCATTCCATTCCATTCCATTTCATTCCATTCCATTCCATTCCATTCCATTCCATTCCATTCATTCCATTCCATTCCATTCCATTCCATTCCATTCCATTCATTCCATTCCATTCCATTCCATTCCATTCCATTCCATTCCATTCCATTCCATTCCATTCCATTCCATTCCATTCCATTCCATTCCATTCCATTCCATTCCATTCCATTCCATTCCATTCCATTCCATTCCATTCCATTCCATTCCATTCCATTCCATTCCATTCCATTCCATTCCATTCCATTCCATTCCATTCCATTCCATTCCATTCCATTCCATTCCATTCCATTCCATTCCATTCCATTCATTCCATTCCATTCCATTCCATTCCATTCCATTCCATTCCATTCCATTCCATTCCATTCCATTCCATTCCATTCCATTCCATTCCATTCCATTCCATTCCATTCCATTCCATTCCATTCCATTCCATTCCATTCCATTCCATTCCATTCCATTCCATTCCATTCCATTCCATTCCATTCCATTCCATTCCATTCCATTCCATTCCATTCCATTCCATTCCATTCCATTCATTCCATTCCATTCCATTCCATTCCATTCCATTCCATTCCATTCCATTCCATTCCATTCATTCATTCATTCCATTCCATTCCATTCCATTCATTCCATTCCATTCCATTCCATTCCATTCCATTCCATTCCATTCCATTCCATTCCATTCCATTCCATTCCATTCCATTCCATTCCATTCCATTCCATTCCATTCCATTCCATTCCATTCCATTCCATTCCATTCCATTCCATTCCATTCCATTCCATTCCATTCCATTCCATTCCATTCCATTCCATTCCATTCATTCCATTCCATTCCATTCCATTCCATTCCATTCCATTCCATTCCATTCCATTCCATTCCATTCCATTCCATTCCATTCCATTCCATTCCATTCCATTCATTCCATTCCATTCCATTCCATTCCATTCCATTCCATTCCATTCCATTCCATTCCATTCCATTCCATTCCATTCATTCCATTCCATTCCATTCCATTCCATTCCATTCCATTCCATTCCATTCCATTCCATTCCATTCATTCCATTCCATTCCATTCCATTCCATTCCATTCCATTCCATTCCATTCCATTCCATTCCATTCCATTCCCATTCCATTCCATTCCATTCCATTCCATTCCATTCCATTCCATTCCATTCCATTCCATTCCATTCCATTCATTCCATTCCATTCCATTCCATTTCCATTCCATTCCATTCCATTCCATTCCATTCCATTCATTCATTCCATTCATTCCATTCATTCCATTCCATTCCATTCCATTCCATTCCATTCCATTCCATTCCATTCCATTCCATTCCATTCCATTCATTTCATTCCATTCCATTCCATTCCATTCCATTCCATTCCATTCCATTCCATTCCATTCCATTCCATTCCATTCCATTCCATTCCATTCCATTCATTCCATTCCATTCCATTCCATTCCATTCCATTCCATTCCATTCCATTCCATTCCATTCCATTCCATTCCATTCCATTCCATTCCATTCCATTCCATTCCATTCCATTCCATTCCATTCCATTTCCATTCCATTCCATTCCATTCCATTCCATTCCATTCCATTCCATTCCATTCCATTCATTCCATTCCATTCCATTCCATTCCATTCCATTCATTCCATTCCATTCCATTCCATTCCATTCCATTCCATTCCATTCCATTCCATTCCATTCCATTCCATTCCATTCCATTCCATTCCATTCCATTCCATTCCATTCCATTCATTCCATTCCATTCCATTCCATTCCATTCCATTCCATTCCATTCCATTCCATTCCATTCATTCCATTCCATTCCATTCCATTCCATTCCATTCCATTCCATTCCATTCCATTTCATTCCATTCCATTCCATTCCATTCCATTCCATTCCATTCCATTCCATTCCATTCCATTCCATTCATTCCATTCCATTCCATTCCATTCCATTCCATTCCATTCCATTCCATTCCATTCCATTCCATTCCATTCCATTCCATTCCATTCCATTCCATTCCATTCCATTCCATTCCATTCCATTCCATTCCATTCCATTCCATTCCATTCCATTTCCATTCCATTCCATTCCATTCCATTCCATTCATTCATTTCCATTCATTCCATTCCATTCCATTCCATTCCATTCCATTCCATTCCATTCCATTCCATTCCATTCCATTCCATTCCTTTCCATTCCATTCCATTCCATTCCCAAACCATTCCATTCCCTTCCATTCCATTCCAAACCTTCCATTCCATTCCCTTCCTTCCCTTCCTTCCCTTCCATTCCCTTCCCTTCCCTTCCCTTCCATTCCCTTCCCTTCCATTCCCTTCCCTTCCCTTCCCTTCCCTTCCCTTCCCTTCCCTTCCCTTCCCTTCCTTCCCTTCCCTTCCCTTCCCTTCCCTTCCCTTCCCTTCCCTTCCTTCCCTTCCTTCCCTTCCTTCCTTTCTCCTCTACAGCTCTGTGGTGGAAAGGCTGTTGTTCTCCACTGCAAAGGCTGCTGTTCTCCATTACACTTGCAGATAAAGATAGAATTCCTTAACATGTCAGCAAGGCCTACACAGAAAGTGCTGTTTTGGGGGAAGGAGAATTAGACTACAAAGACTACAAAGCACCCAAAATAACCCACTGCCTTTTAGCATCTACAGCCTTCCCTTCCCTTCCCTTCCCTTCCCTTCCTTCCTTCCCTTCCCTTCCCTTCCTTCCCTTCCCCTTCCCTTCCCTTCCCTTCCTTCCCCCTTCCCCTTCCCTTCCCAAACCTTCCCTTCCCTTCCCAAACCTTCCCTTCCTTCCCAAACCTTTCCCTTCCCTTCCCAAACCTTCCCTTCCCTTCCCTTCCCAAACCTTCCTTCCCCTTCCCTTCCCAAACCTTCCCTTCCCTTCCCAAACCTTCCCTTCCCAAACCTTCCCAAACCTTCCCAAACCTTCCCAAACCTTCCCTTCCCAAACCTTCCCAAACCTTCCCAAACCTTCCCTTCCCTTCCCTTCCCAAACCTTCCCTTCCCTTCCCAAACCTTCCCAAACCTTCCCAAACCTTCCCTTCCCAATCCTTCCCTTCCCAATCCTTCCCTTCCCTTCCCTTCCCAAACCTTCCCTTCCCTTCCCAAACCTTCCCTTCCCTTCCCTTCCCTTCCCAAACCTTCCCTTCCCTTCCCTTCCCTTCCTTCCCAAACCTTCCCAAACCTTCCCTTCCTTCCCTTCCTTCCTTCCCTTCCCTTCCTTCCCTTCCCTTCCTTCCCTTCCTTCCTTCCTTCCCTTCCCTTCCCTTCCCTTCCCTTCCCTTCCCAAACCTTCCCAAACCTTCCCAAACCTTCCCAAACCTTCCCAAACCTTCCCTTCCCAAACCTTCCCTTCCCTTCCCTTCCCTTCCCTTCCCAAACCTTCCCTTCCCTTCCTTCCTTCCCTTCCCTTCCCTTCCCTTCCCTTCCCTTCCTTCCCTTCCTTCCTTCCCTTCCCTTCCCTTCCCTTCCCTTCCCTTCCTTCCCTTCCCTTCCCTTCCCTTCCCTTCCCTTCCCTTCCCTTCCCAAACCTTCCCAAACCTTCCTTCCCTTCCCAAACCTTCCCTTCCCAAACCTTCCCAAACCTTCCCTTCCCTTCCCAAACCTTCCCTTCCCTTCCCTTCCTTCCCTTCCCTTCCCTTCCCTTCCCTTCCTTCCCTTCCCTTCCTTCCTTCCCTTCCCTTCCCTTCCTTCCCTTCCCTTCCCTTCCCTTCCCTTCCCTTCCCCCTCCCTTCCTTCCTTCCCTTCCCTTCCCTTTCCTTCCCTTCCCAAACCTTCCCTTCCCTTCCCTTCCCTTCCCAAACCTTCCCCCTTCCCAAACCTTCCCTTCCCTTCCCAAACCTTCCCTTCCCAAACCTTCCCTTCCCTTCCCAAACCTTCCCTTCCCAAACCTTCCCTTCCCTTCCCAAACCTTCCCTTCCCTTCCCAAACCTTCCCTTCCCTTCCCTTCCCTTCCCTTCCCAAACCTTCCCTTCCCTTCCCTTCCCAAACCTTCCCTTCCCAAACCTTCCCTTCCCTTCCCAAACCTTCCCTTCCCTTCCCTTCCCTTCCCAAACCTTCCCTTCCCTTCCCTTCCCAAACCTTCCCTTCCCTTCCCTTCCCTTCCCTTCCCTTCCCTTCCCTTCCCTTCCCTTCCCTTCCCTTCCCTTCCCTTCCCAAACCTTCCCAAACCTTCCCAAACCTTCCCAAACCTTCCCCTCCTATTCCACTCCACTCCACTCCACTCCACTCCACTCCACTCTATTCTATTCTATTCTATTCTATTCTATTCTATTTCTATTCTATTCTATTCTATTCACATCTGCTAGCTTGTCCTGAGTCTGTAACCTCTGAGTCACAGCAGCTTTCAAGAGTGCACTCAGAATCCATCACATCCCTTAACAAGTTTTTCCAGCTGCTCTTTGTCTTCTGTTAAAAACCAGTCTTATTTCCAGCTAGGGTGAAGTAGTGATGGCTGGAATTACCAATGTGCTTCAAGCCATGAAGTTTTAAGGGTGTCAGTGAAAAAAGCATGATACCTGAAATTGTGATACTGTCATCAACAGTAATATGACTTGGCTTGTGCAGTACCAGTTGCAAGATCAAGCAGTTTGAGCATAAAGGATTTACAACATACTCCATGAGAATGATCAGGGGACTGGAGTACTTCTCCTATGGAGACAGACTGAGGGAGTTGGGGCTGTTCAGTCTGGACAAGAGAAGGCTCTGAGGAGACCTTATTGTGGTCTTCCAGTATCTGAAGGGGTCTACAAGAAAGCTGGGGAGGGACTTTTTAAGGTGTCAGCTAGTGATAGGGCTGGAGGGAATGGATCAAAGCTAGAAATGGGGAGATTGAGATTGGATGTTAGGAAGAGGTTCTTCCCCATAAGGGTGGTGAGACACTGGCACAGGTTCCCCAGGGAGATGGTGGAAACCCCATCCCTGGAGTTTTTTAAGGCCAGGCTGGATGCGGCTCTGAACAACCTGATCTAGCATGAGGTGTCCCTGCCCATGGCAGGGGAGTTGGAACTGGATGATCCTTGAGGTCCTTTCCAACCCTAACAATTCTATGATTCTGTGATAACTTGTTCCAGTGGGGTCAAGGAGAAAAGAATCCTGATCCCAGATTCATCCTTCCATAGAAATCCATATATGAAATCCATTCACAGCAGGAGTAAGGTCACAGTGAGAAAGAGAGGCTGAGAGCCTTCAGAAATAATGCAAAATTAGAAGACTTCCACTAACTTATCTCTACCTTACCATTCTATACATGCTTTAAAATGGTTTCCTTTTCTTTTTGCTTTTCTTTTTTCCCTCCAGTTATGCATGGTTTATCCTCTCTTGGTTTGCCTTTTAAGACTGATGTAACTGCAGCTGTGATTTTTTAAAGAGGTGTTTATGTCATTTCTTGCACACAGCTCATCCATCACTCTCCACTCAGATACAGCAAGAATTCAAAATGTAGCCCGAGTGGCACAGCCTCCTGCCTTTCATGAAGTGGCTTAGCCAGAGCTGAAGCAACAGTGTCTCACCACCAGCACGTTTCAGGAGTGAATGTGATGATTTCTCTCATCTTCTAGAATATATCAGAGCAGAAATACTAACATTTACATGTGCTACAGTACAGTGAAACTGGAGACTCATTCTGGAATAACACAGCTTCATACTCACCCCAGGGGCACTGTTTCAGGTGTCATCCCTGGTATAAGAAATTCTCCTTCACATGGAATCACAGAATCAGACAGGTTGGAAAAGACCTCCAAGATCATCAAGTCCAATTGATCATCCAACCCCATCTAATCAACTAGGCTACGGCACTAAGTGCCTCATCCAGGCTTTTGTGAAACACCTTCAGGGTGTTTAAGAAAACTTATCATTCCTAACTGTTCCTAACAAAACAATTTCTGTCTCTATATAATCTGGTTTGCTTTCATATAGAAGACCATCTCATTGTTTAAGGGCTAGATTCAGATATAATAACAATAAATAATCGTAATAAAATCATCTTCTCATTTTCAGAGATGGCTCTCTCCCTTAGACCGAGTTTGACCAAGTCAGGTTAGAGCTGCTGCCATCTGCTGCTTGATAGGGCCAGCCAAGTCTGTCCAGAGTGATGTTTTGTGATTGCTTTACTTTTATCATCTCCTGCTTTATACTGATCAGGAGCTACAGTTTTAGTTTATAGCTGAATTGGCAATTGACTAAAGCTTGCTGCCCACCACGCTCAGAGGTGAGCTCAGTTGGTTGTAACTGGTCCCACTGGTCCACTAACCACATCCAGCCTGGCCTTAAAAACCTCCAGGGATGAGGCTTCCACCACCCCCTGGGCAACCTCTTCCAGTGTCTCACCACCCTCATGGGGAAGAACTTCTTCCTAACATACAATCTCAATCTACCCATTTCTATTTTTATTCCATTCCCCCAGTGCTATTACACCCTGACACCCTAAAAAGTCTCTCCCCAGCTTTCTTGTAGCCCCCTTCAGACACTGGAAGGAGGTGTCCTCAAAGCCTTCTCTTCTGCAGACTGAAGAAGGCCCAGCATGGTGACCACACAGGTAAAAACTGTTGCCAGGAAGAATGTGGAGACCCAAATGGAGGAAAAGAACCCTTTGGTTTGTGATTTACTGTCCAAGCTACTATCATCTCTTACAATACAATAAACCAGGTTGGAAGAGACCTTCAAGATCATCATGTCCAACCCATCAAACAACTAGATCATGGCACCAAGCACCCCATCAAGTCTCCTAATGAACACCTCCAATGACGGTGACTCCACCACCTCCCCAGGCAGCCCATTCCAATGGGGAATCACTCTCTCTGTATAGAACTTCCTCCTAACGTCCAGTCTAAACCTGCCTTGGCGCAGCCTGAGACTGTGTCCTCTTCACATACTTTGCTCATTTCATTTAATGAAGCTACAAAAGTTGCATTTGATTCCCTCTCTTCCAGCTGAGTTGTACTTAACACACAAACCTGGCAAAAAAACCCACCCAAAACAGCATTGTTTTCAAGTTATTACTGCTGCTTCTGATCATCTGAGCACAGCTAGGGGCCTGCTTATGACATAAATTAAAATAGTCTGAAGATCTGCGTGCAGCTGACAAGAGTAACCTTAAATAACTTCCTCCCCTGTTGCTGCAAAGGAGAGGCTACCTCCTTGATCAGCTTTGTGTTGATTGTAGAGTCACCCTGCTTCAAAGATAAGTCACCATCTTTAAGACTGTAGTAAATCACTGGAGCAGTTGACAGGAGGTGTATGAAAAATCATGCTTGTGGTTTCCCTCAAGCTGTACTTCCTATAATTATTGCTTACATGTGTGTGCTACTCAATACATGATGTATCTGAATCACAGTTTCATGGAGGAGAACCTTTTTTGCTAGTTTGCTAGTAGGGTCTGGATTGGTTGGTCCAGATTCACAGTTTATAGAAGTCATAGACACACAGAATGGGTTTAGTTGGAAGGGACCTTAAAGATCATCTAGCTCAAACTCTCTTGCCACGGGCAGAGACACCTTCCACTACTCCAGGTTGCTCAAGGCCTCGTCCAACCTGGCTTTTAACACATCCAGGGAGGGGGCATTCACAGCCTCCCTGGGCAACCTGTTCCAGTGTCTCACCACCTTCACTGCAAAGAATTTCTTCCTAATCTCCAGTCTAAATCCACCCTCCTTGAGCTTCAATCCATTCCCTCTCATCCTATCACTACTAGCCCATGTGAAAAATCTCTTCCTGGCTTTCTTGCAGGCCCCCTTCAGGTACTGGAATGTCACTATAAGGTTTCCCCAGAGCCTTCTTTTCTCCAGGCTGAATAGCCTCAACTCTCACAGCATATGTCATGTATTACATGAGTGATACACAGCTACAACAACTGCAATGTTTTCTGTGTGGGCAGACTTCATTGAAGCAGAGATTCTCCTTGACACAGTTTTCTCAGTTAGTCTGAGATGCCCAGGGCACAGAAATCATAAAAGAAAATAAAGCAGCCAAAGCATCAGAAGACCTAAGGGTCTGTACAGTTTTGACATGAGCAAATATTTCTTTCTGAGAACACAGAACTGTTCCTAACCTAGTACTGGAGCTCCAGCCTGTTGTCTGCTATGTGTCTTCTCAACTTGAGTCTGTAAGCATAATTTTTTCACCTCTTGCTTGTTTCCTCTAGCTGAGAAACTGAAGAAATATGAACAAAGTCAGGCTGGATCATCAAAACTATAGTGCTAATGCATAACCCTAAGTGTGTAAGGTTATTTCACCTGTTCTTAGGCAAAGGAGTGCTTTTCTTTTGTGAGAGTCTCTTTTTTTCTGCAAGACACTGACAAAAGAAGTGGTGCATATTGTTCATGGGAGCTCTGACAGGTAAGGAATCGTAAAAGGAATCTAGCAACATAAGAAGTGTTGTGTTCCTTATTGCAAGAGTCAAAGTACAGGATCAAAGGCTCAGGAAAAAAACAAAGTTTGACAAAAAAGAATCAGTTGGGAGTAAGGGTCACAGCCAAACAGGAACAAAAGAATAAAGAGCAGAAGAAAACATCTGCAAGCCTTGCTTGTGGGGAGGGAGAAGGAAGTAGGAAGAGGGAGGAACGTTTCCACATACTTGCCCTCAGAGGTTTGCATACATTTGTGTACTGCACGTTGTTTGAACCTGACTTATAAAATAGTTGCATTTCAGAGATAATGCACATCATGGGTGACCTCTCCAGAGGGGCTTCCTTTCCCCTTTGAGGACAAGGGGAAGAGAGCTTTCTTGTCACAGGAGAACACAAAGACTTTTAGGGTCTTTTGCCATCTAACTCCTGTGCGATGTGTTGCGTATGTGCAGACTTCTGCGTGTTGTTCTTTAAAAACTGTAGTCTTCTTGTTTCCCTCCTTGCTTCTCATCTCAATCTTTCAGTGTGGCTCCACAAAACAGAGAGAGCAGCACTATAAAAGAGAGATCCAGAGCAGGCAGATTCACACGGTGTGAGTAGAACCAGACTTACTCTGACTGCTGGCAACGACACAGAGTAACGAGCCCCAACGTGGGCAATGACCGAGCGCTCAGAAAGAAGTTTTCATCTTGTGTTTTCCTTAAGTATCCATAATCATTTTGGGATAGGCTGCAGTAAAGCACTGTAAATGCAGGAATGCTTTGATTTATACCAGCAGTTCATTCTTGCAATCACCTTTCATTCCCTTTCCTTAAAGTTAGAATGATATATGTCCCTCCTGCCTGGTAAGCCGGTGGGAAGGCTTTAATTAAACCATTACTTTCACAAAGTGCTCACAAAAATTAAGTTCAGACAGGCAAGACCATCGATCCTAGGCTTCCTGTGCAGCCAGTGAAGTGAGAAATATTGATTAGCAGCTGCCTTTAGTATCTTAGGAGGCTATTGCTTTCATTAATATGGAAGTTTGCTGAGCAGAATGCTTTGGGGTTTGGTGGGGTTTTTTTTAATTATTATATAATATTGTTGTTTCCTTGTCCTGTCAAGTTGCTTTCTAGCAGAAAAAGTTAGCAGCAGTATATTGGTACATCTGCATGGACTTGCCATCACAGCCACTGGAAAGCGTCATATAATTCACCTTTCACCCTTTGCACTTTGGAATGCATCAGGGAAACATAGAATCAAAGAATTGTCAGGGTTGGAAGGGACCTCAAGGATCAGCTAGTTCAAAACCCTCTGCCAAGGGCAGGGACACCTCACGCTAGATCAGGTTGCTCAGAGCCACATCCAGCCTGGCCTTAATAACCTCCAGGGATGAGGTTTCCACCACCTCCCTGGGCAACCTCTTCCAGTGTCTCACCACCCTCATGGGGAAGAACTTCTTCCTAACATCCAATCTGAATCTACCCATTTCTATTTTTATTCCATCCCCCCCTAGTCCTGTCACTCCCTGACACCCTAAAAAGTCCCTTCCCAGCTTTCTTGGAGCCCCCTTCAGATACTGGAAGGTGACAATTAGGTCTCCTCAGAGCCTTCTCTTCTCCAGACTGAACAGCCCCAACTCTCTCAGTCTGTCCTCCTAGGAGAGGTGCTCCAGCCTTCTGATCATCCTCATGGCCCTTCTCTGGACACATTCCAGCACCTCCAGATCTTTCCTGTAGTAGAGGCTCCAGAACTGGACACAGTCCTCCAGGTGGGGTCTCACCAGAGTGTAGTAGAGGGATAATCACACACCCCTTGACCTAGTGGCCACACATCTCTTGATGCAGCCCAGGATGTGATTGGCTTTCTGGGCTGCAAGTGCACACTTCAAAGAAATCAAAGATAATTTCACCACTTAATTCATAAGAAAGAAGAAATTAACTCTCAGTTTCTAAACAGACATGGCCAGTAATGCATGTATGAATATTCTTGTTTCAAAGACGAGGCTGAAAGACATAAGCTTGTTGTTGTATGACCAATACAGGAAAGGAATAGGATACATTCTTTATATGTGTTCTCACACACAAAAATAAGCAGTTAGGACATAGAGAAAATGTTTAGCAGGTAAAAGCAGGACCAAAAGAAGGATCTCCAAAAGGGGTAGTTCTTGGTACTCCCTTCTTTGTGTTTTGCTCTTTATAATAGTTACTTGGCTTTTACAATTCAACTGCTCCTGAGGTAATACTGTACTTCTTTTACTGGCTAATAGGATGTCTAAAGTAGTGCAATCTATTTGTCCAAGACTTGGATCTGCAATATTCTTATCTTCCTCACACCTGTATCTTTTGGGATCAGTGTAACTTCTCACTGCATGTCCTTCACAATGTAAATACTCACAGCTGTTGTCATTGCTTTGACATATACTGCAAAGGTGAAAGACTAAAACTGGGAAATGAGCATCCCAAGATTCATAGATTCATAGAATCCAGGCAGCCAGCACCAGAACAAGAGGACACAGTCACAAGCTGCACCAGGGCAGGTTTAGACTGGATGTTAGGAGGAAGTTCTATACAGAGAGACTGATTCCCCATTGGAATGGGCTGCCTGGGGAGGTGGTGGAGTCACCATCATTGGAGGTGTTCATTAGGAGACTTGATGGGGTGCTTGGTGCCATGATCTAGTTGTTTGGGTGGGTTGGATTGGTTGATAGGTTGGACGTGATGATCTTGAAGGTCTCTTCCAACCTGGTTTATTATTGTATTATTGGAAGGGACCTTTAAGATCATCTAGTTCCAACCCTCCTGCCATGGGCAGTGACACCTTCCACTAGCCCATGTTGTTTGCCAAATCAGACAGATGAGACATTAATATCTGTGAATCTTTTACAGAATCACAGTACGTTAGAGTTTGGAAGGGAGAACATCAAATCCAACCCCTCTGCCAAAGTAGGATCACCCAGGGTAGACTGCACAGGAATACATCGAGGCAGGCTTTGAAAGTTTCCAGAGAAGGAGACTCCATAACCTCTCTGGGCAGCCTGCTCCAGGGCTCTGTCACCCTCACTGTAAAGTTTGTCCCCATGTTGAGCTGAAACCTTCTATGCTCAAGTTTGCATCCACTGTTCCTTGGCTTATTATTGAACACCACTGAAAAGAGCTTGGCCCCCTCCACTTGACACCCACCCCTCAGATATCAATAGACATTGATCAGATCCCCTCTCAGCCTTCTCTTCTCAAGACTAAACAGCCCCAGGGCTCCCAGTCTCTCTTCCTACGGGAGATACTCAAGTCCCCTAATCATCCTTGTGGCTCTCCACTGGATTATCTCCAGCAGATCCCTGCCTCTGTTGAACTGGGGAGCCCAAAATTGGACACAGCATTTATCTTTAGTTTCTTCAGAAATCGGGGGGGGAACAAAAACCCCACCATATTTTATGGAAGACAAAGTTAGAAATTAAGATTACTTTCTAAAATAGGAAGCAAGTCGCACTTTAATATTTGCACATATTGCAGATTCAAGTGGTTTTGACTGGTCAACACTTCAGATTGGTCTCTTCTCCCAGGCAACTAGTAACAGAACAAGAGGACACAGTCTCAAGCTGTGCCAGGGGAGGTTTAGGCTGGATGCTATGAACAAGTTCTTCCCAGAAAGAGACTGGCCATTGGAATGTGCTGCCCAGGGAGGTGGTGGAGTCACCATCACTGGAGGTGTTTAGGAAGAGACTGAATGGGGTGCTTGGTGCCATGGTTGCTTAGATGATGTTGGGTGGTAGTTTGGACTCGATGATCTCGGAAGTCTTTTCCAACCTGGTTAATTCTAATTCTAGTTCTAATCCTAATTCTAATTCCAATTCTAGTTCTAATTCTAATTCTAATTCTAATTCCAATTCCAATTCTAATTCTAGTTCTAATTCTAATTTCAATTCTAAAATTCCAATTCCAATGCCAATTCCAATTCCAATTCCAATTCCAATTCCAATTCCAATTCTAATGCCAATTCTAATTTAAATTCTAAAATTCCAATTCCAATTCTAATTCCAATTCCAATTCTAATGCTAATTCTAATTTAAATTCTAAAATTCCAATTCCAATTCCAATTCCAATTCCAATTCCAATTCCAATTCCAATTCCAATTCTAATTCTAGTTCTAATTCTAATTTCAATTCTAAAATTCCAATTCCAATTCCAATTCCAATTCCAATTCCAATTCCAATTCCAATTCTAATGCTAATTCTAATTTAAATTCTAAAATTCCAATTCCAATTCTAATTCCAATTCCAATTCTAATGCTAATTCTAATTTAAATTCTAAAATTCCAATTCCAATTCCAATTCCAATTCAATTCCAATTCCAATTCTAATTCTAATTAATTCTAATTTAAATTCTAAAATTCCAGTTCCAAAATTCTAATTCCAATTCCAATTCCAATTCCAATTCCAATTCCAATTCCAATTCTAAATTCTATTCAATTCAATTCCAATTCCAATTCCAATTCCAATTCCAATTCCAATTCCAATTCTAATGCTAATTCTAATTTAAATTCTAAAATTCCAATTCCAATTCTAATTCCAATTCCAATTCTAATTCCAATTCCAATTCCAATTCCAATTCTAATGCTAATTCTAATTTAAATTCTAAAATTCTAATTTAAATTCAATTCCAATTCCAATTCCAATTCAATTCCAATTCCAATTCCAATTCTAATTCTAGTTCTAATTCTAATTTCAATTCTAAAATTCCAATTCCAATTCCAATTCCAATTCCAATTCCAATTCCAATTCCAATTCTAATGCTAATTCTAATTTAAATTCTAAAATTCCAATTCCAATTCTAATTCCAATTCCAATTCTAATGCTAATTCTAATTTAAATTCTAAAATTCCAATTCCAATTCCAATTCCAATTCCAATTCCAATTCTAATTCTAATATCACCCATCTTGAAAAAAAAAAAAAAAAGGAGGGGGAGGGGGGTGGGGAAGAAAGAGAGAAAGAAAGAAAAGCCACATAGTTTCAATGCCTGTGGTTTCATATCTTTCCTAAAACACTCTGCAGGGAATTTGCCATGCCGTTCAAGATATACATAGAGAGACTTAAATGTAAACATTTTATGACAGTTCAAATATTTGCCTGTGTGTTTGGAGTATGTCAACAACATTTTGTGTCAGGCTGTCTTTGAATACTAGAGCATAACAATGCAGCCTGGATGTGCTTAATCATGGCAAGGTGGGTTTGTAAATGCGGTGGTGTATATTCAAGCCTCTCTCATGGACATATGGAAGATATAGACTTTTTGAGGCATGGTCATTTCTGCTTTGGAAATCATGAACCTTAAGGGTGCTGGTGGATGTGAAGCTCAACATGAGCCAGCAGCGTGCACTTGCAGAACAGAAAGCAAATCACATCCTGGGCTGCAACAAGAGAAGCAGAGCCAACAGGTCGAGGGAGGTGATTCTCCCACTCTACTCCACTCTGGTGAGACCACACCTGCAGTACTCTGTGCAGTCTGGAGCCCCTAGTACAAGACGATCTGGAGGTGCTGGAACATGTCCAGAGAAGGGCCATGAGGATGATCAGAGGGCTGGAGCTCCTCTCCTATGAGGACAGACTGAGGGAGTTGGGGCCATTCAGTGTGGAGAAGAGAGGGCTCCAAGGAGACCGAATTGTGTCCTCCCAGTACCTGAAGGGGGCTACAAGAAAGCTGGGGAGGGACTCTTTAGGGTGTCAGGGAGTGATAGGACTAGGGGGACTGGAAAAAAAAACTAGAAATAGGCAGATTCAGATTGGATGTTAGGAAGAAGTTCTTCCCCATGAGGGTGGTGAGACACTGGAAGAGGTTGCCCAGGGAGGTGGTGGAAGCCTCATCCCTGGAGGTTATTAAGGCCAGGCTGGATGTGGCTCTGAGCAACCTGATCTAGTGTGAGGTGTCCCTGCCCACAGCAGGGGAAGTTGGAAGTAGATGATCCTTGAGGTCCCTTCCAACCCTGACAATTCCATGATTCTACGATTCTAAGTAATATAATCATATAATCAGAGAATGACTTAGGTTGGAAGGGACCTTAGACATCATCTACTCCAACTTCCCTGCGATGGGCAGGGATGTCTCTCAACTAGACTCAGCTATTCAAGGGCTCATCCAACCTGGCCTTGAACACCCCCAGGGAGGAGACAACCACAACCTCTCTGAGCAGTTTGTTCCTGAGTCTCATCACCATTATACTGAAAGTCTTCTTCCTAAGATCCTGTCTAACCCTATTCTCCCTCAGCTGAAAACCATTCCATCTTGTCCTGTTGCTAGACACTCTTATATGAAAAGTCCCACTCCAGCCTTCCTGTAGGATCCCTTCAGGTACTGGAAGGCAGCTGTAAGGTCCCCTTAGAGTCTTCTCTTCTCTAGGCTGAACAACCCCAGGTTCCTCAGCCTATCCTCATAGCAGAGGTGTTCCAGACTTTGGATCACCTTTGTGGTTCTCCTGTGGACCCGCTCCAACAGCTCTGTGTCCTTCTTATGGGTGGGGTACTTTTTATTCCTGGCTGTGGTTTCCAACAGAATCAATAAAGCTGAAGGACATTAGAGATTTGATTAAAGCTTTTAGAGAAATTTTGAGACAGCAGAATGCCTTTCACCAATTATCACCAATATTGGGAGCTTCCTGCCTGGTGCAAAAGTGGAGAGAGGGGCAGATTTGGTTTTGTTTCATTTAAAACAGATAATAAACTATGTGTTTGAAGAGGAAGGGAAGGGAAGGTTTGGGAAGGGAAGGGAAGGTTTGGGAAGGTTTGGGAAGGTTTGGGAAGGTTTGGGAAGGGAAGGGAAGGGAAGGGAAGGTTTGGGAAGGTTTGGGAAGGGAAGGGAAGGGAAGGTTTGGGAAGGGAAGGGAAGGGAAGGGAAGGGAAGGGAAGGGAAGGGAAGGAAGGGAAGGGAAGGGAAGGGAAGGAAGGGAAGGGAAGGGAAGGGAAGGGAAGGGAAGGGAAGGAAGGGAAGGGAAGGGAAGGGAAGGGAAGGAAGGGAAGGGAAGGGAAGGGAAGGGAAGGGAAGGGAAGGGAAGGGAAGGGAAGGGAAGGGAAGGGAAGGGAAGGGAAGGGGAAGGAAGGAAGGGAAGGGAAGGGAAGGGAAGGGAAGGGAAGGGAAGGAAGGTTTGGGAAGGGAAGGGAAGGGAAGGTTTGGGAAGGTTTGGGAAGGTTTGAAGGTTTGGGAAGGGAAGGTTTGGGAAGGGAAGGTTTGGGAAGGAAGGGAAGGTTTGGGAAGGAAGGTTTGGGAAGGAAGGAAGGTTTGGGAAGGAAGGGAAGGGAAGGTTTGGGAAGGGAAGGTTTGAAAGGAAGGGAAGGTTTGGGAAGGGAAGGAAGGAAGGGAAGGGAAGGAAGGGAAGGAAGGGAAGGGAAGGGAAGGGAAGGGAAGGGAAGGGAAGGAAGGAAGGAAGGGAAGGGAAGGGAAGGAAGGAAGGGAAGGGAAGGGAAGGAAGGGAAGGGAAGGGAAGGGAAGGAAGGGAAGGGAAGGGAAGGAAGGGAAGGAAGGAAGGGGAAGGAAGGGAAGGAAGGGAAGGGAAGGGAAGGGAAGGGAAGGAAGGGAAGGGAAGGTTTGGGAAGGGAAGGGAAGGTTTGGGAAGGAAGGGAAGGTTTGGGAAGGGAAGGGAAGGGAAGGAAGGTTTGGGAAGGGAAGGGAAGGGAAGGGAAGGGAAGGGAAGGGAAGGGAAGGGAAGGAAGGGAAGGGAAGGGAAGGAAGGGAAGGGAAGGGAAGGGAAGGGAAGGGAAGGGAAGGGAAGGGAAGGAAGGGAAGGGAAGGGAAGGGAAGGGAAGGAAGGGAAGGGAAGGGAAGGGAAGGGAAGGGAAGGGAAGGGAAGGTTTGGGAAGGGAAGGGAAGGTTTGGGAAGGTTTGGGAAGGGAAGGGAAGGAAGGGAAGGGAAGGGAAGGGAAGGGAAGGGAAGGGAAGGGAAGGGAAGGGAAGGGAAGGGAAGGAAGGGAAGGGAAGGGAAGGGAAGGGAAGGGAAGGGAAGGAAGGGAAGGGAAGGGAAGGGAAGGGAAGGGAAGGGAAGGGAAGGGAAGGGAAGGGAAGGGAAGGGAAGGAAGGGAAGGGAAGGGAAGGAAGGGAAGGGAAGGGAAGGGAAGGAAGGGAAGGGAAGGGAAGGAAGGGAAGGGAAGGGAAGGGAAGGGAAGGGAAGGGAAGGGAAGGGAAGGAAGGGAAGGAAGGGAAGGGAGGAGAGGAGAGGAGAGGTGAGGAGAGGTGAGGAGAGAAGAGAGGAGAAGAGAAGAGAAGAGAAGAGAAGAGAAGAGAAGAGAAGAGAAGAGAAGAGAAGAGAAGAGAAGAGAAGAGAAGAGAAGAGAAGAGAAGAGAAGAGAAGAGAAGAGAAGAGAAGAGAAGAGAAGAGAAGAGAAGAGAAGAGAAGAGAAGAGAAAGAGAAGGGTCAGAGTGGCTGGAGAGTGGCCAGGCAGAGAGGGACCTGGGGGTACTGGTTGATTGTAGGCTGAACATGAGCCTGCAGTGTGCCCAGGCAGCCAAGAAGGCCAATGGCATCCTGGCTTGCATCAGGAACAGTGTGGCCAGCAGGAGCAGGGAGGTCATTCTGCCCCTGTACACTGCACTGGTTAGGCCACACCTTGAGTACTGTGTCCAGTTCTGGGCCCCTCAGTTTAGGAAGGATGTTGACTTGCTGGAACGTGTCCAGAGAAGGGCAACAAAGCTGGTGAGGGGTTTGGAACACAAGCCCTATGAGGAAAGGCTGAGGGAGCTGGGGTTGCTTAGCCTGGAGAAGAGGAGACTGAGGGGTGACCTTCTTGCTCTCTACAAGTACCTGAAGGGAGGTTGTAGCCAGGCAGAGGTTGGCCTCTTCTCCCAGGCATCCAGCACCAGAACAAGAGGACACAGTCTCAGGCTGCGCCAGGGCAGGTTTAGGCTGGATGTTAGGAAGAAGTTCTACACGGAGAGAGTGATTGGCCATTGGAATCGGCTACCCGTGGAGGTGGTGGAGTCACCTTCACAGGAGGTGTTCAGGAGAAGACTTGATGGGGTGCTTGGCTGTATGGTCTAGTTGTTGGGTGGGTTGGATTGTTTGATGGGTTGGACGCGATGATCTTGAAGGTCTCTTCCAACCTGGTGTATTGTATTGTATTGTATTGTATTGTATTGTATTGTATTGTATTGTATTGTATTGTATTGTAAAAGAAAAGAAAAGAAAAGAAAAGAAAAGAAAAGAAAAGAAAAGAAAAGAAAAGAAAAGAAAAGAAAAGAAAAGAAAAGAAAAGAAAAAGAAAAGAAAAGAAAAGAAAAGAAAAGAAAAGAAAAGAAAAGAAAAGAAAAGAAAAGAAAAGAAAAGAAAAGAAAAGAAAAGAAAAGAAAAGAAAAGAAAAGAAAAGAAAAGAAAAGAAAAGAAAAGAAAAGAAAAGAAAAGAAAAGAGAATAAAAGAAAAGAAAAGAGAAGAAAAGAGAAGAAAAGAGAAGAAAAGAGAAGAAAAGAGAAGAAAAGAAAGAAAAGAGAAGAAAAGAGAAGAAAAGAGAAGAAAAGAGAAGAAAAGAGAAGAAAAGAGAAGAAAAGAGAAGAAAAGAGAAGAAGAAAAGAGAAGAAAAGAGAAGAGAAGAAAAGAGAAGAAAAGAGAAGAAAAGAGAAAGAGAAGAAAAGAGAAGAAAAGAAAAGAGAAGAAAAGAAAAGAAAAGAAAAGAAAAGAAAAGAAAAGAAAAGAAAAGAAAAGAAAAGAAAAGAAAAGAAAAGAAAAGAAAAGAAAAGAAAAGAAAAGAAAAGAAAAGAAAAGAAAAGAAAAGAAAAGAAAAGGAAAAGAAAAGAAAAGAAAAGAAAAGAAAAGAAAAGAAAAGAAAAGAAAAGAAAAGAAAAAAAGAAAAGAAAAGAAAAGAAAAGAAAAAAAAGAAAAGAAAAGAAAAGAAAAGAAAAGAAAAAAAAGAAAAGAAAAGAAAAGAAAAGAAAAGAAAAGAAAAGAAAAGAAAAGAAAAGAAAAGAAAAGAAAAGAAAAGAAAAGAAAAGAAAAGAAAAGAAAAGAAGATTAAAATTTTTTAAAAATAATTAAAAATAGATAAATTTCTTCCCAGGGTAATAAAAATTCTCAGTGAACTTTGATCTTCCTCTTAAGGAGTGTAAACAGCTGTGTACTTACCAAAAAGCATGAGTGAGGATAAATAAGTCACACTGTGGTACTCAATCACTTGTGCTTTGCTGTGATATTTTCCCTTTTCTGCAGCTTGTTTATGTTTCTTGTGAGTATGCTGGGTCCAGGGCCCAGGCTCCTGACTGTGTTCTTCCTTACACCTCTGGAAATTCGAGTGGAGCTGTAATTATAAAACTAGGGCCACTGACATCAGAACTGAGTCCCTCACCTGCAGATGGGACCCAGCACACACTGAGAGAGGTGCATGAACAATGAAGAGTATCTACAAGAAGCAGGCAAGTGGCCTTTCTGTTTTTCTCAGCCTCCTAGCAGAAGACCTTGAGAACTTGACCTACTGATGGATGAATAAGGCATAAATCTGCTAAGCAGCTATGAATCTCTGCAGTGCCTTCTGAGGACTTGGGAAATTCTTTTCATTGTTCTGACCTCAAGAGGGTCAGTATTCTTATCTCCTGGCAGTGAAACATAGCCGACCGTTGTCTTGCTGTTTGAACATTAAAGAGCTTCTATGGACAGCACAGATTTCTCCTGAGCTAAAATATGAATCAAGCTCTTGGCCATTCACATAACACCCATAAATGATGGAGGCTCCGTGCTTTCTGAAAGCTTTGGAAAGCTTAATAGCTCGAAGGACTTCACTATCCAAGCTTCTGAGGATTATAAGAGCGAGATCTTTCTCACAGTCATCAGCTTTAACTGTGATTTCTTAAAGCAGCATCAGCAGAAATGGCAATTAAATATTATCACTATACACAGGCCTATTTCTAGTATCAAAAGGGGGCCTACAAGAAAGCTGGGGAGGGACTTTTAGGCTGTCAGGTAATGACAGGACTAGGGGGAATGGAAAAAAACCTAGAAATGGGTAGATGCAGATTGGATGTTAGGAAGAAGCTCTTCACCACGAGGCTGGTGAGACACTGGAACAGGTTGCCCAGGGGGGTGGTGGAAGCCTCATCCCTAAAGGTTTTTAAGGGCGGGCTGGATGTGGCTCTGAGCAACCTGATCTAGTGTGAGGTGTCCCTGCCCATGGCAGGGGGTTGAACTGGATGATTCTTGAGGTCCCTTCCAACCCTAACAATTCAATGATTCTATTATTCTGCTGTTAAGTACTAACTTCACCTCTTTTGTTTGGATAGATGCCATAAGAAAAATGAATCTAAAGGAATGGTGACTATTTTGGGGCAGTGCCCTTCTTCAAGCATTCTATCATTCCCTCTTTGAAGACAGAAGCTTATAACACTCTTGTCTATGCTAGCACCACTAAGATTGATACAGATTGGGAGATATATCCTAAAAGTCACAGTAAAAAGCTTTCTTCTCAATGATAAGTAACTTACACAACCAGTGAGTCTTTCCCCCACATTACTCTGTAGTCACCCTCTTCGGCTGGCACACATTCTTCTCTTTCCACACAACAGGGTTGGTTTTGAGATGCTAAATACCCTTAGTTTCTCTGTCTTTCTCATGATCACAAAGCTACAAGCCATTGTGCTTTTGTACCCATTGAAACACAGCTTGGGAGAAGGAGAGTTAAAAAGGAAGAAGAGTTGCCAGGCAAACAGCACCAGTACAAGAGGACACAGTCTCAAGCTCCACCAGGGGAAGTTTAGGCTGGAGGTGAGGAGAAAGTTCTTCACAGAGAGACTTGTTAGCCATTGGAATGTGCTGCCCAGGGCAGTGGTGGAGTCACCATCCCTGGAGGTGTTCAAGAGGGGATTGGTTGTGGTACTTGGTGCCATGGTTTAGTCATGAGGTCTGTGGTGACAGGTTGGACTTGATGATCTTTGAGGTCTCTTCCAACCTTGGTGATTCTGTGATTCTATTAAAGGAGGAAAATTTATCATTACAAATGGGGATATCAGCTCCCATCAGGTCTGAGCAACTTTTTAGTAGAATCACAGAAACATGCAGGTTGGAAAAGACCCTCAGGATCACCAAGTCCAACCAACAACTCTACCAGGTTCACCCCTAAACCATGTCCCCAAACATAACATGCAAATAACCTTTGAACACATCCAGGGTTGCTGACTCCACCACCTCCCTGGGCAGCACATTCCAATGCCCGACCACTCTTGCCCTGGACAAATGTTTCCTATTGTCCAGTAAAAAATGTTTCCTAATGTCCAGTAGTAAGCCACTGCCTCTTCATATTCTTTTCAAACACAGGAAATAAACCAGGTAAATGCCATTCCATTTCATACTGGACCCTATCTTCTGTATGGGTGCTGCTTGCACAGATACTATAACGGCTAATTGAGGTATGAATATGTTCTTTGATACATCTGTTAAGCATCAAATGGAGTTTCAGCTTGGGTAGTGATCAGCAAGTTTTGCCAAGAGCAAGACAGCAAAGTGGGTGGATATATTTCTGGACAGCCTCTAGGGAGGGAAGTAACCCTATGCTGTCCCAGTGTTTTTAGGTACATCTGTGATGTCTCTCAGCACCCTATATTTCAGGAAGTCAGCCTGTTTGTGAAGTTATTGTAAGGTAGCAGTGGGCATAAGTAAAACACTGCTAATATAGTACTTGGCCAAAAGTAGCCTCCCCTGTAGGAGTTTGTTTATAAATTGCTTTGGTCCACTTGACAAGGTCAAATCCATTCTCTTAATGATGAATCTCATCTGTTCTGGTGCAGAAAGAAATGTTTTCTTTCACTTCTACGTGTGGTAAGAGCTCATTCATCTCTGTATGTTCTAAAGGGAAATCTAGCTACATCAGAGAGAGAAGGAGTATTCAGAGGGCAACTGATGGCCAGGAAGATATATTGAATTCACTTTCCTGGGACAGACATTCAAATGGTAACAAGTGATAGAAAACAGCTCTATATTTCAGCATGATGTGTGTTCTCTCTCTTATGATTAAACCCCTGTGGGCCATCTGCATTTAATGGGTTAGAACTACTTTGTAGCTGCAGTTTTTTCCTTCCATGGCTCTTATTTATTTGAGAGGAGACCAAACTGCACTCTTAAAAGTGCAGCACGTAGGAAACACTGCCAAAAGAACGAGAACCAAAAGGCAAATTTATGGGCCAATGTTGTTTTAAGCATTTAGCAGTATAAATAGGAAGTGTAGATAAACGTGGACATATAAGCAGCTCTCTGTTTATCTCAGTTATGTTATTTGCCTGAATTCCAGGAGAGAATTAGCCCAATTAGTTTATGTAAGGGATAATGCTCTGCCTCTGGACTAGCAGTTCAGCACATGTGTGGAGCTGGGTGTTGTTTTTTTTTAACTAAAATTAACACTCCTGCCTTAGAACAAGTCTTTAAAAAAATATCACAACACCCAAAACAAACAAACAAAAACCCCAACAACCAACTAAACAAAGCCCCACATTGCTCAATTCATCCTTGCCCCTCTGATCCTTCAAAGCAAAGGGGAAAATGACAACAAGCATAAACGTGGGAAATGCTGCAGTGACTTCGGTGTAAACCACCGATTCAACAGAGTTCAGTGCCTGTAAAAGAGCAGAATGGGCTACCTAAGGGGAAGAAAATAAATTGATATGAACTAAGTAATGTTCCAGGACAATCTGATCCAGCATAGTAAATCTATTATGTATTTATTAGTAAGGTCACTGGCAAGATTCCCATTAACTTCAATTGGGGTTTGATCATAGGGAGGCTTTTTGAGTTAAGGAAATTTCTTCTCTCTGCCAGCACCGGGTTTTCTGGCTCTAAATATTCAATAAACTCCCCAGCCAATGAGTGGATTTTTCTCTTTTCTCATTGTATATATTACTTCAGCATCGGCTAAATAATACTTACCAACTCAGAGCTCTATTCCAGACCTCTTTCTAAAAGGCTTCCAAAACCGTTCAGCATTTTATTTACGCGGCCGGGTGACGTCTGATAGATTTCTCCATGCGCGAATATGCATTTCATTATGGGTCAAAATGTTTGTGAAGCCTAAGGAGAAAATTGTCCTTAGAGCCCTGGGAGCCAAGCTGGACCCTTAGTACTGCTTTGAAAGGGAAACGGCATGAACATAGTATCATAGTATCAGTCAGAGTTGGAAGGGACCACAAGGATCAGCTAGTTCCAACCCCCCTGCCATGGGCAAGGACACCCCACACTAGATCAGGCTGGCCAGAGCCTCGTCCAGCCTGGGCTTAAACACCTCCAGGGACGGGGCCTCAACCACCTCCCTGGATAACCCATTCCAGGGCTTCACCACTCTCATGGGGAAGAACTTCCTCCTCACAACCAGCCTGAATCTCCCCACCTCCAGCTTCATTCTATTCCCCCTAGTCCTATCACTACCTGAGATCCTGAGAAGTCCCTCCCCAGCCTTCCTGTAGCCCCCTTCAGATACTGGAAGGCCACAATGAGGTCACCTCGGAGCCTTCTCTTCTCCAGACTGAACAGCCCCAACTCCTTCAGTCTGTCCTCATAGGTGAGGTGCTCCAGCCCTCTGATCATCCTCGTGGCCCTTCTCTGGACATGTTCCAACACCTCCAGATCCCTCCTGTAATAGGGGCTCCAGACCTGGAGGCAGTACTCCAGGTGGGGTCTCACCAGAGCTGAGTAGAGGGGGAGAAGCACCTCCCTTGACCTGCTGGCCACACTTCTCCTGATGCAGCCCAGGATCTGATTGGCTTTCCAGGCTGCAAGTGCACATTGAGAGCTCACATTGAGCTTCTCATCCACTAGCACCCCCAAGTCTCTCTCCTCAGGGCTGCTCTCCAGCCAGTCACTGCCCAGCCTGGATTTGTGCCTGGGATTGCCACGACCCAGATGCAGGACCCTGCACTTGGTCTTGTTGAAGCTCATGAGGTTGGCTTGTGCCCACCTCTCCAGCCTGTCCAGGTCCCTCTGGATGGATCCCTTCCCTCCAGCGTGTCCACTGCACCACACAGCTTGGTGTCATCAGCAAACTTGCTGAGGGTGCACTCGATGCCTCTGTCCATGGCACCCACAAAGATGTTGAACGAGCCTGGTCCCTGGACTGATCCCTGAGGGACTCCGCTTGTCCCTGGCCTCCACTGGGACACGGACCCAGTGACAGGCACAATCACATGTTGTGTCCTGTCATTTTCACAGTTAAAGATCTCAGCTGCTTTCCATTTCTAACGATAGAAACAAAATAATTTGAGTAAACACACCTGAGTAAATACAGCCTTACACAGAGTCAGAGATTTCTTTTTCTTTTTGAGGACACCTGTTTGGGGGGGTTGTTTTTTTGTTTTTTGGGTTTTTTTAAGGTTTTCTTTAAAAGAAAAAAACTTTCAATTTCACTGCACCCTTCTCTTTCTTAGAAGGGCAAAAATAATCCTGACAGTGTTAACTGGGAGCTTTTCCCACCTACAAGCAGTTTGGAAGTCACAGATTTGATTTAATTAAATACAAATGAGAAATTTTTAAAAAAAAAGAAAAAGTAAAAGAGGGTCTTAAGCTTTTGACATAAAAGATCTTCCCCGTGAGAGTGGTGAAGCCCTGGAATGGGTTGTCCAGGGAGGTGGTTGAAGCCCCATCCCTGAAGGTGTTTAAGACCAAGCTGGATGAGGCTCTGGCCAGCCTGATCTAGTGTGAGGTGTCGCTGCCCATGGCAGGGGGGGGTGGAACTAGATGATCCTTGTGGTCCCTTCCAACCCTGACTGATTCTATGATTCTTATTCATCCCACTCCATATCATTAAATTGCTCAGTCACAGAACAATTTTGGGTGCAGCACTCTGATATTTTTGTGGCTGCTGGAATATTTGGCCCAGCTATACTGATAGTGGGACTGTACCGAACTGTGGTTGGCATTTGTATATGGCTATTGTCACGAGGCAGGGAGGATCAAGCCTATTCCAGTTCTTTTTTTGTTAGTTAAAGGATGCAGAAGAGGCTATCATTGCCTTAGCATCAGAGAGATGGAGTGTCCAGCTGTTAAGCTATGGATGGTTGCTGTGATTAGAATCAGTGTGCAACAGCAGCCGATGTAATGCTATTTTGTGAGCCATGAAGTTCCACTGGATAAATCCAGTCTGAGTGTATGATTACTGTCCAAATCCTCTAATCTACAGGCTTCCAAACGATCTTTTTCACACTAACATTATTAACTTTGATCAATAGTATTGCCTATACTAGATGGAGTTGTCTAGTCTGCTTATTCCTATGGCAACAATCACAGAATCAGAGAATTGTTAGGGTTGGAAGGGACCTCAAGGATCATCTAGTTCCAACCCTTCTGACACAGGCAGGGACACCTCACACTACATCAGGCTGCACAGAGCCACATCCTGCCTGGCCTTACAAACCTTCCCCCACATCCCTGGGCGCCCTGTTAATCGTTGCTGTGAAGGTGGGCAGCACAAGAAAAATGAAATTGTGACCTGCAGAGTTAGAGTTAAATATTAGGAAGCACTTCCTGACAGAGAGAGTGATTAGGCACTGAAATGGACTGCCCAGGGAGGTGGTGGAGTTGCCATCACTGGAGGTCTTTAAGAAAAGACAAAAGAACAAGCCTTAATTAAATTCTCTCATCATCCCACTTATTATCTCAACCCTTTTTGTGCCCCATGTTGGGCACCAAAACAGACTGTCCTGGTTTAAGACAGCCCCCTCTCACAAGCAAGCCCCTCACACACACAGACAGGAAGCAAAATAACACAAAAAATGGGTTGGGATAAGAAGTGCTTCATGAGATGATCTGATGTACACTTACTGTAGCCTATTTCACAGAAAAGCACAGCAAAAGCAGAAGCAGCAGCAGAAGTCAGATATAAAATGACTCCCTCACACTTTAGCCCAACAGCCAGCCTGGTGGAAAAGACAGAATCACATAAATGACAGAATCACAATAACATTCAAGTTGGAAAACACCCTCAGGATCACCAAGTCCAACTCAGAACCCTACTCTGCAAGATTCATCCCTAATCCATATCCCCAAGCATGACATCCAAACCACCTTGCAACACAGCCAGGCGTGGGGACTCCACCACCTCCCTGGGCAGCACATTCTAATGCCTGACCACTCTTGCTCTGAAAAAATGTTTCCTACTGTCCAGTCTGAACCTCCCCGGTGGCAGCTTGAGGCCATTCCCTCTTGTTCTGTCACTAATTCCCTGGGAGAAGAGACCAGCACCAGCCTCTCTGTAACATCCTTGTAGAGAGCAATGAGGCCCCCCTCAACCTCCTCTTTTCCAAACTAAACAGCCAACACGCCAAAACCATAAACTGGAAGCAGCAACCACAAACAGAAAGCCTCACAAGTCACAATCTGGGCTACATCCTCCATGACACTTTGCTCCAGCCTGCACTTTTGTTTTAAAGCTGGCATGATGTCAGTGCAGCGTTGAATACTGATCATCAGATTCAACTGGCTACAGCAGTGACAGTTTGTGTACGAAGAAAGAATGGCCATGCCTCAGGAATTTGATAGAATGGAATGGAATGGAATGGAATGGAATGGAATGGAATGGAATGGAATGGAATGGAATAGAACAGGTTGCAAGAGACCTTCAAGATCATCACGTCCAAACCATCATCCAACACCACCTAATCAACTAAACCATGCAACCAAGCACCCCATCAAGTCTCCTCCTAAACACCTCCACCACCATACTGATCCAATTACAGAATACAGAATTAACCAGGAAAAGACCTTCAAGATCACCAAGTCCAACATATCACCCAACACCATCTAAGCAACTAAACCATGGCACTAAGTGCCTCATCCAGGCTCTTTTAAGCACTTCCAGTGATGGTGATAACTCCACCACCTGCCTGGGCAGCACATTCCAATGGGCAATCTCTCTTTCTGTGAGGAATTTCTTCCTCACATCCAGCCTAAACCTCCCCTGGCACAGCTTGAGACTGTGTCCACTTCTTCTGGTGCTGGTTGCCTGGGGAAGAGACCAACTCCCACCCTGGCACAGCTTGAGACTGTGTTGCACTTGGAACCCTCTGCCCTGATGTTGCCTTAACACAGGGAAAGAAAACCTGAAATTCATGATTAGAGAATGCAGAGACTTTATGCTTCCCCCAAGAATTACTCTTTAGTTTCCCACTATGTTTTTATTCACAATGATAGTTACCTACCAGTCCTGCCTCTGTAAGACTTGCATTTTGGGATCTTTATACCACTCCTTAAGCTCATACTGCTCTTGAAACAGAAATAGGAGAGATGGCAATATATAATTCTTAAGCTCACAGGTCCTGGTGAGATTGAGATGGGAGAATTCAGGCAGGAGAGATAAGGAAGGGATGCTTTGGATTTACTCCAACACTGCACCCTAGCTCTCCTCCCATACTCCCTGCACACTCCTCTCATACATTTCACACTCAGTGCCTGCCCAGCCTCTTGCCTATTTGACACAATTTAAACCTAAAATATGTTCCTTAAACTACCACAACTTTACATTCTGGATATTTACTTTAATATTAATAAATATGCTTATACCTTCAATATGCCCAGGGAGGTGGTGGGGTCAACATCCTTGGAAGTGTCTAAGAAGAGACTGGATGAGGCACTTAGTGCCATGGTCTAGGTATCAGTTGGGGGTGGGTGGTCAGTTAGACTTGATGATCTTGGAGGTCTCTTCCAACCTGGTTGTTTCTGTGATTCTGTGTAATACTTCATATGACAATGCACCAGTGTAGCACAGTTGGTTTGTGTTGCACTGGCAATGCAAAGCAGCTGGAAACCAAGCAGCTGGAAACCCAATGACAGATACACACTTTATCTTCCTTGGGCTGTAAGAAATGAATGGGTGAGCTTTAGGTAACTCACAATGTCTTACTATCATTCTGATGCTAACAAAATCTAACAAGAGCATTGCAGAGGGATAAGAAGGGTGCCTTCTGGAGACAAGATGATAACTAGTCACAGAATCACCGAATCACCAAGGTTGGAAGAGACCTCAAAGATCATCAAGTCCAACCTGTCACCACAGACCTCATGACTAAACCATGGCGCCAAGTGCCACGTCCAATCCCCTCTTGAACACCTCCAGGGACAGTCACTTGTTAATTGGGTGAAAAAGTGCTGGGTTGGGGTGGGGGGTGGGGGTGGAAACAGTGTCTTGTCACAGAAAAAAGAAACATTTTGAATTTTATCAATAGGAGTGCTTGAAAATATTAATAATTAATCTAATTTCTAATTTCTCATTTCAGCTGAAACATCAGGAGAAACTTCTTTTCAGTGAGGGTGACAGAGCACTGGAACAGGCTGCCCAGAGACGTTGTGGAGGCTCCTTCTCTGGGCACATTCAAAACCCACCTGGATGCATTCTTGTATGGACTACCCTGGGTGATCCTGATTTTGGCAGGGGGTGGGACTGGATGATCTCTGGAGGTCCCTTCCTACCACTAATGTACTGTGATACTGTGTAATTAATTTAACCTCTGAAATATGAAATCATCATGTCTTTTTGAAAGCACAGCAACAGTTTATTACTTGCAAAAACTTTACTTTTATCATGCTGAAGTAGCTCAACATTAAATGCAGAGTACTGGTTATTTGTTAAATTTCATACTTCAGTGCCTTATCATTAAGTTCACAGACAAAACAGAATGCTTTTAACATATTGAACTGCACTTTTCAATGCATAACAGAGCAAAATGTTATGACAGTAATATGATGTGAGAAACAGAGTTCATTTCACGTCATTCTCAGCACGAAAAGACGCCTTCATTGATGCGTTCCAGCGGTATGCAACACTGCTGACTAAACTGCAGGTAGAAACCAGCTTCTGATCATCTTTCCAGTAAGGAGGTTGGGTATTGCTGGTGGACGAGAAGCTCAACATGAGCTCTCAATGTGCACTTGCAGCCCGGAAAGCCAATCAGATCCTGGGCTGCATCAGGAGAAGTGTGGCCAGCAGGTCAAGGGAGGTGATTCTCCCCCTCTACTCAGCTCTGCTGAGACCCCACCTGGAGTACTGCCTCCAGTTCTGGAGCCCCTATTACAGGAGGGACGTGGACGTGCTGGAGTGTGTCCAGAGAAGGGCTACGAGGATGATCAGAGGGCTGGAGCACCTCTCCTGT
This sequence comes from Picus viridis, assembly GCA_033816785.1. Classification (NCBI taxonomy): domain Eukaryota; kingdom Metazoa; phylum Chordata; class Aves; order Piciformes; family Picidae; genus Picus; species Picus viridis. Next base: position 52,250,956 of record CM066567.1, read on the forward strand.
GAGGACAGACTGAAGGAGTTGGGGCTGTTCAGTCTGGAGAAGAGAAGGCTCCGAGGTGACCTCATTGTGGCCTTCCAGTATCTGAAGGGGGCCTACAGGAAGGCTGGGGAGGGACTTCTCAGGATCTCAGGTAGTGATAGGACTAGGGGGAACGGAATGAAGCTGGAAATGGGGAGATTCAGGCTGGATGTGAGGAAGAAGTTCTTCCCCATGAGAGTGCTGAAGCCCTGGAAGGGGTTATCCAGGGAGGTGGTTGAGGCCCCATCCCTGGAGATGTTTAAGACCAGGCTGGATGAGGCTCTGGCCAGCCTGCTCTAGTGTGGGGTGTCCCTGCCCATGGCAGGGGGGTTGGAACTAGCTGATCCTTGTGGTCCCTTCCAACCCTGACTGATTCTATGATTCTATGATTCTATGATTCTATGATTTAGCTGCTGAATGCATCTAATAATAAAAGTTAAATGTCCATGGTTCATGTAAGTCACAGAATCACAGAATCACCAAGGTTGGAAGAGACCTCAAAGATCATCAAGTCCAACCTGTCACCACAGACCTCATGACTAAACCATGCCACCAAGTGCCACGTCCAATCCCCTCTTGAACGTCTCCAGGGATGGTGATTCCACCACCTCCCTGGGCAGCACATTCCAATGGCTAACAAGTCTCTCTGTGAAGAACTTTCTCCTCACCTCCAGCCTAAACTTCCCCTGGTGGAGCTTGAGACTGTGTCCTCTTGTTCTGGTGGTGATTGCCTGGGAGAAGAGACCAACTCCTCCTGGCTACAACCTCCCTTCAGGTAGTTGTAGACAGCAATAAGGTCTCCCCCTCAGCCTCCACTTCTCCAGGCTAAGCAACCCCAGCTCCCTCAGCCTCTCCTCGTAGGGCTTGTGCTCGAGGCCTCTCCCCACCCTTGTTGCCCTTCTTTGGACACATTCAAGAGTCTTGATGTCCTTCTTAAACTGAGGGGCCCAGAACTGGACACAGTACTCAAGGTGTGGCCTAACCAGTGCTGAGTCCAGGGGCACAATGACTTCCCTGCTCCTGCTGGCCACACTATTCTTGACACAAACCTTACAGAGGACTTTTAGTTTTCATAGATAATTTCACATCCTTTCAAAAAAAATAAATTCCTTCCAATACAGGCTTAATGTTTTTAAACTGTTGATGAATCAATCATAGGAGAAAAACCCAGGGCAGTGTTATGTCATCAGAAATTCTTCACAGCAATAATTACAGCGATATTTCACTTTCTCTTTTTAGCAGGTTGGGGACTCTTTGCCCAGAAGTTCAATAAATTCACTTCTCAGCGTTGCATGATGATCACATATCTCAAACATTAGTTAAAGTACTTGGCAGGAAAGCCATGTAAATCACCTCCCCTTGTTTTTAGTGCATTTGCCACATGTTGAAGAAGCAGTGGAAAGATTAGTTGCCCGTGTTAAGAAATCATTAAAGGGGTGAAATCAAAGTACAAGACCACAAGTCCTGTCAAACGTGGGAGTACGGTCCAGTGGAAAACAGAATCATTTGCCTTGAATAGAAGCTTACTCAGGCTATTTGCATAGACTGAAATGCCTCTTTGCTAGCATTTTCTTTCAAAAAGGGAAGCCTACAAATAGCCCTGTTGGCTCTGTTTGCACTACTTGTGGAATAAGGAGCTACTCATCTTGGTGAAAAAACCTGAGCCTGGCCTTAAGCCAGCGTGGGCCAGATTCTGCCATCCTCACCGGAGCTGAATAGTACTTTAAGCTGGGCCTGATTATGAACCGATTATTCATGTTGTGCTGAGCAGCTCTTTGCATGAATGAGGCCATTGTGAATAAACATTTACAAGTGATTCACAATTTGCTCTGTGTGAGTAGCCTCGCTCCCCTCAATGCATCTACTCATGGAGTAAAGCACTACTAAATAGAAGTGGCAGAATGTGACCCTGTTGTAGTACTTGACATCTAACACGAAGATACTTTTTCATTAGCTAAATGAAACACTGCAAGCAACAGGCTATCATTCATCCTTTGAGAGGAGGCTGATGCAAGAGCATGACAGGCTTAATGCAGGCCTGCAACTTATCACACCTCAGGTTTAATGAAGGGTTGAATACCTGCTTGTCTAATGCATAAAATTATGCCAGCAGCGTCTAACAAACAAATTCCATTGCTAAACCTGGGGGGGGGGAAGGAATTTGTTAGAATTGTTTCCCTTTTACTTAAAATCAACAGAAGGATGACATAGCATTTGTTTAACTCTGCTTTTGAAAGCCTCAAGGGTCTGAAAATGTTGCAGTGTTTTAGGAATAGATGTTTATTCTCCCCAGGTATTCTGTCACGGCAATAAACTTCCTGGGAATAGTTTGATTTTTACTCTTGATATAAAAAGCCTCCTAAAAAAAAAAAAAAAAAAAAAACCCAACCCAAAAAACTCTTTTTTTGCCCCCTGGATTTCACAGGACAAAACTCTGCTGTCACAATAAATAAGCAAGCTGAAAGAGAGGCGACAATAAAAACGGCTTAAAGTTTGCCAGCTAATCTTTTACTTCTGCATCCACTGATAGGCTGAAAAAAAAATTGTCACTAAATGCTTTGGCACCTTCTAAATGTTATCTCCATTTACAAAAAAAAAAAAAAAAAAAAAAAAAAAAAATTAAGATTATGGGGAAACTGAAAAACCAACAACAACAACAACAACAAAATGACCTGGAAAAATATATTTGAGAACTGAAAACAGCTTGACCCGCTGAATAAAAGCCCCACAAAACTTGCATTCCCACCACTGTCATCCTCTGACATGTGGCACAAATGGCTGTATGAAACTAATACCTTTACTTGTACTAATAAAACTCTTTCCCCCCCCACCCCCCTTTAAATCATAAGTCTCATTTTACTGCTGCCTAAACAGACTATAAAAAAAGGAAAAGATACATTTGAGCTGGGATACCCAGTTCCTTAGGCCAAACTTGAAGTTAATTTGCAGGAGGAGAATAAAATTAGGAAACCACAAATTGGAGCATGTGCATGTGTTAAACTGTGAGTTTATTACTAGAGGCAAATAAGGCAACCTTCCTTTCAATCAGCTGGAATCTGCTGTAAAATTCCCATTTTTCAGCTGCTCCCAATGGTTTCAAAGTTGTTTGGGTTTTTTTCCTGCTGAAAGATTACGGAATAGACCCCATCTCCTATTTTTGTTTTCAGGTTTAGCCTCCTGAGTGGGAAAGAGGCAGTTTGGGGGTTCCTGTGGACTTGTTTTTGGGAGTGCTGGTAGTTCTGCAGTTGCTGTGATGAATATGTGCTTCCCTGATCTTGCTTTCTCCCCACATCCGCTCTCCGCTCCTAACTAATGGCCAGAGAGAAAAGCAAAAAGGAGCAGAGGGTGCCCAGAGACTTGTATCCTGTTCTAATCACAGCCATGCAAGTCCTTCTTTATTTCAATTAATTTATTTTGCCTTTATGAACCTGAAAGACTGACTGTTGCTTTCAAAGAGGCTGACATTTCACTCATCTGAAGGAGCTTGGAATGTGACAGGGGAAAGGGAGGAGAAGTAAATCAAAGCAGATAGCAATTCTCCAGATGTAAAGTATTTTTCTTCTCCTCTATTTTTTTTTTCCACCAGAAATGTCAGAAAGTCTGCTGACATTTTAATTCCTTTGTGATAGGCTGGGAGCTGAGAGCCAAATCCTGCTGCCACTGCAGATGAAAAAAGAAAATTCCTATCAGCTTTAAAGTGACCAAACCAGTCTTACACTCGGGGAAGGGGGAGGAAGAAAAGGGAAGAAAAATAAAGGGGGAAAAACTCCAACAAGCAAATAAGCCAAGTATTAACAAAGTGTGATTAAAACTAAATTAAATGTACTCTTAAAACACCTTGAGATCAGTTACAGATTGAAACCATTAACCTTTGCTGGACTTCTTTTAATTTCACCAGTGTAACAAAAACAATTAGTAAGACTGGATTGGAAGCAAGACTTTGCTGTTGCATTTTTTAATGAATCTGGATTCTGCTGAAAATTTTGCAGTCCTATTCCATGCTCTCTTCTAGTCACCTAAGTTTCAAGATATGCTATCTACCACCTTAAAGATGGAACCACAGAATCACAGAATGTTAGGAGGTGGAAGGGACCTCGAAAAATCATCCAGTCCAACCCCCTGCCAGAGCAGGATCACCTAGGGCAGATCACACAGGAACACATCCTGGCAGGTCTTGAATATCTCCAGAGAAGGAGACTCCACAAACCCCTGGGCAGCCTGTTCCAGTGTTCCATCACCCTCACAGGGAATAAAATAATGTTTCCTCCTGTTTCCATGGAACTTCCTATGCCTCAACTTCCACCCATTGCCCCTTGTCCTGTCATTGGGCATCACCCGGCAGAGCCTGGCTCCATCTTCTTGGCACTCACCCTTTACATCTTTATAAACATGAATGAGGTCACCCCTTAAATTTGAATACTGCTTGACTTACACACCCTGTGCATGTCTCAAAATTAGAAACACTGTGGATCCTGCTTTTAGTGAAATGTTTGGCCAAAAAAACTTCATTATCTTTGATAGGAACTCACTCAGCTCCACAAAATAAAGGAATAAACTCTATTCTCATTAGGTTAGTGGTGCAGTGCTGTGACTCCAACAAGCTCAACACACATTTAGCAAAGCAGCAGAGCTGGTTTAGAGCAGCAGCACGTTGCTGAGAGAGTTAGGTCTGCCAATCCCACCTACAGCATGAACAATGACATGTTCATTTTTTTTCCTCTTCTGTGAAGCTTGCTTAGAGATTTACTTCATAGTTTTAGTATAATAAATTTATTTCCCTTGACAGAGTTGCTCCCTCCTGAAGTACTCATTTGTAAAGCATTACTTTTTTTATAGACAGCACTGCTTAAAAATCAATGGAGTAGACATATTTGCTTGATAGTTTTATTCTTTGTTGCAGGTTCTATAACTGTATTTCATCAACTGGTACAACAACAACATATTTTTATATATATATATATATATAAAAAAAAAAAAAACAACACCAAAACCAAATAAACAAACAAAAAAAAAACCCATAACAAAGAGGGCTTTATGAGCTCGATGCATGGTAAAATCTATTTGGTTTATTATTGGTTTATTGTTAAATATTATATTGCATTTGTTTAAGCAGACATTGTGTATATTGTGATTTCTAGCATTCCACACATAGCAGCTTACTGTTGTGTCCTTTAAATATGGGAAATAAAAATGTCTTCAGTTTGCTATTTAAAAAAAAAAAAAAATAAAAAAAAAAAAACCAACCCAAAAAAAAAAAGGAGGAGGAAATGAAGACAGAGAACTGCTATATTACATGGCCCAGGAAATATTGGCAGCATGCTCCTTGGCTTTCATCCGTAGAACTGCAATGCTGGAGGACCTCCTCTCAAACTCCGGCTTGGTTTCAAAAGCATGTCCATTGGTCGCCCCAGAAAGCAAAGAGTCAGTGAAAAAATTATTGAGGGGCACGTGGCTGAACTGATTCTGGTGGTTTGAAAAGCCTGTGTAGCCAGAATCTGTCCGAGGGGAATGGGAATAAGGCGTCATGCAGGAGGACGTCTCCCGTGGCAGCATGCACGAAGTAACCACAGAACCGCTCGCTGTGTTCCCTGCCCACAGATTGTTCTGAATCTGGAAAAGGCAACATAAATAGCAAATAAATAAATAAATAAATAAATAAGTTTCCATTCAGATAGTTCATCTTTTGTTTTCTGCTGTGCTTGGTTTGCTTTACTTAACAAGATCCATTATTCTATCTGTGATTCTATGATTTGGTTCTCCTCCAAAACAATATCTATGATTTTATGATTCGGTTCTCCTCTAAAAATCATATCTATGATTCTATCATTCAGTTCTCCTCTAAAAATCATATCTATGATTCTATCATTCAGTTCTCCTCTAAAAATCATATCTATGATTCTATCATTCAGTTCTCTAAAATCATATCTATGATTCTATGATTCAGTTCTCCTCTAAAATCATGTCTATGATTCTATGATTCAGTTCTCCTCTAAAATCATGTCTATGATTCTATGATTCAGTTCTCCTCTAAAATCATATCTATGATTCTATGATTCAGTTCTCCTCTAAAATCATATCTATGATTCTATGATTCAGTTCTCCTCTAAAATCATGTCTATGATTCTATGATTCAGTTCTCCTCTAAAATCATATCTATGATTCTATGATTCAGTTCTCCTCTAAAATCATATCTATGATTCTATGATTCAGTTCTCCTCTAAAATCATGTCTATGATTCTATGATTCAGTTCTCCTCTAAAATCATGTCTATGATTCTATGATTCAGTTCTCCTCTAAAATCATGTCTATGATTCTATGATTCAGTTCTCCTCTAAAACACGCAACAAGCACTTCACTAAGCTCTCAGCAATCACAAAGGTGTTCCATGAGTTAAAAGAGTAGATCGTTCACTTCAGAGCAAGGCCTGCTGAACCGTATTCCTTGCTCTGTCATCCATTTGCTCCGTGGCTCTGAGTGTTTACCATTGACCCTCGGGGCACCATCAGCCCAGCCAGTCAGTAAAATTAGTGGAAGCACACAAGTGGCTTAAAAAAAAGGTGTTGAAAGTGTGTGCAGTATCACAGCTGGTTTACACCATCAAAAATTCTCTCCATCAGAGTTCTTTCTCACTGTAAGGGCAGGAAACAGAATAAAAGGGCAGACAAAACAAACCAAGATTTCTCAAGCAACAAAGCCTGACACATATTTGCCAAATTAAATACTGAGAAGCATAACTGCATTAAAACAAATCCATCAAAGAAAAACGTGGCTGATAATGGATCCAAGAGTTTGCTTTAAAGGTGTTTCAAAGATGATTTTAAGTGGCTGATAAAGGATCCAAGAGTTTGCTCTAAAGGTGTTTCAAAGATGATTTTAAGTGGTTGATAAAGGATCCAAGAGTTTGCTCTAAAGGTGTTTCAAAGATGATTGTAAGTGGTTGATAACACATCCAAGAGTTTGCTCTAAAGGTGTTTCAAGGATGATTTGAAGATAAAAATTCTTTTCATGACTTGTTTTGTACCAAATTATGCTTGAGGGTATTTCTCTTTCCGCTCTCAGCTTTAACTGGCTGCACTGTGCAACCCCTGGAAAATGTTACATGACAGACTAGGAGACAAATTTTGTGGTTGCCAGCAATGTCTGCGGAAGATCTGGAGTAACCACGTAGTCAAGCCTTGATGTGCAATGCCCTCTGTGCTTGGCAGTCACTTAAAGCTTCATTCTGAGTCTTGGGCCTTCTCCTACCATCTATGTATAGATGCTATTCGTGGACAGGCATTTTTCACTCCTTTGTTACCAGCTGAGCAGACAGAGCGATTTTCAAGGCCTACCACAAGTCAGCTCCTGCCATTATCTCGGGCTGTGCATTCTTTCGTTCCTCCTCTATTCACTCTGCTTTAATCAAACCTCACACTCAGCAGCTGTCCTCCTGTCTTTTTAAACTCCCTCTATCAGTACTGTGTGGATATCATTTCTGACAGTCTAACTTTCTCGAGTCACTTCGCACTTGCACTCACCATTATACAATATACAGCTTTATATTTCTCCTTCACTTACATCTCTGTTCTGAATGCTGATTAAATATATATACACTACACACACACGTATCATGATACAAGATATTTATAGCCCTCATTCACAGTACAGAACTTCTTAGCCAGTAACTATATCCACTTTCTTTGTGTTTTCCTTTGCTAAATTTGACTTCATCCTGAAAAATCTGTCGTCTGCTCAGTATATCACTGCTCTGATGCACTGGGATTGAGTCCACATGTCTTTGTTCTCTGCTATACCTTGGAGCAATCACAATTACTCTTCAGTTAGCACTGCAAAGTGAATTCCCACTTCAAACTTAATTTTTCCTTCACATTCCAAATCCACAGACAAAGGAATTTTGGCTTTAAGATAGGCAGACTATCTCTCTGAGTGAGCGATGGGTTTTTTTCCTTCCCAAGTAGAGGTCAGGGGAAGTAGTGAATTATGACAGCCACAGACATACATGCACACACACAGAGAACCAAAACATGTTTCTAATGCTGAGTTGTTTTTCTTTTCTTTTCCCATTGTCCTATCACTTTTGCAACAACACATACCCACCAAACCACCAGCAAGCTAAAGAGATAAATTATGGTTCACTGAACTCATCTAGCTGAGTGCAGATAAGGAGCCTCATTTTAAAAGTTAACATTTTGAACAGCTACGTTAGCAGGGAGCATCAAGAGCTGACAAACTAATTTGGACTCCTTGGCCCAAATTATAGCAGCAGCAAGGAAAAAAAAAAAAAAAAAAACAGAGAGGCAATAAATGGTCCATTTTGGTTTCCTGCAGAAGGCCAAGAAGGCAAATGTCATCCTGGCCTGCGTGAGAAATAGTGTGGCCAGCAGGAGCAGGGAAGTCATTCTGCCCCTGGACTCAGCACTGGTTAAGCCACACCTTGAGTTCTGTGTCCATTTCTGGGCCCCTCAATTTAAGAAGGACATTGAGACACTTGAATGTGTCCAGAGAGGGACAACGAGGCTGGGGAGAAGTCTCAAGCACAAGCCCTATGAAGAGAGGCTGAGGGAGGTGGGGGTGTTTAGCCTGGAGAAGAGGAGGCTCAGGGGAGACCTTCTTGCTGTCTACAACTACCTGAAGGGAGATTGTAGCCAGGTGGGGTTTGGTCTCTTCTCCCAGGCAACAGCCTTCTAGAATAGAATAGAATAGAATAGAATAGAATAGAATAGAATAGAATAGAATAGAATAGAATAGACCAGACCAGACCAGACCAGACCAGGCTGGAAAAGACCTTTGAGATCATCAAGTCCAACCTACTACCCAACACCATCTAATCAACTAAACCATGGCACCAAGTGCCTCATCCAGTCTCTTCCTAAACACCTCCAGTGATGGTGACTCCACCACCTCCCTGGGCAGCACATTCCAATGGCCAATCTCTCTTTCTGGGAAGAACTTCTTCCTAACATCCAGCCTAAACCTCCCCTGGTGCAGCTGAGACAGAACAAGAGGACACAGTCTTAAGCTGCACTAGGGGAGGTTTAGGCTCAAGGTGAGGAGAAAGTTCTTCACAAAAAGAGTAATTGCCCATTGGAATGTGCTGCCCAGGGAGGTGGTGGAGTCACTATCCCTGGAGGTATTCAAAAAGGGATTGGATGTGTCACTTGAAGCCATGGTTTACTTAGTCATGAGGGGTTAGGTATTAGGTAATAGGTTGGACTTGTTGATCTCTGAGGTCTTTTCCAACCTGGTTGATTCTATGAGTAGCAACACATGTCCCCAGGCTCTTGGTCTGCCCAACATCTTGTTCACACAGACATGCATATGTACAAGCATGCGCACACACTTCCAGGGCCACTCATGGGAGTGCAGCTTGCCTTGCAGCACACATGCATACGCACAGCTGGTTGGGCACACCTCAGGTATCTGCTCCTGCATATCTTAGGTGGTCTGCTGAGAGGTAATGGAGTGAATAGGGTGCCTGAGGAAGGATATCGAGGTTTTTCCCTCCTTCTTGTGGACCTCCTGAGATCTACAGGAGGAAAAAGACTCCAGTGAGAGTTTCAGAACTTTCCAGTCCACATCCTTCCCCTCCTCCCTTCAGCAGTTTTCAGAAGACTCTCAAACATCAGCCCATGAAAGACCCTCTGTGCCTTGACATGATCCTCAGATACCTTATTAAGTCTTAATTAACCCACTTGAGCCAGTTTTGACTTATAATCAGACAAAGCATTTTTTTAATCTTCAGAAAGCAGGTGTGGTGGTGTTTTTTGTTTCTCTGGGAATTAGAAGACATTACTTGGGGGTTGGAACTAGATGATCCTTGTGGTCCCTTCCAACCCTGACTGGTACTATGATACTACGATACTTATCTGAACCTATATGAATCACTCACTTGATTACCAAATTTGGTGGCATTCAGCTACACAGAACATTTCAGAATAGAGAGAAGAACCTTCCCAAAGAAGGCTCGGGATTCAGGGATTTCTGAATGTCCTATTGCCTGGAAGGTTTCTCACGTTCTAGTACAGATTTACAGAATGGGACAAGAAGGAAACAAGGGGCCCTGAAAGAGCTGGAAAGTATGGTGGGCTAAGTCATCCACTAAGACCCATGAGGCTTACTGACTTCTCAGACTTAGTGAGTTTGGAGCCCCATAGCATGTGGTTAGAGTACATGGGAGAGCAGTAAAGACAGCTGCTGAAAGTCTGTGAGGTTCAGAAAATATCCCCACTTTTGAAGCTGAAGTTGAAGTGGTACACATTCTGTTTCAGTCATGAGCTGGGGAAAATCAAAAGCCAAGTCATCCATACAAAAATCACTGTCTTTTTATGACTTTTGTTCAAGAATGCCAGAAACTCCTAATTGCACCTCATTTCATGTCATTTGCTAGTTACATACAAGTTTCCTCCAAAAGAGATGTCAGATTAAGCAATCGTTGGGGTTTTCTTTCCCTTTTTTCTGCAAAACAAGTCATTCCTTCCCATTTCCACTGTGTTGCATTTCAGTTTGTTTTGCTTGTATCACTCCTTTACTGAGTAGAAACAAGAAGTTGATACAACAAAAGAAGAAACCAAAATATAGATGATATAGATATAGATGATATAGAGCTAGAGAGAGAGCAAGAGCTAGAGCTAGAGCTAGGGAGAGAGACAGAGAGATGATAGAGATATAGAGATAGAGCTAGAGAGATGATATACATATAAAGAGAGAGAGAGTGAGAGAGATGATAGAGAGACAGATGAGAGAGCTAGAACTAGAGCTAGAGCTAGGTAGAGAGAGAGATGACAGAGATATAGAGATATAGAGATAAAGCGAGAGAGATGATATATATAGAGAGAGAGTGTGAGATGATAGAGGAGATGATAGAGATAGATATTATAGAGATAGAGATAGAGATAGAGATAGAGATAGAGATAGAGATAGAGATAGAGATAGAGAGCTAGAACTAGAGCTAGACAGAGATAGGTAGAGAGAGAGATGATAGAGATATAGAGATAGAGAGATGATATATATATAGAGAGAGTGAGAGATGAGAGAGAGAGAGATGATAGAGATAGAGATGATAGAGATAGAGGAAGAGGGAGAGGGAGAGGGAGAGGGAGAGGGAGAGGGAGAGGGAGAGGGAGAGGGAGAGGGAGAAACAGAGACAGAGATAGAGATAGAGAACTAGAGCTAGAGCTAGACAGAGATAGGTAGAGAGAGAGATGATAGAGATATAGAGATAGAGAGATTATATATAGAGAGAGAGAGTGAGAGATGAGAGAGAGAGATGATAGAGAGAGAGAGGAATAGGAAGAGGTAGAGGTAGAAGTAGGGGGAGAGGGAGAGGGAGAGGGAGAGGGAGAGGGAGAGGGAGAGGGAGAGGGAGAGGGAGAGGGAGAGGGAGAGGGAGAGGGAGAGAACTAGAGCTAGACAGAGATAGGTAGAGAGAGAGATGATAGAGATATAGAGATAGAGAGATGATACATATATATATAGAGAGAGTGAGAGATGAGAGAGAGATGAGAGAGAGAGAGAGAGAGAGAGATGAGAGAGAGATGAGAGAGAGGAATAGGAAGAGGTAGAGGTAGAGGTAGAGGTAGAGGTAGAGGTAGAGGTAGAGGTAGAGGTAGGTAGAGGTAGAGATAGAGATAGAGATAGAGATAGAGATAGAGATAGAGATAGAGATAGAGATAGAGATAGAGATAGAGATAGAGATAGAGATAGAGATAGAGATAGAGATAGAGATAGAGATAGAGATAGAGATAGAGATAGAGATAGAGATAGAGATAGAGGGAGAGGTAGAGATAGAGGTAGAGGTAGAGGGAGAGAGAGAGACAGAGACAGAGACAGACAGAGACAAACAGAGGCAGAGGAAGAGGCAGAGATAGAACATAATTATTTTTTATAGTATTTCCAGACCAACTTTTCAGACCCAGAACTTTCACAACAGGGGGGAAAAAAGTCTGTTTCAATAGGAACACACACGACTTTGCCTTTAATACAGTCATGATGGGAAGACTTCTAAAGGTTCAGAGGCTCAGTTTGAAAGAGCCCAATAACCTGTGTGGTTTGGAGGCATCAGAGAATCACTTTTCCCTATTTCTAGCAGTTTGCTTTGCATTAAACTGAGCTTAGCACCAGCAATTTTCCTGATATTTTTATCCCAGGCAAATCTCTCTCAATTTAACTTCAGTGAGATTTCACAGGTGCAAATGAGAAGAGAATTCATGCCAATGTTGTGCTAAAGAAACATGTGAGCAAGCTATTCATTCCTGTAATTTTTAAAGGGATGTCCTAGGTTTCTTCCTGAGAGGAAGGAATCCAGATTAGCAAACTCAACTTCAGAAATGCCACAAGATGCAAGGACGGTTTTGCCTCGTCCCTCGTGAGACAGTTATGCTTTTCAAAGGATGTTTCAATCATATCTGTTCTCTATTCATCTCAGCTGGTGGAGGTGACTTCACCCTTTTGACATCAGCTTCTCTTTTCTTAGCCACACAAGTATCTTGTAGTGAAATACAGGGGCAGAATATATGCCTGTATTCAAAATAAATACCGTAACGTCTTACAATAAGGCAAAATTATCAGGCTGCCTTCTGGTATGTTGGAAGGAAAAGGGACATTATGTACATGAATTTAAAGAAAATATTTTTCCTCTTAAACCCTTGTGTGATCCATGAACTATATAAAAGGTAATTCAGAGACTGTGAATGAGGCTATACATGCAGCACATCTCTGGTTTCTGTTAACATCACAAACAACTTGAGCTTTGCTCTTGTGGTTACCATGAAATTACCAGAGCCCTTCAATATATTTACCTACTGTATGTTTTATACACACACACACACACGCACATACAGCCTTCCCAATAGGAAAAAAAAATATATAAAATCATAAAAAGCAGAATTTCATAGCTTGGACAAGACCATAACTAGAGCGTTACAGCTGTTAACAAGGTTATGATATCATTTCCTAGGCATATGACCTTCTGCTTGACACTGCAGAGGAAAATGAGCTGAGGTAACTGGTCATCCCACTTGGTGTCATTGGGTTTTGGATTAATTTTTTTGTTTACTCCTAAAATTTCAACTTCTGGAGTTGTAGCCTTCTTAAAAGAGCACCTGGAGAAATCACATAAACTCAAATTTTCTGGCAGGTTTACTATCACAAAGCTTTGGCTCTCTCATTACCAAATGCCCTAACTGACACTATTTGAGTCACCTGCCTCTCCAGACTGGAGCCTTGTTTCCAGCAGACACACATAGGAGCACACACAGTTTCTAATGGAGTGGATGTACAGGTTTTGTACTTCAAATGGGAAATAAAAAGCTTAACTCTTTCAAGACCGCTAGATATGAAGTAATAAGTTATTTTTGTTGTTCTTATTATATTACATAATAAACATCATGCTACATGCAGCTGTGTCCAGTTTTGGGATCCCCAGTTCAAGAGAGACAAGGGCCTGCTGGAGAGAGTCCAAGGGAGAGACACAAGGATGATTAGGGGACTTGAGCATCTCCCCTATGAAGAGAGACTGAGAGCCTGGGAGCTGTTTAGTCTTGAGAAGAGAAGACTGAGAGGGGATCTGATCAATATCAATATCTGAGGGGTGGGTGTCAAGTAGAGAGGGCCAGGCTTTTTTCAGTGCTGCACAGTAATAAGACAAGGAACAACAGGTACAAGCTTGAACACAGAAGATTTCACCTCACCACGAGGAGAAACTGCTTTACAGTGAGGGTGACAGAGCACTGGAGCAGGCTGCCCAGAGAGGTTGTGGAGTCTCCTTCCCTGGAGACTTTCCAAACCCACCTGGATACATTCCTACATGGACTACCCTGGGTGATCCTGCTTTGGCAGGGTTGGACTGGATGATCTCTGGAGGTCCCTTCCAACCTCTAATGTTCTGTGATTCTGCACTGGGATACTGAGATTATAATTACTTTAGTAAAACACTGGAAGCTGCACATTAACTCTGTTGTCAGGATGTTCCTGGGCATTACAAGGGAGACAACAGTGGCACTAACCAAACAGTTAAGAATTTGCCTAATTATAGAAAACATGACTGTCAAAAAAAGAGTGATTTGCTAAATTTTTGTCACTCCTCTCTTTGGGTGAAGCAGCAAACAATCTTTACACAGCCAGAGAAGGTGAAATGTGTTTTCCCAAGAAACTATTTAAGGCAGATTAAATGCAGTAGCTGTTAATCTGCTTAAAACTGCTAGTTTACAACTCATGGTGCATTGGCTGTTCCTAGTCCTTCAGCAAACTTTATTTGGCCTATCATTTGACACAGTACTTTTCTTTTCCTGGGGAGGGGCTCTTAAGAGCACCCAAAGTATGGGCAGAGATTTGCCTGCAGTCACCAAATTTGCAGATTCATAAATTATCAGAATAATTTAAACCTAAAAAGACCTTTGGGATTATTATTCCAAACCTTTTCTCACAGCTAAAGTTTGGAGTTTAAATTTAGATCAGGTTACTCAAGCCTTATCCGGTTAAGTTTTGAGTAGCTCCAGAGATCAATAAATTCTATAGGCAACTTGTTGCAAGACTTCTCTGCTCTCCCTGTGGTTTTTTTTTCCTTTATGTCTACACAGAATTTTTAATTTGAATTTTTGAATTAACCAGGTGGGAAAAGACCTTCAAGATCATCGAGTTCAACCTATCACCCAACACCATCTAATCTACTGAACCATGGCACCAGTTGCCTCATCCAATACAATACAATACAATACAATACAATACAATACAATACAATACAATACACCAGGTTGGAAGAGACCTTCAAGATCATCGCGTCCAACCCATCAAACAATCCAACCCACCCAACAACTAGACCATACAGCCAAGCACCCCATCAAGTCTTCTCCTGAACACCTCCAGTGAAGGTGACTCCACCACCTCCACGGGTAGCCGATTCCAATGGCAAATCACTCTCTCCGTGTAGAACTTCTTCCTAACATCCAGCCTAAACCTGCCCTGGCGCAGCCTGAGACTGTGTCCTCTTGTTCTGGTGCTGGATGCCTGGGAGAAGAGGCCAACCTCTGCCTGGCTACAACCTCCCTTCAGGTAGTTGTAGAGAGCAATAAGGTCACCCCTCGGTCTCCTCTTCTCCAGGCTAAGCAACCCCAGCTCCCTCAGTCTCTTTTTAAACACTTCCAGTGATGGTGACTCCACCACCTCCCTGGGCAGCACATTCCAATGGACAATATCTCTTTCCATGAAGAATTGCTTCCTAACATCCAGCCTAAACCTCCCTTGGCACAGCTTGAGACTGTGTCCTCGTGTTCTGGTGCTGGTTGCCTGGGAGAAGAGACCCATTCGTTCCACATTTAGGCCTCACATATGGCAAACGACACAAAAATCTGTTCACCTCTGAGTTAGCATGTTTTCCTAAGGTGCAAAACAATTCAGGATTCGGAAAGTCATCAAGATTTCATCCTTGTGTAGGACGTTTGGTAAACTGTTAACTTCCCCATACTACATATCATACTTCTATGATCAGGTGACCCGCCTGGTGGATGTGGGGAGGCCTGTGGATGTGGTCTACCTGGACCTCAGCAAGGCCTTTGACACCGTTCCCCACAGCAAACTCCTGGCCAAGCTGGCAGCCCGTGGCTTGGACAGGAGCACACTGCGTTGGGTTAGGAACTGGCTGGAGGGCCGAGCCCAGAGAGTAATGGTGAATGGCGCCACATCCAGCTGGCGGCCTGTCACCAGTGGTGTGCCCCAGGGATCAGTACTGGGCCCCATGCTCTTCAACATCTTTATTGATGATCTGGATGAGGGCATTGAGTCCATCATCAGTAAATTTGCAGATGACACCAAGCTGGGGGCAGCAGTTGATTTGCTGGAGGGCAAAGAGGCTTTGCAGAGGGACCTCGACAGGCTGGACAGATGGGCAGAGTCCAAGGGCATGAGATTTAACACATCCAAGTGCCAGGTTCTGCACATTGGCCACAACAACCCCAGGCAGTGCTACAGGCTGGGGTCAGAGTGGCTGGAGAGTGGCCAGGCAGAGAGGGACCTGGGGGTGCTGGTTGATTGTAGGCTGAACATGAGCCTGCAGTGTGCCCAGGCAGCCAGGAAGGCCAGTGGCATCCTGGCTTGCATCAGGAACAGTGTGGCCAGCAGGATCAGGGAGGTCATTGTGCCCCTGTACACTGCACTGGTTAGGCCACACCTTGAGTACTGTGTCCAGTTCTGGGCCCCTCAGTTTAGGAAGGATGTTGACTTGCTGGAACGTGTCCAGAGAAGGGCAACAAAGCTGGTGAGGGGTTTGGAACACAAGCCCTATGAGGAGAGGCTGAGGGAGCTGGGGTTGTTTAGCCTGGAGAAGAGGAGGCTCAGAGGAGACCTTATTGTTGTCTACAACTACCTGAAGGGAGGTTGTAGCCAGGCAGAGGTTGGCCTCTTCTCCCAGGCATCCAGCACCAGAACAAGAGGACACAGTCTCAGGCTGCGCCAGGGCAGGTTTAGGCTGGATGTTAGGAAGAAGTTCTACACGGAGAGAGTGATTGCCCATTGGAATCGGCTACCCGTGGAGGTGGTGGAGTCACCTTCACTGGAGGTGTTCAGGAGAAGACTTGATGGGGTGCTTGGCTGTATGGTCTAGTTGTTGGGTGGGTTGGATTGTTTGATGGGTTGGACGCGATGATCTTGAAGGTCTCTTCCAACCTGGTGTATTGTATTGTATTGTATTGTATTACAGTCTCAGGGCCAGTTACAATGAGAATGCTCGCGACTATGATATAAAGACAAAATGTGCTCTTGTGGCCAAGAAGGCCAACACTGTTCTGGGGTGGATTAGAAGGGCTGTGGCTAATAGGTCAGAGAGGTTCTCCTCCCCTCTGCTCTGCCCTGCTAAGGCTGCATCTGGAATATTGTGCCCAGTTCTGGGCCCCTCAGTTCAAGAAGGACCTCAGGGAACTGCTTGAGAGAGTCCAGCACAGAGCCATGAAAATGATGAAGGGAGTGGAACATCTTCCTTATGAGGAGAGACTGAGGGAGCTGAGAGCTCTGTGGCTTGGAGAGGAGGAGACTAAGGGCTGACCTCATTCATGTTTATAAAGATGTAAAGGGTGAGTGCCAAGAAGATGGAGCCAAGCTCTGCTGGGTGATGCCCAATGACAGCACAAGGGGCAATGGTGGAAACTGAGGCATAGGAAGTTCCATGGAAACAGGAAGAAACATTTTATTCACTGTGAGGGTGATGGAACACTGGAACAGACTGCCCAGGGCAGGTTGTGGAGTCTCCCTCTCTGGAGATATTCAAAACCCACCTGGATGTGTTCCTGTGTGATCTGCTCTAGGTGCTCCTGCTTTGGCAGGGGGTTGGACTGGATGAGCTTTCGAGGTCCCTTTGGACCCTTAACATTCTGTGATTCTGTACAAACTTCATACTTTGAAAAATGCTATTAAAAAGAAGATTCTGTCTCAGAAAAAAAGAAATAATCATAAAAGGGTTTGCCTTATAAGCCCCAGTTAAAGCCATTCATGCACTAAATATATATATATATATACACACATTTAACAAATAATATAAAAGGCACCAAACTGAATGCTGAGGCTGCGAGGAAGACCACATGCAGTGATGGTTTAGAACCCAGGCAAAATAATATTCAGTGCACAAACTACTTTGTGCAGAACAGACACCACCCAAAAAGATTAGAAGTGTCGCTCTTGTTGGAAGCTCAGCCACAGCAGTGCAACAGCCAGCACATATGCAGCAAACAGCACCCGGTGCACGTGGTGGCCCAGCCTGAGCTCCACGCTGTCACAGCTAGACAGCATGAGGATAGGACAAAGCTTCTTTGAAGCTAGCTCAGATATGTCTACCACATCGACTCCTACTTAATCAGCATTCCCCAGAACCTTAATGAACTATTGTGATTAACTGTCATCTATAGGCCTGGTACAGTTGAAAGAAGCTTTTTCTGTCGTATAACATGTGGTGTCTAATCCGTGCCATATGAAGGATTTAATTGCAGCATGTAACTTTGATTATTGCTAATGAGAATTACCCATGTGCACTAAGGCTAGCACAAAACTGTAATGATGATCCAAGGACTTAGTCCATAACACATGTACACTGATACCACTTCGACACTCTTTGGCTGCCAAACAAAAAAATCTTGTGACGCCCTCCTGTTCAATATATTGAATTCAGTCTGGTGGATGAAATGCATCCTTCTGCCTCTTCCTTCTCTTTCTGAGATCAGAGTCACAGAATTGTCAGGGTTGGAAGGGACCTCAAGGATCATCCAGTTCCAATCCCCCTGACATGGGCAGGGACACCTCACGCTAGATCAGGTTGCTCAGAATCACATCCATCATGGGCTCAAAAACCTTCAGGCATGAGGCTTCCACCACCTCCCTGGGCAACCTGTGCCAGTGTCTCATCACCCTCAGGGTGAAGAATTTCTTCCTAACATCCAATCTGAGTCCACCCATTCCTATTTTTGCTCCATTCCCCTTAGTCCTATCATTACCTGACACCCTAAATAGTCCCTCCCCAGCTTTTTTGTAGGCCCCCTTTTTTACAACTTCTGTATCACTCCAGTTCTCATACCTTTGAAATGTTTTTGTCTCCTTGAGATTCTCACCTGCACTAAGCTGGGTTTTTACACACACACAAAACCCCCATAATTTTAAAAATGAAAATAAAAAAAGAGTTCATTCCTATGCAACTCTTTCCTGCATTTTCAGGTAGATAAGAGAAGCCAACAGTGCATTTCATACACGATAATAAGAGGGAAAAGGTCATGGTGTGACAAGGCAAACTCATTGGAACTGAGAATAATGCCAACAAATGAACTAGACATGAAGAACAAGCAAGAATAGGTTGCCCAGGGAGGTGGTGGAAGCCTCGTCCCTGGAGGTTATTAAGGCCAGGTTGGATGTGGCTCTGAGCAACCTGATCTAGTGTGAGGTGTCCCTGCCCATGGCAAGGGGGCTAGAACTAGGTGATCCTTGAGATCCCTTCCAACCCTGACAATTCTATGATTCTGTGAGAAGAAAAGATGCAAAGTATGGAAAGAAGCTAGACTGGGGCAAAATGTTACTCCCTATATTGGTTTTGCAAGGATAAAATTTCTTCATACAATGATGCACTCACACTTGTGGTGGTTTGAGCCTTAACTGGGACTTAAGAGCTCAGATGGGGGCAAGGCTGAGAATCCCTCCCCTGATCCCCCCTCCTCCTTCCCAACAGAGAGAGAGAAAAAAGAAAAGGAAGGAGCAAATCCACCAAGAAATTATTTGGAGTCAGCTTGAAAGTAAAAAGGTAAAGAATTTTCTTTAAACAATATATATATATATAACAATAACAGGTAAGGTTCACAAGGGCAAGGAACAAGGATGGATGGGAGGGAAAGAAAAAAAAACAAGAATACAAAACCAGTCTCTCTGAAGAGGCACAGAGGCAACAGGGAGAAGGATCAGGCCTGACCACGAGACAGAGAAGCAGGGAGCCACCAGCAGTCCTCATCCAAGCAAAGGCAGGGCCCAAGACAGCTAATGGCTGCAGTATCCTCCCTTCTATAGCCTTGCTGGGCACGGAAGGGAGTAGAACAGACTAATTTAGTTTACCAGGGGAAAAACCCCTGCAGGGAGGGCAGTGCTCTTACAAGCCCTCCCCCTGCTTCCAGGATGGGCGTTAACCCATCACACTTGTAAAGACAGCATCTTTAATATTTAACTCACACAGGGGAATCTGGAGGTCTGTGTGACAGGGGTGTAGACTTTTGACCAAATTTCACTCATGTGTATGAATAACAAAGGGATGCAAATGAAATTTTGACTCAGGATTTTGGTCCCCCTGCTGCTTCTCGGACTTAAACATTCACTCTGACAAGGGCAAGTACCTTGGGTAACATCAGCCTTCTCACTAGAAAGGCCTTCAAGAGATACTTGAACACATTGAGAGAGATCCATGAGTGACTGTCCATCTACATCTTTATGAATCTGCCTAGGAGTGCTCAAGAGGCCTGCAGTGACAGGACAAAGGGCAATGGCTTCAAACTAGAGAAGAGCAGATTTAGATTGGATGTCAGGAACAAGCTCTTTACCATGAGGGTAGTGAAACACTGGAACAGGTTGCCCAGGAAGGTAGTTGAGGCACCATCCTTATAGATATTCAATGTGGAGCTCGAGAGGGCTCTGGGCAGCCTGATCTAGTGGAGAATGTGCCTGGTGACTGCAGGAAGAATTGGGCTAGATGACCTGTAGGGGTCGTTCCCAACCCAGACCATTCCATGATTCTATAAGATGTGTTTGCACACCCCCACCTAGGTAGATCTCAAACAAGTGTTGTGTCCATGTACTTGAACACAGAGCGTATCATGCAGTGGTTTCTGAGGTAATGTGAGCTGCTGTGTTATTACATTACAAAACAAAACCAAGTAGACTCTTAAGTGCCACAAGATCTGGAACGGTTGCGCTCCTGTTCTGAACTGCTGGGACACAAACCAGGCACCGAAGAGAGCAACCTGCAACCTCCTCAGAAGTAAAGCACTTCTCACTAAACACAGGACAGCAAAAGTAGTCAAGATCAACAAGGTAAAAGAAGAGCAAGGTTAAGCAACCTCTTTATTGTTCCTCTCCCAACACATAATATATAGATCCACCTAAGATAACTAGAGATGTCTGCAGTGAAAGCAGACAAGAGAGGGGAAAAATACACTTGTAGAGACGGTCTTGTCTATTTTGTACCTTATGCATTAGACAGAGAAAACTTTGTTGACCAGATTTTTCACTAACTTAAAGTGAACCCATTTCTGGCATGAAAATCCCTTCAGCAAATGTTCCTAAACAAAAATGACTCTTATTTATCTGACTTCCAGCTAATTCCCCTGAAGTGTTCATCCTTCTTGTTAAATCTCATTTATCAGCATTGTAACAGCTCTACACAGCCATCCCAAGACATCTTTAATTACACTAGACACTGAATTTAGGTGACAGAATCAAGTACTAGAGAGTGTACTAGGATGATCAGAGGGCTGGAGCACCTCTCCTATAAGGACAGACTGAGGCAGTTGGGGCTATTCAGTCTGGAGAAGAGAAGGCTCTGAGGTGACCTAATTGTGGCCTTCCAGTATCTGAAGGGGGCTCCAAGAAAGATGGGGAGGGACTTTTAGGGTGTCAGGAGGAGGACTAGGTAGAATGGAACAAAAATAGAAATGGGTAGATTGAGATTGGATGTTAGGAAGAAGTTCTTCCCCATGAGGGTGGTGAGAGACTGGCACAGGTTGCCCAGGGAGGTGGTGGAAGCCTCATCCCTGGAGGTTTTTAAGGCCAGGCTGGATGTGGCTCTGAGCAACCTGATCTAGTGTGAGGTGTCCCTGCCCATGGCAAGGGGGTTTAAACTAGATGATCCTTGAGGTCCCTTCCAACCCTGACAATTCTCTGATTCAAATACTTGTTTAGTAATATTTATTCAGATGAGTTGAAGTAAACATCTCCATGAAGTGAATCTACATTCATTGCCCCACTGAAGTTAAAATGCTGCCTCTTAGCTTTCATACCATCAGCAGAATATTGCTAGTTAATGAGGCTTAATTGTCTGGGATAAGAATGAACTGTTTCCTGAGGGCACTTATGTTGACTTAGACCACAATGTGCTGCATCTGCAAGGGAAACTTGAAGTTGAAATATTGAAACTACTGAAATCCTCTACTAAAATGAATTAAAAATACTGTGCATGGCACTTTCCTGGAAAAAGAAAAAACACATGATTTACAGCATAATGTTGCCAAAAGTATTTTCTCTGAGAGGAAACTTAGCAATCCTGTGGCAGTTTTAATGTTAAAGCCTGGGGGGCGGATAAATTAATTAACAACAGAATCACCAAGGTGGGAAGAGACCTCAAAGATCATCAAGTCCAACCTGTCACCACAGACCTCATGACTAAACCATGCCACCAAGTGCCACATCCAATCCCCTCTTGAACACCTCCAGGGATGGTGACTCCACCACCTCCCTGGGCAGCACATTCCAATGGCTAACAAGTCTCTCTGTGAAGAACTTTCTCCTCACCTCCAGCCTAAACTTCCCCCAGCACAGCTTGACACTGTGTCCTCTTGTTCTGGTGCTGGTTGCCTGGGAGAAGAGACCACCCCCTCCTGGCTACAACCTCCCTTCAGGTAGCTGTAAAGAGCAATGACATCTCCCCTGAGCCTCCTCTTCTCCAGGCTAAACAATCCCAACTCCCTCAGCCTCTCCTCGTAGGGCTTGTGCTCGAGGCCTCTCCCTAACCTCATTGCCCTTCTCTGGACACATTCAAGAGTCTCATTGTCCTTCTTAAACTGAGGGGCCCAGAACTGGACACAGTATTCAAGGTGTGGCCTAATCAGTGCTGAGTACAGGGGCACAATGACTGCCCTGCTCCTGCTGGCCACACTATTCCTGATTCAGGCCAGGATGCCATTTGCCTTCTTGGCCACCTGGGCACACTGATGGCTCATGTTCAGCCTAATATCAACCAGTACCCCTGGTCCCTTTCTGCCTGGCTGCTCTCCAGCCACTCTGACCCCAGCTTGTAGCTCTGCATGGGGTTGTTGTGGCCAAAGTTCAGAACCCAGCACTTGGATTCGTTAAATGTCATCCTGTTGGACTCTGCCCATCTGTCCAGTTGGTCGAGGTCCCTCTGCAGAGCCCTTCTACCCTCTAACAGATCAACATCTGCTCCCAATTGACCTGGAATATTGTATTAACTGTCCTCCTCTGCAATCCAGGTGTTGCCAGTATAATTAATGGAAGATGCATGTATGCAGATCTCGGGCAGTTTAGGAGATACTGAACTCTTCTTTTGGCAGCAACTGTTTTGCACAATAAACAACTCCTGAAGTCAATATCCTGTAATAATATTTAAAACTGGACTGAATTAACAAAGCAAACAACTATAATCTGGGGGCATGGGGGGATGTTGTTTATTAGTATTTTGAAGATAAAGATGTGTAATTTAAGAACAAAATTAGACTTGATTATGGAAATAGAAATTGGGCCAGACCACCTCTAGAAGTCCCTTCCAACCTCAACCGTTCTCTGATTCACAGCCAATCTTTCATCTAAAATCAGCTCTCAGGGAAACCTTTCAGGTTTATATAGCTGCAGCATCATGTTCTTCATTTACATATGATTAAGATAACTGCTGAAGAGTCTTAGGTAGGAGCCTCCACACCTTCTGCTGACTGCAAAAGAAACTGCTATTCCTACTGGAACACGAGTAGTATGTCTGTCTTGTGAACACCGCCATGGGTCACAACAAATACCATCAGACTGTGAATTCATGCAATGCATAGCAGAATTCCCCATTAGTTCCTGCTCCTTCTGCCACAGTGAACAGTCTCAAGCTGTGCCAGGGTAGGTTTAGGCTGCGTGTTAGGAAGGAGTTCTTCATAGAAAGAGAGATTTGCCATTGGAATGTGCTGCCCAGGGAGGTGGTGGAGTCACCATCACTGGAAGCGTTTAAGAAGAGACTGGATGGGGTGCTTGGTGCCATGGTTTAGTTGATTAGATGGTGTTGGTTGAGAGGTTGGACTATGGTTGGAGAGAAGAGAGAAGAGAAGAGAAGAGAGAAGAGGAGAGGAGACTCGAGGAGAGGAGAAGAGAGGAGAAGAGAGGAGAAGAGAGGAGAAGAGAAGAGAAGAGAAGAGAAGAGAAGAGAAGAGAAGAGAAGAGAAGAGAAGAGAAGAGAAGAGAAGAGAAGAGAAGAGAAGAGAAGAGAAGAGAAGAGAAGAGAAGAGAAGAGAAGAGAAGAGAAGAGAAGAGAAGAGAAGAGAAGAGAAGAGAAGAGAAGAGAAGAGAAGAGAAGAGAAGAGAAGAGAAGAGAAGAGAAGAGAAGAGAAGAGGAGGAGGGAGGGGGAGGTGGAGAGGGAGGGGAGAGGGGAGAGGGAGAGGGAGGGGGAGGGGAAAAGGGAAGGGGAGAGGGAAGGGGGGAGAGGGAGGGGGAGGGGAAAGGGAAGGGGAGAGGAGAGGGGGAGGGGAAAAGGGAGGGGAGAGGGGAGGGGGAGGGGAAAAGGGAGGGGAGAGGGGGAGGGGGAGGGGAAAAGGGAGGGAGGGGGGGAGGGAAAGGGGAGGGGAGGGGGGGAGGGGAAAGGAGGGAGGGAGGGGAGGGAGGGGAGGGGAGGGGAGGGAGGGGAGGGGGGGAGGGGAGGGGGGAGGGGAGGGGAGGGGGAGGGGGGGAGGGAGGGGAAGGAAACAAAGCAGCAAGGAAGAGAAAGCTCTGGGGAGACCTGATAGCAGCCTTCCAGTACCTGAAGGGGGCTGCAGGAAGGATGGAGAGAGACTGTTTACAAAGGCCTGCAGTGACAGGACGAGGGACAATGGCTTCAAACTAGAGAAGAGCAGATTTAGATTGGATGTCAGGAACAAGCTCTTTACCATGAGGGTAGTGGAACACTGGAACAGGTTGCCCAGGAAGGTAGTTGAGGCACCATCCTTGGAGATATTCAAGGTGAGGCTCAAGAGGGCTCTGGGCAACCTGATGTAGTGGAGAATGTCCCTGATGACTGCAGGGGGAATTGGGCTAGAGGACCTTTAGGGGTCCTTCCCAACCCAGACCATTCCATGATTCTATAAGATGTGTTTGCACACCCCCACCTAGGTAGATCTCAAACGAGTGTTGTGTCCATGTACTTGAACACAGAGCTTATCATGCAGTGGTTTCTGAGGTAATGTGAGCTGCTGTGTTATTACATTACAAAACAAAACCAAGTAGACTCTTAAGTGCCACTAGATCTGGAATGGTTGTGCTCCTGAACTGCTGGGACACAAACCAGGCACCAAAGAGAGCAACATGCAACCTCCTCAGAAGTAAAGCGCTTTAAGAAGGGTAGATGACACCCAAGGCCTTCGAGTAAAAGGCATTCACACTCAGCCAATGCAGAGCATGGCAAAACAAAGATCACACAGAATATAAGTATATTCCTAAGGCTAGCAAAGGCTCTGTTAGCTAATGAATCATAGAATTATAGAATTGTTAGGGTTGGATGGGACATCAAGGTTCATCTAGTTCCAGCCCTCCTGCCATGGGCAGGGACACCTCACACTACAGCAGGTTGCTCACAGCCACATCCAGCCTGGCTTCCATCACCTCCCTGAGCAACCTGTGCCAGTGTCTCACCACCCTCATGGGGAAGAGCTTCTTCCTAACATCCAATCTGAACCTACCCGTTTCTAGTTTTGTTCCATTCCCCCCAGGCCTATCACTCCCTGACACCCTACAAAGTCCCTCCCCAGCTTTCTTGTAGCCCCCTTCAGATACTGGAAGGCCACAATGAGGTCTCCTTGGAGCCTTCTCTTCTCCAGACTGAATAGCCCCAACTCCCTCAGTCTGTCCTCATAGGAGAGGTGCTCCAGCCCTCTAATCATGAACGAGAAGAGCAGCAGGATACCAACAGTGCCACAGAGATCCATGAGATTTTTGCTTTGTGTGCTGCTTGCTGCTTCTTTTTCTTTTTTCTTTTTTTTTTTTTTTAATGATGTGGTAAAAATAATGGGAAGCTAGAAACAATGGCTCCATAATAAAAGTATTCAGTGTACTGAAAGAAGCAAGCAGAAAAACAATAGCAGAGAGCAAGGCAAGGCAGTGAACCAAAGGAATGGAGAACACAGCCAGAAGATTATGATCTCGCATATCTAAGGCTTCTTACCATATGCCTTACTATAGACTAATGAAGGACTGAAAAAGAAAATAAAAATATCACAGTATCACAGTGTCACAGTACATGAGAGGGTGGAAGGGACCTCCAGAAATCATCGAGCTCAACCCCCCTGCCAAAGCAGGATCACCCAGGGTAGCCCGCACAGGAATGCATCTACGTGGGGCTTGAAACTCTCCGGAGAAAGAGACTCCACAACCTCTCTGGGCAGCCTGTTCCAGTGCTCTGTCACCCTCACTGTAAAGAAGTTTCTCCTCATGTTGAGGTGAAAATTAACTGAACTACTACTACCGTTCCTGAGAGCTATATTGTCCCTCTGCCTCTCTCTGCCAGCCATATACATTCTATCCTTATGGCTTCAGGCAACCCACCTCACAAGACATATAGTTTATGCCTTATCTTACCCAAATGTGCAAGACTAGAGTTGTTCAGACAGTTGTGTCTGCAAACATAAACATTCCAGAATGGAAATCCTGATCTTATTGCGGTCCAATTGCATCATTCCTGTCAGTCTCAACGGGTCGAAACTTCATCCAGAATTCATCTATGGACCTAATGGTTCAAATCCCCACATAATTTTATGTGCAGTGAAGACTTAGCTGCACAACCCTATTGCCAGCCACTCCCAGTACATAATTTATGCAGAACTCTGCAGCTTCCAAGATTCTTGAAATGCTTGTATTGTTAGACTGGGTGTCAGAACTGTTGTTCACAGTGGCAGGATTTGTTGACAAGTCTAAAGTTAAACACAGGAGAGCTTCCATGCATCTTTCTATGTACATGTGTCTAATGATGGAAGAAAAGGCAAATGCAGAACCAAAGTTTCCCTTGGTCTTTACCATACCTGAGGGTAGCTGTCAGTCCTTGGAAGAACAGATATATCATAGGTGGCAGCAAAATGGCTCTTAGCTTGCTGGATCTGACCATAGCGTTCTCTCTTCCTCCATTTTGCTCTTCGATTCTGGAACCAAACCTGCAGCAGATGATGAAATAAACACCAAGGTAAACTCACTTACATATTGTGCAAAGACTTCTAGGAAGAAATAAATAAATAAATAAAAATGCAGCACATTTTGGACAGTAGTTTTGCAAATTTTCGTTTATAAAGACAAGGAAGTTCTCCACCTGAGGATTGCCGCTTCAATCTTCCCTAAGGTCAGACCTGCTTAAGTCATTCCTGGCTGGTTTAGAGGTATACCTGGTTAATTCTAGTGCCTTACAAGACAAGAAGCACTGACAAGCAGTGATAATTTTGGCAGAATTCAGTTGTGTAGAGGAAAATCAGCAGGCAGTAGCAAATCAGATGATAAACAAACTTTCTCTTAGCTTCACATGCCCACTGACTTTCTATGACTGCCTGTGATCTGCTGCCTAGAGGTACACATAATCTTTACCAAGTGCAGTAATGGAAAGGCAGGAAAAGCTGGCACCAGGACAGTAGCCTGCACTGTAGGAAAAGTTTCTAGAAGGAAGGCTACCAGGGCAAGAAAATAATGGGAAAAAAAAATTATGAACTCCCGGGTTTAAAATGATTGTGGCAGTTTTCTCACATTGGTGTTAGGGGGTCCCTGTTTCTGACAATAGAAAACTAAAGAATGGCACTTTGTGTTTAGACTATGAGATAATTTAAACCTGAAGCAATGCATTCTTGTCAGCCAAAAGTTATTTTCTTTCCACTTCAATAAACTTGGACTGCTCTGTAATATTCCGAGGGACAGATGTTATCTCAGAACCTATTATATTTGTGTTTCTTGCTGTGATTGATATCTGTCATTGTCCTGTGATCTCCAAAATATTGTTTTTTCTTTCAAGCAGTTCAGTTTGGACTGGCTAAGACTCATCCTGATGAATTCAAGAGATTGCTAAGAAAAGCAACTTTTCCTGCAGAAAAGCAATATTATCCAGCCAAGTCTTTATTTTTCAGCTATGACACTTTCATTCCTGTACTTTTAAAGAAGTCACACAGCTAACAGAACAGACATTATTATTATTATTAGCATTATTATTATTATTAGCATTATTAACATTATTAACATTATTACTATTATTATTAAAATAATGTCATTGCTTAGTCTTCCTGCTAAATGGTCCATGAATCCATTTAGAGATAGAGATATAGATGTACATATAGATATAGATAGGTAGATATATGATATATAGATGATATAGATAAGGAGAGAGAGAGGTAGAGGTATAGAGATAGAGATGATGGAGATAGAGATAGAGATAGAGATAGAGATAGAGATAGAGATAGAGATAGAGATAGAGATAGAGATAGAGATAGAGATAGAGATAGAGATAGAGATAGACACATAGACATAGACATAGACACAGACACAGACATAGACATAGATATATAGTATCATAGTGTCAGTCAGGGTTGGAAGGGACCACAAAGATCAGCTAGTTCCAACCCCCCTACCATGGGCAGGGACACCCCACACTAGATCAGGCTGGCCAGAGATAGATGTAGACATAGAGATAGACAGAGAGATAGACATGATAAAGAGATAGAGATGATAAAGATAGAGCTAGAGATAGAGATGATAGAGATAGATATAATATACAGAGAGAGAAAAAGAAAGAGAGAGTGAGACAGAGAGAGAGAGACACTCTGCCTGTGCTCCATTTTGAGGTCTATCTGCTGATTCCTGATGGTGGGAAGTTTAAAACAACAGTGGTTTATAATCCAGTTTTTGCCTTGATCTTTAGAGAGGCCAACTGTCCTTTCATGATGCTTAAACAAGCAGGACATAATTTTGCCCCTTTTCAATCGCCAAGAACTCGCTGCAAATTTAGCATGTGTGACCTTTTCAAAAGGTACTCAGCAATCAAAGCAACATCCTCAGCAATCAAAGCAACATCCACGCATATATCTGTTGAACAAATATTGTTGGGGACCTTATTGATAAATTTGCATTACTTATGATGCCTAAAGTTCAGGGGGAGAAAAATAAGTAAAAATAAAAGGAAAGAGAAAATACAAAAAGGAAAAGGAAATTCTCCTTTCTCCACAGGAGGCACCAAGAATGCACTAAGGGAGTTCAGTCATGAGTCTCATTGGAAAAAAAGACCTTGACAATCTCCTTAAAATGGGTGCCAATTACTTCACTGACATGCAGCAAGGAAAGGAACAACTTAGATAAATTAGGTTCAGGTTGGCTGTCTCTGAGTGTGTGCCAGACAGATATGAGACTGGATGTTGATGAAATGGCGGTGAAGGGGAATGTGGGTAAGGCATCCAGCTGATCGCTCTGCTAAACTAAATCAAACAATTTGCTTGAATTTATAGTGACTGCACCAAAAAAAAATATGAAAAGGCACACTTCCTTTTTTTTTTTTTTTTTTTTTTTTTTTTTTTTTCCTTTCCTTTGACAGTCCCCCAAAATGTTTCTGTTTACATCACTTTACTAGAAACTGGCTCTTGGCAGAGATAAAGTAACCATTTGCCTCCACAAAGCAATGTAAAAATCTGCTGCTTGTTATCCTCGAACTGCCAGATGCTTGCCCCTAATGATGTAAGGCCTTTTAAATTACTTAATCTTGTGATGGAATCCTGTTGCTACTCTGGATAAAAATGATCACCATTTCCTTTCATATTTAGCATATGGGGGGGGGGGGAAAAAAAATAAGCAAAGATCAGTTATCTTTGAAGAAAGGGAAGAACATATTGAAATAAAATAGAAATAGGTATTCTGCATGTTTAAATAAACTAGAAATAGGTGTTCTGTGAAAATCTGGTGCAGATGTATCTTCTAAAAATAAGGGGGGGGGGATGATAAAAATATATTTAACATATTTTAGGCCAATTTTCACCCCCACGTTCTGACAATGGATTCTTGGAGTAGTTCTCCTCTATTCCAGAATGATGCAATTGTAAAGACAGTTTTTAACATTATGCAAGCTGCTCCGGTCCAGGCTAAATCCTAATGAATGGAACTCATGCAGGGAGAACTGTACCGGATTCAGAGGGAGAGGGATTGCATAGAGCCCGAAGAGTTCAAAGCCGCCGAACTACATACCATCAGCATCACTGATATCCTATCAATGTAACTGGCCCACAAGTTTGGACTGTTTTCTGATGACAAGAGTGAATATGCTGCCTGGTTGAACAGACATGAAAAGAACACTTCTTTCATACAATTAATTAGCTGAGTTTGTTTCTGAAAGCAATTCTGGCATAATTTGGGTTGCATGCAGCGCGCACTGACATCTATTCCTTTCTCTGCATCTGTGAGCGTGTGTTTAATTACAAGTTGTGAAGTTGTTATCATATTCAAGTTGCTAAATGAAAAAAAAAAAATATATATTTAAAAGATGAAACAAATTCATCCCCAGCCTGTCAGAGTCAACAAGATTGTGATTCTCTAAATTGAAACGCTGAGCGTTGCCAGAATGGGAAGGTCTCTAAAATTAGGACACACTCACAAAGTGCAGCTCCCAGCCTTTTTGAAAAGGAAGACCTTTAAACAGAGGAAGGACTCCATTTCCTGGATTGTTATCTTCTTTTCTCACCGTTACACAACCAAACCCATAAATTTTGTTGATTACTGTGCTAGCATATACTGAATAAATCAACTTTGCAGGCAGCGAAGGTACTCAAACGCTGCGCTAATTGCTCAGCAGCATGTCCAGTTCCAACAACTAGACTACCATTGTGCATCAGTTATGCAAGCTTAAAAGCACAGCAAACATATATTCCAAGTTTTGTGGGTTTTTTTTTTTAACCTTCATGCAACAGAGATTAGAAGGCTACAGGCTTGCTCTACACAGGCACAAAGAAATATATGTGTATATATGGCTGTATATATATGTGTGTGTGTATATGTGTGTGTGCGTATATGTGTATATATATGTGTATATATATATGTGTGCGTGTATGTGTGTGTGTGTACGTGTGTGCGTATATATATATGTGTGGAGATTCTGTGACAGGAAAAAGAAATTTGTAGGATTGTGGGGTATTTTTTTAGTTGCACTTTTCAGGCTGTAACCCACAGAGAATCCTCTGCACCCAAGGTCTGCACCGTCACCAGTCTGAACTACGTGCAGCACATCACTTTAACGGGATCTTCATATGTAACACTTGAGGCAGTCACTGCCTGGATTTCCAACTATAAAACAGAACTACTGGAGACCGAGGCTGATTTACTATTGATAGTTGGATTTTTTATTCTCATCCTTTAAACAAGTTTCTAGAACAGCAACACAGGCTGTTTTAAAAAATAAATAACAAGTTATTTTAGTGCTGCAGCATAACAGCTCGTATCCATAAAGAAATAAAGCAAAAAGAGCTATTTACTCTGCTTTATGGGCTTTTGTACAATCCCCAAGAGTATCATTTAGCCATTCCTACAAAGCACAACTTGTCATGGAAATGATGAAATTCGGTTCCTTACCTGGACCCTGGCCTCAGTGAGCTCTGTTCTCAGAGCTAGCTGTTCTCTTACGTAGACATCAGGGTAGTGAGTTTTCTGGAATACTTTCTCCAGTTCCTCCAGCTGCAAACTGGTGAAAGTTGTTCTGTGTCTCCTCTTCTTACTGCTGGAGACGTTGCTGTCGCACTTATCGCCAAGTTCATCCAGTTCCCCCTTCTCCTGCATCCCTTTCACGGGAGACATCCTGAGGTTGTTGCAATTGTCCATGGGCCTGCTGAGCTCAGTGTGAAGAGGCTGTCCTTCCACTTTAGTAATCCCATAGTTCACTGTACACAAGGTGGGGAAGAGAGATTACGGGTTAAAAGGGGAGGCTTTAAATTCAAGGGTTCTTCTAAAAGAGCTTCACAAGGAGCCAGGTTCTACGTGGCTGCGTATTTCTGTACCAGGTCATTGAAGAGGAATTCACAATATTAAAAATAAGACAGAGCAGAAGTACTAAATCCCATTGAATTTTAACTGGGAGTCATATCTGAAAATATCATCTAAAACCTTTCAGTGTAAGAAGACTGCCTGGGAGTAGCGGAATATTTTTATTCTGCTACTAAAGTAGCTAATAATCCATGAAATCAGCTTCAACGAGAGCTGCCCAGATAAGGAATCTTATCCCAAAACCAGATTTTCATCTAACTGGCATAAAGCTATGGACAAATGTGCCTTTAAATTTAGAAGCAGATGTAAAAAAAAAAAAAAAAAAAAAAACAACACAACTGTATTTGTCTGAAAGCACAAAATAACTGTGAATCACATAGCTGTAAACTGGCAAACCAAGGAGCCAACGAAACTGAAAATTAACTTCACAAACTCAATGGATTCCATACACCTTCCCTGAGATTTGTAAAGTGGAGTTGTTTCCAATTAGGTTTGTTATGGTTACAAAATGCAGAGAGTTCCTGCAAAACGTTAACTTATTAGAACAGATCGGTTGGTGTAGTTTGTAAAGAGGATTGCAGGAACTATTTGTCCTCAGGTAAAATCTGAGTGGCAGAGAAAAGAAAGATTCCTCTGTAGCTTCTTAATAAGAAATGTGAACATTTCCTGTGCTTTCTGTTTTCACAAATCACTGGAAAAGTCGTGCAATAAGTTACAGGATTCACGAAGATGGGTTTGCATTTTTCCTTTTCTTTTCTACTTTTCTCTCTCTCTTCTTTTTTTCCCTCCCTCTCTTCTCAGAAACAGGCGAAAAAAGTTTAAACGTCTATTGAAATTAAAATCCGCAAGGGTGACATGTTACCTACGGTAAGAAGCTTGCTTTGGGACTCTCTCACCTTCTCAGTAATTTCTTTTCTTTCAGCCCGAGCTGATTTTAACCAAATACGATGTTTAGATACTTGCCGTCAACACATACATAGATAGGAAACGACCCAAAGCCCCCGAGGCACACATTAAATGAGCTATGAAAGAAAAACTTCGATATATAAATCAATTTATTTTTTTTTCTCCTGCGGATTGGTTGGGCTTTTTAAGTCGCACTTGCAGAACTCTGTCGTTATTTCTTACAAACTGTCTCACATAAAAATTACGTTCTCAAAAAAAAAAAAAGGTAAAAAAAAAAAAAAAGAAGAAAAAAAAAACCTTCTATATCTACATGAAGGAAAAAAAGGGGGAACGAAAATGTAAGATACTGTTAGTCTCATTGTTGCAGGTGATTTAAACCACTTTTTCCCACTCTGCTAGCAAAAAAAAAAAAAATTAATAATAAGTTTTAAAAATCTATATATAATCTATAAATAAAATATTCCACATTCTCCTTGCCGATTAGCTGGGGGGGGAAGGGAGAGGGGGAAATGAATAAAAATATTTAACGTTGTTTGAATTACTGAAGTCGTTCTCGGTTAGTACGGAGAATGAAGAATCATTATTACACATTATTCAGTAAAGCAGGAAAAAAAAATAAATAAACCCCAAAACGCTATCCTCGGAGCGTTATTTGAAAGAACTCAACATGCCCTCGCCGGCCGAGAGCCGTTCTTGCCCGGCTGTGCCGTCGCCACCGGCACCCCGCGGCCGGACTTTCCGAGGGGTTTACAGCGTGAAAACGCCGCAGCGGGTGTGGGGGACGACACACGCCGGCCCCGAGCTCCGGCGACACGGGAGGGCGGCCGGGGAACGACCGGTAGCGGTCCCCGTCGCCAGCCGCCGCGGCTCCTCCTCGTCCATTTTCTTGCACGCCGGCCCAATCGGGCCCCCGGGCGCCCCGGGGCCGGGCGGGCTGTTCCTGCGCGCTCGGAGCTGCGCTTTCCGCTCACCCCCGCCGCTGCCGGGGCTGGAGCTGGCCCGGAATGGCAGGGAAAGCAGCAGCCGGAGAGGCAGCGCTGAAAGGAAAAGAATGTATCGAAGTAGGCGATAGCCCTTCCCGGTATTATCATTGCTATAATTATTATTTATCAATTATTATTCACTACCTGGCAGCCCCTCGCATGCCAGCACCCAGAGGCTGCGCAGCTGCCTTTGGTCTCCCAGGGCAGGAGAAGCTCTGGCCTCTCCTGCGCATCTCCAGGGCAGGCAAAGCACAAGAGCGGGAATAGCCCTGGGATGGCGACTCACCGTTATTGTCCTGGCAGGGTGATGTCCTCTCCAGCCTCACATGATGCTCAGCCCTTTGCAAAGGGTTGAAGGCCTGCACGCATTTGCTGCCTGACGTTTTGCTATAAAAGGACTCATTGTCCAAAGTTTCCATAACGTGCTCCAAAGTGCCTCCTGCTCCCATGTAAAAGTCACTGTTCTTGCTCGGCTGGCTCTTCAGGGCAAACTTCTCGCTCAGAAAATCCATAATCATCTAAGGCTGCTTGAGAGCCTCTTCCCTAGACAGAGGCTGGACTGTGAACAGGGGAGGGAGGGAGAATGGGTGAGTAGATGGGAGGGAAGGAAGGAGGGAGGGGAAGACGTTCGGAGCTCAGGGAGCTGTTTTGCCTCCCAGCCTTTGATTTGTCTTGTCTTGAAAGGGGGAACCCAAAGTTGCTCTTATATCTTGAAGCTCAGCAGGGCTCCTTATGCAACCTCCCATTTCTAATGAATATGAAAATAGGCAAGCAGTGTAACTCCACCCCAGGTCCCTCAAGACCTAATCCCAACA
Organism: Picus viridis; assembly: GCA_033816785.1. Taxonomy (NCBI): domain Eukaryota; kingdom Metazoa; phylum Chordata; class Aves; order Piciformes; family Picidae; genus Picus; species Picus viridis. Next base: position 52,285,125 of record CM066567.1, read on the forward strand.
CAGGAGGGAGTTCCAGGCCCATTTTCAACAGGCAGATTTCGTTTCAGACAGACACACACACACAGAGACATGCGAGAAGGGTGAAGTGAGACAGGGAGGGAAGGAAACAAGGACACATAAAAAGGGCATTTCCCCTCTGCAACCTATTCACATTTCTCCAGGGATGCTGGAAAGAGGGTAATCCCTTGCTTCCCTCTCTCCCTCCCCTCCAGCTCCCTGATAAGTGTAGAGCAAGAAAATTCCAGGGGCACATACTCTCAAGTAAAAGATCTTCTTTAATCAGTTTGACTAATACCTTCATAGCTGCAGTCCTGATCTCTGAAGCTGTGAAATTAAGAACTGGTGTTCCTTCTTTATTAAACAGCTCAGAAGTCTGGCCCTAGAATTAAAGAGAGAATGAAAAAATTATAGGTGGCCGTCTGTGTAAAGGGAATGGAAAACAGGGGAACTTAGATCTAGAAATCTCTCCCATCAGAAACCCAGCCTAAAAGAGATTTTGGCTGCAATTGAGCAGACCTCCAGCCTGCCTCTGTGCATGTGTGCAAAGTGGTTAAAAAATGGGTCCTTTATTTTAAATCTCCTGAAATATTATCACTAGCCACTTGAAAATGAAATGCAATTTCTAAGCGAAAGCATTAAAACATATTCTCAGGTAATAAAAAGAAAGCGAAATGAGCCATGCCTGCATGCATTCCTATGGATATTGGAAAAGCGGGTGGTTTTTCACCCAAAGTGTGAGCTTTGAAGTGCTGAATTCCTTGGTCATTTCACACATAGACAGGATTTAAAACACAGGCAAGGGAGAGATAGGGAACTATTTGGAAAAGGCCCACGTTGTGGAAAAGAGCTGCTCCCTGCTTCCTGGTGAAAGGATCGCTCATTGGAGTAAAGCAAAACGGAGTCTTGCAATCAATTCAAATGAGTACTTCAGCATCGTGGGCCCGAGCTTGCCTGTTCTATTAAGGCTATTTCAGAAGTCAGTTCAGAAGGTTCTTCCCGCATGTAGGGGCAAAAGAAATGAAGCTTTAATGAGCATTTGAAGTACACGTAACGGCCAGCCAGGGCTGCTGAACATCCTAGAAAACTTTCCTGTGAACTCAGCCAAATGTGAAAAGAAGGAGACGGTTCAGATCGAATGTATGTCCCGGCGAGCAGCTCCCCTCCTTCTTCAGCTGTTCTCTAGTTTGACATTTTCCCAGAGAAAAGAGTAGCTAAGTGAGGGATGCTTGCTTCAGCCACAACCGAGTATCTCCAGCCATCACCCGACACATGCACGACCTGCCCTTCCCTGCCGTCCCTCAAAGCAGCGCTGCCACCTTTGCACCTCCAGCCCGTTTTCCAGCGTTACCTGCTTCTGACATCGGCCTGGGGCTGCGGGAGGCGCGGCACCCGGGAAGGCTGCCCGGCCGGCCCCGCTGCTACCCAGGGCCGGCCCCGCCGGGAGAGAGGGCAAAAGTGGCGCTCGGGTGTTGTATGGGACGGAGATTCTCTTTTTTCCGCCTGTGATGAGGGAGAGGTGGAAGTGGTTCCTCTAAGCTCCCGGGAGTAAGGGAAGACGGAAGAGGAAAAAGACAGGGGAAAAGGGATAGAGGCGCGGAGGACGAGCGGTGCCCGCGGTGAGCAGCCAAAAGGGTCAGACCGCTGCTTCACCCGAGAGAGGGGCAGCAACCCTGCCCCTGGAGCCTCTCCAGTCCCTGGATTTTTGTTAAAGAAGCGGCACGTTTCCTCCTTGCACCTTTTGAGCAAACGCCTTCTCCAGAAGCGGGGAAATAGATCGTCTCCCAGCTCCCTGACGCCGGCATCTCCGTGTGCTGGCGTTTCGGCAGCTTGTTTATAACTGTGCCTTAAAAGCACTAAATGCCTTGGGGGAGCGAAAAGAGAGAGAAGGGTGGGGGGGGGGGGGGAAAGGCCTCTCGGTGTCTTTTAAATGAAAGACACATGCAACGTTGTTGTGCAGCCTGCAATCCACTTTTATCCCAATAAATGTCCCTCTTTAAAGACAGCTATTAAACTCCAGGGGAGCAGAGGACAAGGAGCATCTCATGTGCCCGTAAAAAAAAAAAAAAAAAAAAAGAACAACACAAGAGCTCCCAGCCAAAGCAGGAGCAGCAGAGCTTTCTCTAGAGAGGCTGTAGGCAGCGCGGGTGCCCGCCCGCGGGGACACGCGTGTCCTGCCGGCGGCAAGGAGCCGCCTCTGCGGCGACGGTTCTGGCTCCCCGCCGGGAGGCCCCGGGCGGCCGCGCACCCCGACAGCGCCGCGGTTCTCCTCCCGCCCTCCTTTCCCTCCCTTCCTCCCGGGAGGACCCGGCCACCCTGACCGCTGCAGCTAACCCGCCGGCCTCAGCGGAGGACCAGACTTAGGACAGGCTGCCGCGTCCTCTGTGCTCTTCCCCTCGCTCCCACCACTCCGCTGACAATAAAAGACCCCTCTCGCAGCATCTTCACCCCGGCGGTGACTCCGCTCGCTTCTCGCCCTGTCTCGTTGCAAAGCGTCGTCCGACGACGTTAGCGCCGTGATTTCTATATGAGCTGAGCTTACAGTATCTGCGTATTAACGATAGAGAGCGACACAAATTACAACCGGATCTTAAAATCCATCTACCCCTCCTCCTCCGGAAAATAAATAAATAAATAAATAAATAAATAAAAATAAATAAATAAATAATCAGAGCGGTTACATATCACTGTTAGCTCCAGGGGCCAAATTCTGCTCTCATTTACTTCTGTGCAACCCAGCTGACTTCAAAGGCATGGAGAGATGTAACCTAGGGGAGAATTGGCGCCACGCATGGCATTCGTTCTCCTTAAAAGCTTGAAAACTGAAAGCTGACTTCAGCGAGCTAAAATCATTTAAAAGGGGTTGGACAGATCCCAGGGGAGAAGGCGGCAAAAGGAAAGAAAAAAAAAAAAAGAAAGAAAAAAGAAAAGAAATCCTGTGATGAGGTGAGATGGCTTTGAAAAGCATCTTTCTTCGGGGACTGGCTCCCTCCGCCAGGCAGCCCGGTTATTAAGAGCTGCGTGCAGATGTGCCGCTGTGTTTCCAGAGATGGAGTATCTCCTAAACCTTCTGTGAAAGGGTGTTATGTGTGATGGAGAGACATTTCGTGGCCAGAGGTGGTGTGAAGGAGCTCGCCCCTGCAGTGCGTAGGAACTCCTGGGGGGAAGCTTGTCCCCTGCGATAAGCCGGGCGAGCACACGGCGGGGGGATGCCCGCCTCGGCACCCGCGGGTCTCTCCTGCGGGGAAGGCGGACTACCTTCCCCCACTCCGCCCTCGCATTCCTCCCCTTCCTGAGATCACAAGTTACAGACCCAAGCGTAAGAATGAGGATCCTGCGAAAAAATCGCAAGCGACTTGCTGTCGAAAAGTGAACGGATTTAGGAAAAGGAAAGTGTGAGCCCAGTGCCGGACCCGCACGGTTCGAGACAGCCCGCCCTGGGCAGGGTGGCCGATCCTGGGTTCTCAGCTGATTCTGCCCCTCCTGCTCTGGTTACAGTTGCCAGCCGAAACAGTGCTGCTGCATGTCTGAGGGATCTCCTCGACAGTTCTCTTCACATACTTGTGTTTAAATAAAGTGAGAACGGCATCAGTACGCGCGAGAATATTCCTTCTAAATGCCCGGGAAATCTCATCCTCTCGTCTCCCCATCTCATTTCCAACACTAATTTTTAATTGTGGATGTCACGACACAGAGAAGATATCTTTTTAAAAATATTTTTTAAAAATCTATTTCAAACGAATAGTCCTCGACTGTTTTACGACACGAAATTTACTTGAGGAGTGAATGAGAAGAAATCAGCTCTACCTGGGACTAGGCTAAACGAATTTGGGGTGTAGTATTCGCTTCCTTACACATACGCCCGCTGCAATTATCTGGGAAAATGGAATGGGACGCTATGAAGATGAGAGTTGGGTGTTCCCGTGGGGGAATGTCCCCCGCAGTGAGGGTCGGCTGAGGGCTGGAAGTAGGGCAAGAAGGGTAGCGACAACCGCGAGGGGAAGGAGGGTCTGTGAAATACGAAGGGAACTGGTTATCTCGAAAAGCAGGTGCTCAAATGGTTCGAGATTTTCATAAGCCTTCCGTTTTAATTACCAAGCTGGTCATCTCATGTTCAGACCCAGAGAATTCATTGCATTAGGTCGGTTCAGGAGTTAGGCTGCAGAGAGACCCTCTGACTGACGAGCGCCCGATCTCCTTCGTTTGACGCTGGCAGGGACAGATCTGACCTGCGGAAGGCGAAAGAAGGTATAAAAAGACACCCGCGACTCGCTCCACATCTCCCTCCCAGCGGAATGTGGCAAATTGCAAATTACTGATTCAAAATCGAGCTTGGCTGAGTTATAATTTTCCAGACATCCTGTTTGTGAGAAGAATCATGTGAAGTATTCTTACTGCCAGGAAAAAAAAAAAAGGGGGGGGAAAGGCACTACATCTCAATGAACACTGAAAGAAATTGATGTTTGGAGGCTGTTAAAATACTTCTTTCTTTCTCTCCTTCTTTCTTTCTTTCTTTTTAAAAGTATTTCAAGCATCACTATCCGAATGCCTCAAGGAATGTGCGTGCTTCGCGTCGCCGCAACCCAGCTGCAAAAAGGTCCCGATCCGAGCCCCGTTTAACGAACTTTCTTGCTAAAGGGCAGGTTTTTTGTTCACCTAAGAAAACAAACAAAAATCGGTTCTGGTGTAGGTGGGTAGCCTTCAGATTTTACGCTCGGAAGGGAAGTGTTTAATTGACATAGTCTGGGGTGACTTTAAAAAAAAAAAAAAAAAACCAACACCAAAAACAACCCAAAACCCCCAAAAAAACCCAAAACCAAACCAAACAAAAACAAAACACCCACAAAAAACACCCCAAAAAAACCCCCAACAACCTGGGACCGATCTTTTCAGAGTTAAGTGAAAGAGCAGGAACAAATCGACTACTCTTCTGCTTGGTAATTGAACGTTAATTCTGCGTGGGCGGAGGAGACCGCTGAGCCCCGCTTACCTCGCACAGAGAAGGTGATGTGTCGTTTCTCATTATGCCGGGCCCGAGCCTGGAGCCTTTCCCAGCCAGACTCGAGGTTCAGACGCTCCCAGACTTTGTCCACAAACAGCCAACTAACGACAGCAACTATTTCACGGTTCCAGCAGTTTGGCACTGTGACAGTACCTCAGCTGTTTGGGAGGTTTCCTGTATGACACCTGCACAGACAAAATGAAGATTTCATGTCCCTCAAAGGCATATTCAGGAGCAAGACAAGAAACTGCTGAACGAGAAGGTTCCCTCTTCTCTCTCCGCCTGTTAGGAAAGCGGTATTGCTGTCTGAGATGCACGAACCTCCACAGTTTTCGTCTTGCAACACGTAATTACTCTTCTTAGACCGTCTAACGTTTCTTTCAACACAAAATGGAATGAGATAATATTTAGTGTGTGGATTTAATCGTAGCCCCGTAGGAAATCTCAGCAGAGATGCTCTATGAAAGCATTAATCTCTTATCTTGATCTAGTTCAAATTGTAATGAATCCCACTTACATATGTGCTATAAAAACAAATCCTACAAGAATTTAATCTATGCTTTATCGGGCTGCTATTGTAGCTCTTTCTCAAGTTTAGAAAGGATTTGAAAGTTGGGCCGTGGGACTAGAGCCCCGTGCACTCTGGCACTATCGGGAGGAAGTGATCTGCTCCTATACATGCTGCTCGGATCCGACTTTTCTGCTCTGCACTTCGAATAAGAGCAGGATCCGGCTTTCCACTCGGGATCGTCGGAAAGGCAGGCACAGCCTTTCTCCGCCTGCAGCCGGAGATGGGCACGGCTGCTGGGGGAGACGTCTGTCCCACCCGTCCTTCCGAGGGGACAAACCTGCTGCCAGAACTAGCCGAGTGGCTGGATCTGCTCTGTGAAAGCCAAATCCTACCCCCGCCCGCTCCATCCTGCTTTCCAACAAATTACAGAGATACACGCAAGGCAAAAATACCCCAACAACCAAAAACAAACAAACAAACCAAACATCGCTTTCCATATCAAAGAAATAGGCGTCTTAGGGGAAAAACTCCAAACCTGGAAAAGCTCACTACTAGCTTATGCAGTATGCTAGAGGTGAATGTTTGCTTCTCCCTCCCCAACTCCCCGGGAATTAATTTCCAAGGAAGGGGTGCTCCCCAGAGGAGCTGATTAAGAGGTTTAAGTGTGGAAGTCTAACTAAATAAAGCTATTTGTTTTGTTTAGCCTTCTTTTTTTTATTTGTTTTTTTTAATTCCCACTCACCCCCGCCAACGACCCCTTCTCGTTCTATTGCGAATCAAACGAGCGCCTGCTGAGAGCACGGAGCACCAGCGCACCTCTGCAAACCGACAGAGAAACCCTTCTCTGCCAAGTTAGGCGGTCCTGCCTGTTGGCAGTTTGATTAATATAGGGACAATTCCGAAAATATAAGGTCTACATTACCGGAGCGACCCCGAGGCTCTGAATGTATCAAGGGGCCTGGAGAGTGTGTGAGGGGCTGCCTTGTCATTCTCAGATGAATTGATTTCTTCTAAGGCATGAAATATGGCTCGACATTCTGGTTTCTAAGCACGAAGCTAAAAGAAGGTGTGAGACAGAGGGAGAGGGGCTAAAGAAATAGATCCCTGTTTAAGTTGCGGGCACTAACAAACGGATGCATTGAGCTGCTTTTTGACAGGGACTGTTGGCTTTCAAGGATAGGTCTTTTGAAAGAACCGTTGCTTCTCCCCCTCCCTTCAATGCGATGTGTGCTAGATCCGATTAAAAACGTGTAATTCAGCGATGCTGAAAGCCACAGAGCAATTTTATTCCGGTCTTTCAGCACCCAGTTCTGTACAGTCTCAGCCTTATTTTGTCCTATATCACTTCAAACGCTAGCGAGCATTAAGGAGCATCTATCCCCGAGTCTTCTGAGTCTCTACCCTCCTTACCAGAAACGGCTAGATGAATACAGAAAAGGACTTAGTGGTTAACCGATATGTTGCTAATATTTCATCCATGGGCCTCCTCCTCCCCTTTTAAAACTTCAGCTCTTGGAAAAACAACATATTTTAAGCTTTCCACACAAATATTGATATTGGCGAATAAAGTCATCCCCCAGCCTATGGTCAGAGACAGTCTTCTTTTTGTTTCTACCCTGGGCAATCAAAATTCATCCACTGTGTTACAAATTGCTTCGGAATATTTCACTTTGCCTGACAAACATGGTACCTGTCATATGTCAATGCGAGAGACCTTTTTCCCTAGCCCGTCTGTGTGACGGCTTTTTCTAGAGGCTATCAGGCAGCGATGGGCAGTGGGGAGGGGACATGATCCCAGCAGAAAAGTCACTTATTTCTGCTGCTTATTCCTGCTGCTTATTCAGCACTTATTTCAGTGCTGGGACACTGGGAAACGTTACCAAGCAAGCCGGTAAAGAGGAGGTGGGGTGAGCGCGAAGCCTTACCTCGCCCCCTGCTTGCAGGGCAAGAGGAACCCGCGAAGAGAAAGGGGTAGCCCCCCTGGGCCAGTGGGCATCACAGCCAGAGCATCCCTCCAGACCAGGGACAAGTCCTTCTTGCACTGCCCTGGTCGAGTTTAACCTGGCACACGGCCGAGCTGCAACAACCTCCCGAGACGTTACCTGCAATTAGAAGCGAATTAAAACGGCATCAAGATGAAGAGCTGCATAAACCGCAGCTGTTCACGGCTGGGGTTGAGGTTTTGTTTGGGGATTTTTGTTTTCTGGGGTTTTTGTTGCTGTTGGTCTTTTCAGGCAAAAGTCGCACCGAAATCAATGGGGCTGAACCCGCAACGGAAAATGAAATCGTTGCTCGTAGAATGGGAAACGGTCACAGAGACACAGAGGTGGCTCCGTGCTCCTCCGGAGCGGGGCCGCAGCGCTGCCGCTCCCCGGCCCGACGTAGGCTCCAGCGGCACGAAGCCTCCTCGCTCGTCCCCTCGGTAGTTTTCACAGAAGCCGTAAATTAAGAATTAAACTGCGACGGAAGAGGAAAGACCACGAGAAACTACCACTTAGAGAGACTCGCCTCGCCGCGCTTTTTCCCGCGGCAAGCCTTTTCTCACGTTAAGGGTACCGCCGTTTAAAGGGAAATTGCTGCAGAACGGTGTTAAATAGAGGCACATTATGCAAACCAGAGTCAAGCTTAAGGCTGACATGTTCCTGCTATGAATAACCTCTCGAACCTCTTACACATGGTGATGGTGGCGGAAGACACCCAGTTTTGACGGGACATCTCTCATCTAATGACTGGAATGTAGAAGGAAAATAAAGCATTTTATTTTATTTTATTTTATTTTATTTTATTTTATTTTATTTTATTTTATTTTATTTTATTTTATTTTCCTTCTCCTTTTTCACAGAGTCGAGAAATCCAAGCATAGAGAATTGAGCTGACTTGAACTAGAGGCATTTATCCTTTGTGAGAATTTAAACTAAAATAGCTATAGCGATTTCTCAGGAGATAAGAAAGAAAGAGAGGAAGAGAGAGAGAAAGGAAGAGAGAGAGAAAGAAAGAAAGAAAGAAAGAAAGAAAGAAAGAAAGAAAGAAAGAAAGAAAGAAAGAAAGAAAGAAAGAAAGAAAGAAAGAAAGAAAGAAAGAAAGAAAGAAAGAAAGAAAGAAAGAAAGAAAGAAAGAAAGAAAGAAAGAAAGAAAGAAAGAAAGAAAGAAAGAAAGAAAGAAAGAGAAAGAGAGAAAGAGAGAGAGAAAGAAAGAGAGAAAGAAAGAGAAAGAGAGAAAGAGAGAAAGAAAGAAGAAAGAAAGAAGAAAGAGGAAGAAAGAGAGAAAAAAAAGAGAGAAAGAAAAGAAAGAAAGAAAAGAAAGAGAGAAAGAAAGAAAGAAAGAAAGAAGAGAAGAGAGAAGAAGGAGAAAGAAAGGAAGGAAGGAAGGAAGGAAGGAAGGAAGGAAGGAAGGAAGGAAGGAAGGAAGGAAGGAAGGAAGGAAGGAAGGAAGGAAGGAAGGAAGGAAGGAAGGAAGGAAGGAAGGAAGGAAGGAAGGAAGGAAGGAAGGAAGGAAGGAAGGAAGGAAGGAAGGAAGGAAGGAAGGAAGGAAGGAAGGAAGGAAGGAAGGAAGGAAGGAAGGAAGGAAGGAAGGAAGGAAGGAAGGAAGGAAGGAAGGAAGGAAGGAAGGAAGGAAGGAAGGAAGGAAGGAAGGAAGGAAGGAAGGAAGGAAGGAAGGAAGGAAGGAAGGAAGAGGGAAAGAAAGAAGGAAAGAAAGAGAAAGAAAGGTAGCAAGCCTGTCTTGTACCTGTGAGTATCCGTCCTGCGTGTTGGTTGTGGCTCAGCCCATCGGTGCTGCTTATCTGCATTCAGACTTGAAGCAAAACCTCAGGATAAAAGAAGTGCTACCCTCTAGTTTCTTTATCTAAGAGAAATTAGCATGGATTAAAAGAACACAGTAACTCCAAATCCCAGCTATTAACAAACAGTTGTTTCAGTCACATCTTAACTTGGTGAAATCATTGGCATTGGCTGTTACCAATATTAAGATGCTCTTACCTGCTTACTTCTAAAGACATGGCTTTAGTCACACAGTAATTTTGCATCTACCTGGGGCTTTTGGGCTTCTTTAGTGTTTGATGAAAAAATCACCCAAAACACAACCAAACCCTAAACCTTATAAAGGCAATCAATCAGCTAGGAAACTAAGAAAAGGTTGTCAGCTCCCAAGCACATCTATTATTCAAGTGAAGACAGAGAGGAACAAATACCAGTCCTTGGCATCTAGGTATGTGTTAATCCATGGTGTCACCTATGTCACCAAAATAATGAAGTCTATCTATGCTTGTGAATAATAACCCATTTGCTCCGCAAATAACACTGTAGTTAATAATGTCATTCCTTCCAATGTCTGGTCCTTGTAAGGATGGGAAATCTGGGACAGTTACATATTTCCACCAACAATGTCATGGAAAACCCAGTCCCCATCCACTGGTCAGCATGGAACTTAAGGAACATCTCTCCAGTAGGACTTTTACTGCTAACAATCCCTCAGTACAGCTTTGCATCCAAACACTGCCTTGAGGATGGATCCAAGGGCATGTGGTCAGTGCTTTCCTCTCCACCCTCTACCTTGTAAAACTAATCTGCTTTTGACTGATCTTTTGTGAGCTGCAGGCCATATCAATGTCTCTTTCCCTACTCGAGACACATTTTTCTGCCTCTGTGTGAGAAGAATGAAGTGTCCCATTCCTACTTCACTACAGCTACATCCATGACCAGCATCCCACTTTCAGAGACCTTCCTTCCTTCCTTCCTTCCTTCCTTCCTTCCTTCCTTCCTTCCTTCCTTCCTTCCTTCCTTCCTTCCTTCCTTCCTTCCTTCCTTCCTTCCTTCCTTCCTTCCTTCCTTCCTTCCTTCCTTCCTTCCTTCCTTCCTTCCTTCCTTCCTTCCTTCCTTCCTTCCCTTCCTTCCTTCCTTCCTTCCTTCCTTCCTTCCTTCCTTCCTTCCTTCCTTCCTTCTTTCCTTCCTTCCTTCCTTCCTTCCTTCCTTCCTTCCTTCCTTCCTATATATCCATCTATCCATATTTATATCGCTCAGCTTCCAACAAGTGCTGCAGTAGTTCACTGTGAGACGATTTCCATTCTCTTAGACCTTGTGCAATGCTGATGAAAACAGCAGTGACTGTCATTTGCCTGCTGTCCACAGACAACTGGTCAAAGCTCCTATGCTTTTCACAACTCCTGTAAAAATAAAATTAGTTAATTTGCTTTTCACTGATGACTGTAAAAGGAAATAAAAGTTTGCTGGCATTTATTTGCTGACATTTATTCCCCACCCCCCCCACCCCCGCCCCGAGCTGGTACATCTCAGCACAAGCAGCTTGGATCTCAGCTCTTTATAATATGGTTGAGCTCCCTTCCTGCCTTTTTAGGGCCATGCAGTAATAGCTACTTTTAATATATGTTGTTCTCATTAAAGGACAGCATGCTAAAACACCAGAGTCCCAGAGTATTAGAGCTAGCCTGGCTTTCGCTGATGCCAATAGGAGTAATTGAGGCATGCCTCAATGATAAATATACAATCAATGATAATATATCTATCAATTATAATGTATCAACCAATGATAGATATACATTGCCATTACCATGATTTGACACTAAAATAGAAAGGATATTAATCAGTATCTTCCTCATAGTGCATACAACAGTTGTAAGTGGGAGACCAAGTGGAGGTTTTGCACCCAGGGGTCTGAGGCCAGATTTGGGCATCAGCTCAATGTTCAATGCTCCTTTAGTACACATTTGAGTAACAGGGCTCTTAATAATAATAACGATTTACTAAGTCAAAATGTGACACAATGTCTATGCTATAGACACATTCTATTCACAGATCTGTTAAAACATCTGTTTGAGCAAGAATGCCTTAACATGCAAGTAGGAAAATCTACCCCTAAGTCAGTAACAGCTCCCCACACTGTTTTGTTATTCAGGTGAGAGTTATCTGAGTACTATTAACACCTCGTTCCTCAGAATAAGTGCTTGTGAAGGATTTTTTTCTGTTGCAGCAGGTAATGATGCTCTCGATGCCACAGCTCAAACGACAGAGGGTTTAAAGAACTACCCTGCAGACCTTCAGGCAAGCTGTGCAGGGAAAGCCACTCCAGCGATCCGTTCAACAGAACTCAAAGAAAGCTTTAAAGTTACGTTTGGCAAACGTCAGCCATCGAAGGATGAATGCATTAAAATGCACTTTGGTTGTTTCATTCTTACTTTTGAATGAATATTTTGATACAATTCTAGGACTTGAGTATTACATACCTGAGGTAGGTTTTTAGAGAAAAAGAAAAAGAAAAGGAAAAGGAAAAAGGAAGAGAAAAGAAAAAAAAAAAAAAGAAAAAGAAAAAGAAAAAAGAAAAAGAAAAAGAAAAAGAAAAAGAAAAAGAAAAAGAAAAAAAAAAGAAAAAGAAAAAGAAAAAGAAAAAGAAAAAGAAAAAGAAAAAGAAAAAGAAAAAGGAAAAAGAAAAAAAAAGAAAGAAAAGGAAAAAGGAAGAGAAAAAGAAAAAGAAAAGGAAGAAAAAAGGAAAAAGAAAAGGAAAAAATAAAAAAAAAAGAAAAGGAAAAAGAAAGGAAAAATAAAAATAAAAATAAAAATAATAAAAAAGAAAAAAAAGAAAAAGAAAAAGAAAAAGAAAAAAAAAAAAAAAAAAGAAAAAGAAAAAGAAAAAGAAAAAAAAAAAGAAAAAAAAAAAAAAAAAGAAAAAGAAAAAGAAAAAGAAAAAGAAAAAGAAAAAGAAAAAGAAAAAGAAAAAGAAAAAGAAAAAGAAAAAGAAAAAGAAAAAGGGGAAAGAAAAAGAAAAAGAAAAAGAAAAAGGAAAGAAAAAGAAAAAAGGGAAAGAAAAAGAGAATGCAAAAGAAAAAAAGGAAAAGAGAATGGAAAAGAAAAAGAAAAAGGAAAAAAGAATGGAAATGAAAAAGAAAAAGGAAAAAAAGAGAAAGAGAAAGAGAAAGAGAAAGAGAAAGAGAAAGAGAAAGAGAAAGAGAAAGAAAAAGAAAAAGAAGAAAGAAAAAAGAAGCCAAAGTAAAAGAAAAAGGAAAAGACAAAGAAAAAGAAAAAAAGGAAAGAATAAGAAAGAGAAAATAAAAGGGAAAAGGAAAAGGGAAAAGGAAAAATAAAACAAAAAATGAAAAGGAAAGGAGAAAAAAGGGAAAAAAAAAGAGGGGAGGATGTAAAGAAAGAAGGAAAGAAAGAAGCAAAACAAGCAAGCAAGCAAGCAGGAAAGCAACCAAGAAAGCAAACAAGTGAGTGAGAGAGAGAGAGAGAGAGAGAGAGAGAAAGAAAGAAAGAAAGAAAGAAAGAAAGAAAGAAAGAAAGAAAGAAAGAAAGAAAGAAAGAAAGAAAGAAAGAAAGAAAGAAAGAAAGAAAGAAAGAAAGAAAGAAAGAAAGAAAGAAAGAAAGAAAGAAAGAAAGAAAGAAAGAAAGAAAGAAAGAAAGAAAGAAAGAAAGAAAGAAAGAAAGAAAGAAAGAAAGAAAGAAAGAAAGAAAGAAAGAAAGAAAGAAAGAAAGAAAGAGAAGAGAAAGAAAGAAAGAAAGAAAGAAAGAAAGAAAGAAAGAAAGAAAGAAAGAAAGAAAGAAAGAAAGAAAGAAAGAAAGAAAGAAAGAAAGAAAGAAAGAAAGAAAGAAAGAAAGAGAGAAAGAAAGAAAGAAGGAAAAGGAAGAGAAAAGAAAATCCAAGAAAGACGCAGAGGAAGCACAGAAGAGCTTTCTGCTGTCCAGTATAGGGCTTGAACAATTCCTGTCATAGATATTTCACCATGCGCAGCGCTCATTCTATCACTGTTACCTCTACCCTTGCGCACTGTAAGATGTGACTACCAACAGCGAGCACTTGCCCAGGTTTAGAGTTCTTTTACCTCGGTCCTGAAAGTAATAAAGGTCTTTCTGCTAGCTTGAACTGAAGCTGCACCTTCCACATTTATTGCTGTTTGACCAGGCACACTGTACCTTCAACAGCGCAGTGGTTAGAAAGCTGTGCTGGACACAAAAATAAGGCACAACCCTATTACACAACACGATGCCACGCAATGAAATCAGCAGCATTATAACTCAATTTCTGTTGCCTACACAACCTATGCATGATAACATCAGCTCATGGAACAGCAAACTAAGCATATTGCAAGCCTGAAAAGGCATGGCAAGGGAATATTGCCTCTCCAGTTTGTAATTTGGTAAATTGCACGTTAAAAAGCTGCTACTTTCTGTTTGCAAAATAAAACTCCTTTGAAAAGACAAAAAAAGTATTTAGGATTGAAGGTATTTCTCATTCAGAAGCACCTGGAAGGCAAAAGAGATCAGGTATGATGACTTTTATCCAGCAGACCTCTTATTTGTTCAGAGGTAGACACAGATGATGTAGGTATTGAAAGGTTTATTCCCTGAGTACTGTGTCCCTTCCTGGGCCCCTCAATTTAAGAAGGATATTGAGATACTTGAACGTGTCCAGAGAAGTGCAACGAGGCTGGGGAGGGGTCTGGAGCACAGCCCTGTGAGGAGAGGGAGCTGGGGTTGCTTAGCTTGGAGAAGAGGAGGCTCAGAGGAGACCTTCTTGCTATCTACAACTACCTGAAGGGAGGTTGTAGCCGGCTGGGGTTTGGTCTCTTCTCCCATGCAACCAGCACCAGAACAAGAGGACACAGTCTCAAGCTGCGCTACGGGAGGTTTAGGCTCAAAGTGAGGAGAAAGTTCTTCCCAGAAAGGGAATCTGGCCATTGGAATGCGCTGCCCAGGGAGTCACCGTCCCTGGAGGTGTTCAAAAAAGGATTGAATGTGGCACTGGAAGCCATGGTTTAGTTACTCATGAGGTGTTGGGGGATAGGTTGGACTTGAGGTCCTTTCCAACCTTATTGATTCCATGATTCAAATAGAAATACAATTATCTCCTATAGCTGTGGTGAGGTGCAGTATATTATAGTATCACAGTATCACAGTATCGCTAAGGTTGGAAGAGACCTCGAAGATCAGCGAGTCCAACCTGTCACCACAGACCCCACGACTAGACCATGGCACCAAGTGCCTTGTACAGTCCCCTCTTGAACACCGCCAGGGACGCCGACTCCACCACCTCCCCGGGCAGCCCATTCCAATGGCAAATCACTCTCTTGGTGAAGAACTTTCTCCTCACCTCGAGCCTAGACTTCCCCTGGAGCAGCTTGAGACTGTGTCCCCTTGTTCTGGTGCTGGTTGCTAGGGAGAAGAGGCCAACCCCTTCCTGGCTACAACCACCTTTCAGGTAGTTGTAGAGAGCAATGAGGTCACCCCTGAGCCTCCTCTTCTCCAGGCTAAGCAACCCCAGCTCCCTCAGCCTCTCCTCACAGGGCTTGTGCTCAAGGCCGCTCCCCAGCCTTGTTGCCCTTCTCTGGACACGTTCAAGTGTCTCGATGTCCTTCCTAAACTGAGGGGCCCAGAACTGGATGCTCTAAAGAGAGGGAATTGTCTGCAAGCATTAAACTATGATCTGCTTGATTCCTTTCACTCTGATCTCCAGATAACATGCTTCTCAGTGGTCTATCTATTCACTGACCACACTGCCACATGTAGTGGCAGATGCTCTTAACCATCCAAGTTTTTCCAACAAAACTTATATCCTCAGTGATACAACTGAAATCACAGAAGCTGCACCTTCTGGGCACATTTAAAAGCCATTATACAGTAGATCTGGAAATTCAGCTGAACATCTATTACATATATTGGGGAACTAACTAGGTAACTTAAGCATCTAAAGATATTTTATACCCTGTGGACAACCGCAGCATTTCTAAAGCCGGGCCAAGAAATCTTCACTGATGATCATTTCACAGAGAATCACAGAATGGTTTGGGTTGGAAGAGACCTTATTGATCACCTAGTTCCAATGATGCAATGGGCAGGGACAACTTGCACTAGACCAGGTTGCTCAAGACCCCATCCAACCAGCCTTTGAATGCTTCCAGCCTTGGAGCCTTTACAGCTTCTCTGAACAATCCTCATGGGGAGGAATTACTTCCCGAAGTCCAGTCCCAATTCAGCTTCTTCCAGTCTGAAGCCATTACCCTTTGCCCTGTCACTCCATGCCTTTGTCAAAAGTCCCTCTCCAGCCCTCCTGTGGCCCTCTTGAAATCCTGGAAGGCTGCTCTAAGGTGTCCCCAGAGCCTTCTCCAGGCAACAATCCCATCTCAGCCTATTCTCATTGGACAGGTTCTCCAGATTTTTGTGGCCTTGTCTGGACCCATGTCCATGCTCTTAACACTTCAGTGTCCTTGTGCTGGGGACTCCAGAGCTAGACACAGGTCCCTGGTGTGTTCTTACAAGAGTGGGATCACGGCCATCAACATGGTGTCTGCTACAATTAGTGTTATCCAATTCCTCAGAAAGGTAAAGAGGTATTTTCTGAGGTAGGATGCACTGACTTTTGAAAAGTAAGATGATAACACAACACACTGACTGAAGTGAGCAAGGTTATTTACTGCAGGTTTTCCAGGAGATCTGAAAGTGAATGAGAGTATTGGCAAAAAAAATAAAGATAACCGCTTTCAATCCAGAGTCATATGAGGATGTCAGCACACAAAGCACCTCACAAAATAATGTCATGTGTAATTGAAGTATACATTTTTTAAACCAGCCACAACATGAGATTTTATGTCCTTTACTGACTGAAGTTTCAAGCCCCATTACTCTTCCCACCCCTTTCTCAGCTGTAGGGAGTTGAGGCTTCACAATACTGGACAAAACCAGATGAGGAAATACCAAAGACAGACTTCTCTAGATCCAATTAGCAACTTCTACCCTCCAAGTGGAAAACATTAAAATTATGTTAAGACTTTGAAATCAAGGAACAATTCTTGTCCTCTGTGTTGACAGACAAAGCATTCACTAGGAGCAACGAGTTAGGTAACCATAAACAGTTGAAGCAGCATTGTGTCTCTTTCTCTAGGTTTCCTTGCACCACAAACCTTTTACACATGGGTCTGAAGGAGTGTGGCTGCATGAATCAGGTTAAGAGTGTCATGTAGATGTAATATCACATTACCCCAGAACAACATGAGAACTTAGTAAATTCATTTATTTCACTTCTTTTCCCCCTTTAACCCTCTGGGAAAATGTTAGGAATCTTTAAAAGCACAAAACTGCATATTGTGTCATATTGTGACTGTAAGTTCTGATGGAAGTTCTAGAGGACTTCTCCTATCGCTAAAAAATAAATTTAAAAGATAAGTGCAACCCCACAGGCTGCTGAGAGAATTTTTGCTGCTTCAGTGAAATATTACCTGGCAGTGCTGGCTGTTATAAGCTCACAACACACTCTGCAAGCAAGCATTTTTATTAGTGAGAAAATGAGGGCACACTGTTTTGATCCGTGACACACATCACACGAGCGTTATGACCCATTATTACACTTGCACATCCCCATGAGCTTTTAAAGGCAAGCTTAAACTTTCCCCTGCTGTACAACACTCCTTGTCGAGCCCGGCAGTCCCGCGTTCCGCACCACAGGAACACAGGAGGTACCGAAAACACAAACAGGGATAACTTACTGAGAGGCATGGAATACTTTGATTCCAAGAAACAAACAAGCCAACCCAAATCAAACCACTTTAACTATGCATAACAAGCCAAATGTAGCTAATTGAAATGTTTTATATTGGTAATAAATGAGCAGCCAAAAGCTGATACTCCCATGCTTAAAGAGAAAAGGAACTAGGCTTAAAGCTCCCCGTCAAACTGTAACATCCGTATTTGGCTAAATCAACTGGTCAAATTATGTCCAATATTGAAGCTAGTATTTTTTAACACTTTTGCCTTTTTTTTGTTTTTCAACTGGTTAAATGAAGTCCAGCATTCAAGCTAATTATTTTTAACACTTTTGCCTTTTTTTTTGCCTGCTCCCCATCCTCCGCTGAGCTGCACTGGATGGTCTCGAAATGAAATCCGTTCTTTACGAGGCGGACCCAAGCCTGAGTTCTCTGGAGTGGATATGTTCTTGTCTAAATAATAAACAACATACACAGAGATGTGAAATTAAAACCCAGCCCAAAAAAACCCAACCCCAAACCCTCTGCATTTCACTGCTTCAGGTTCTGGTTTTAGGGTAATACGCATGAAGAGGTTTATTTCCATAACACGCAGCTTCTATAACGATGTATTGCTGACTGGTTTAAAAGCGTTTTCACCAGGCAGTGCTTCTTAAACACCAAGCTCCTTATCAAAACACGGAGTAAAATCACTACATGACAAAGCTGTGTCTTTAAAACTGCTGCAATCTGCCCCTTTGGAATGATTTTTTAAATATATATAGAGAAACACAGTGGTTTTGATATGGGAACCAGCACTGCCGTCGTTCAAGTGGATGGAACCAGCACTGCCGTCGTTCAAGTGGATGGAGAAGTAGTTTGGGAGTTA
Organism: Picus viridis; assembly: GCA_033816785.1. NCBI lineage: Eukaryota > Metazoa > Chordata > Aves > Piciformes > Picidae > Picus > Picus viridis. The sequence goes on from CM066567.1 coordinate 52,302,988, forward strand.
TAGCTAATTAGCAAGTTGTTGTTTTACTCTATTAGACCAAACAAAAGAGACATCATTTCACAAAGCCCAGGAATACTCAGTTTGGTGCTGAATGGTGCTACACAGCAAATTTAAGCACATATAGAAAGAGATTAAAAGCTCACTTTCATTCTCATGCACGCAGACCCGTGAGTGCTTTAGACAATTGTTTCTACAGAACATTTAAATGAAACAATCTTTAGACCTGATCAAAGCTGTGGTATTTATTTCTGCACAAGCCAGCCCTTTACAGATGGAAATATCTTTCCTGGCTATCTGTAAAGAAGCAAGCATCTGGGGAAGAATAAAGCAAAACTCAAATCAGACGGCTGAATGGAAGTCTGTCTGCTCCTCTATACAACACAGCTATAACGCGAACAGGCAGAACTTTGTTTTCTTGGGGATGCTTTCTTGTCGTATGCCAGGTGTAAAAGCCAGGAGCTTTTCCCAGCCTGCAGCCCTCTTTTTAAATGACATTTTAAATGGTTGTGAATGCATCTTACTAAGTACTTCTTTCTTTTTGAAATCAAGAGCTTTCAAGCACTTTAAACATGACCTCCGTTCGTTTTCTTCTGGCTCTACAAATATAGTCAGTTGGGTTTATGTTGTTGTTGTGGGTTTTGTTTGTTTTGTGGTGGTTTTGTTGTTGTTTGCTTTGCTTTGGTGTTTCTCCCACCCCCAAAATACATAACTTACTCTTGGTCAATCTGCTAAAGGCTTAAGTCTTGCCTTAAGCCTTACAGGATTTCCCCATTTCCTTGCATTTGGATCTTTCTATTTAACATCTCAAATGGTAGCAGACATCTCCAAGTGCAGAAAGGCTTTTACTAGAGAGCAAAGAATGAAGTTATTTAATCAGCCAGTAAACTTTCCATTAATTCTTTTGGCTGGGAACCATAACATATCCAACTGGAGGCCGAAAGCCTCAAAGTAGTAAATTAAGTGGTTAATTAGGGAAATTCCAAAATAACTCTAACCTGCTAATAATATCTTTTGAATTGCAACTCTAATTTAAAGAGACATTTTCTGAAGCTACAAACATTGTTAAACAACAAAAATAATTAAGACTGGAGCATGTTCTTTGTTAAAGAGAAATAATAAAACAGCAATTGCATGTTTAGCCTGGAAAAGAAGTTTGGGGCCAACTTATGCTGGAGATTGACTTTCCTATGCACTCATAGAATCACAGAATCATGGAAACATTCAGGTTGGAAAAGAACCTCAGGATCACCAAGTCCAACTCAGAACCCTACTCCTCAAGGTTCACCCCTAAACCATCCAAACAACCACATGCAAACCACCTTGAAACACAGCCAGGCTTGGAGACTCCACCACCTCTCTGGGCAGCACATTCCAATGCCTGACCACTCTTACCCTGAAAAATTGCTTCCTAATGTCCAGTCTAAACCTACCCAGAGGCAGCTTGTGGCCATTCCCTCTTGTTTTATCACTAATTAGCTGCAAGACCAGCACCAGCCTCTCTACAATGTCTTTTCAGGTAGCTGTAGAGAGCCATGAAGTCTCCTCTCAGCCTCCTCTGTTTCAAGCTAACTATCCCCAGCTCCTTCAGTTGCTCTTCATCAGATTTATTCTCCAGGCCCTTCCCAGCTTCCTTGCCCTCCTCTGCACTGGCTCCAGCACCTCCACAACCCTCTTGTATTGAGGTGCCCCAAACTGAACACAATACTTGAGGTGTGGCCTCCCCAGAGCTGAGTACCAGGGGACAACCCCTCCTTACTCCTGCTGGACACAGCATTTCTAATCCCAGCCAGGATGCCATTTGCTTTCTTGGCCACCTGGGCACACTGCTTGCTCATATTCAGTTGCTTGGTGATTAGGATGCTGTATTAATAAGAAAGATAAACAATAGTAAAGATAAACTAGAGATGCCAGGTATTTATTTCTGTATTTTGACCAATCTCCCCCCCCCCTCAAAAAAAAACCCACAAACCAAACCCAAAACAAACAAACCAGCCAAACCAAACACACCAAACCCCCCAGTGCATTATTTTAAACGGAGAATAAATACAAACATCAGGACAAAACCATCAACAATTAATTTGAATATTAATTTAAGAGTAATAGAGTCTATGTAGAATAAAAGTCTCAGGAATCACATCCTAGCTGCCTTATCTGGATTATTGCTGCACTAACAACCTCACCTGTTCATGAACCTGTCTCTATTGTTAAATATCATTTTCACAGTGGACATCAGGAACCTGTAAATGTAGGGTTTGTGGCTTTCTGCTTACATGCAACTCCTTGTAAGGGATCCACTGCCTTTCCATCAGTATGAAGCCTGCATTATTACAAACACTTGCTGTAATTTGCCACAAGCAAGTTGTGAAAAGTCACAGAGTCAGAATTGTCAGGGCTGGAAGGGACCTCAAGGATCACCTAGTTCCAACCCCCCTGCCTTGGGGGTTGAAATCACTACTATATCTTTTTATTTTGGCAGGGTAACAGCGTGCCTATAGTAGCATGGACTGTGTTTGTCCAAACTTCACTCAGAAATTCACAAATACTTCTTTAGTTGCTAATGTTGACTGATTTATGCATTATTTAGAGAGCAGCATAGTCAAATATTTAGTGAGTAAAATGTAGTAAACATTCTGTGAGTAAAATGTAGCAACTTACTGATCTTGAGTGAGTATTAGATGTCTGAGAAAGCAACACTTTAGTTGCCTGTCAGACTCATAGCTCAGGATTTGGACTCTTGCTGACAAGAGCAGGATAACTTCCTCAGCCTGAATATATTTTGTCAAAATCCCAGGTCCTCTGAACATGTAAACTCTCTGCTCCCTTGAATGTAGGCTTAATAAGTCAGAGGCTATCTCAGAGTCTAATGGTAACAGCTATCTTTTTCTTTCTATACCCTGAAGTGCTGCTTAGATTTCCTAGGGTCTATCTTTAACTCTGCCAAACAGAGTGATTTAGGCAAACTGAATCAAGACATAGATGACTCTGTATTTTTTCTTTCCATCCTTCACACAGTTCTCAGCACTTTCAGCCCAATAAAATAAATCCATTGTGGACAACGATCAGCTAATTCAGAATGAAACATTGACAAGTCCAGCTTGTTGCAAATATCTGCAAATCACTAGTTTTGTATTTCCCATCTTTGAAATGGGCATAATAATGCACTGATAAAGCACTTTTGATACCTACTGAATAGCAATGGTGCCATGGTTTGGTTGACTAGATGGTGTCGGATGATAGGTTGGACTCGATGATCTCAAAGGTCTTTTCCAACCTGGTCAATTCAATTCAATTCAATTCAATTCAATTCAATTCAATTCAATTCAATTCAATTCAATTCAATTCAATTCAATTCAATGCTATGCTATGCTATGCTATGCTATGCTATTCTACTCACTCTACCCTACCCTACCCTACCCTACCCTACCCTACCCTACCCTACCCTACCCTACCCTACCCTACCCTACCCTACCCTACCCTACCCTACCCTACCCTACCCTACCCTACCCTATCCTATCCTATCCTACCCTATCCTACCCTATCCTATCCTATCCTATCCTATCCTATCCTATCCTATCCTATCCTATCCTATCCTATCCTATCCTATCCTATCCTACCCTACCCTACCCTACCCTATCCTATCCTACCCTATCCTGAAATGTCTACAATTATCAGCATTGCTGTTCCAGTTATTGGTCTAACTGGAGTCATGAAAGACAGAACTGGCATGGTCTGATCCAGAACTGGCAGATCCAACAGCCTGAAGAAGATTTCTCAAACACAGTTATGAGTCAGACTGGCACATAAGCATAGTGAAGTTTCCTTACTCCTATTCACATTATGCCTAACTCTCAGACACTATACTTACAGACTACTAGTTGCTTAAATGTCAATTACGACTGGAAAAATGATGTCATAAGCCAAAGAAAGACCTCTGTTACAATGAAGGTATTAGTCAAATCTCAGGAGTACTTTGACTGCAGGACTTTCTCCTCGAGTGTACTGCTACAACAAACAGAAATTAAAAGGAACATACAGGAAGAGGATACAGTCCAAATACAGGACTCACCTGATTCCTCATATGCTTACACAAATTACTATGCTTAATTTTTAATTCATACCTTTTGCTATTTCAGTGAAAATCTGTGCACAGGATCCTGTGATCCAGGTATGAACATGATTGTAGTGAAGTAAGAGCAGTTTTAGACTTAAGTATAAATTAAGCATCTAGCTAGTCTTGCAAGAAGTAAAACTATTACATATAAATTAAAACTAAACCCCAGTTATTTTATTGTCACTAGCTGTGTTTACTACAGGGTTTAAGATCCTGTATTATTCAAACAGATGGGTTTTTTTTTCCCCTGCAGTGTGCCCAGGTGGCCAAGAAGGCCAATGGCATCCTGGCCTGCATCAAGAATAGTGTGGCCAGCAGGAGCAGGGAGGTCATTGTGCCCCTGTACTCAGCACTGGTTAGACCACGCCTTGAGTCCTGTGTCCAGTTCTGGGCCCCTCAGTTTAAGAAGGACATTGAGACACTTGAACGTGTGCAGAGAAAGGCAACAAGGCTGGTGAGAGGCCTTGAGCACAAGCCCTACGAGGAGAGGCTGCGGGAGCTGGGGTTGTTCAGTCTGCTGAAGAGGAGGCTCAAGGGAGACCTTATTGCTGTCTACAACTGTCTGAAGGGAGGTTGTAGCCAGGAAGGGGTTGGTCTCTTCTCCCAGGCAACCAGAACCAGAACAAGAGGACACAGTCTCAAGCTGCAGCAGGGGAAGTTTAGGCTGGAGGTGAGGAGAAAGTTCTTCACTGAGAGTCGTTAGCCATTGGAATGGGTTGCCCAGGGAGGTGGTAGAGTCACCATCCCTGGAGGTGTTCAAGGGCCTTCTCCTTCTCCTTCTCCTTCTCCTTCTCCTTCTCCTTCTCCTTCTCCTTCTCCTTCTCCTTCTCCTTCTCCTTCTCCTTCTCCTTCTCCTTCTCCTTCTCCTTCTCCTTCTCCTTCTCCTTCTCCTTCTCCTTCTCCTTCTCCTTCTCCTTCTCCTTCTCCTTCTCCTTCTCCTTCTCCTTCTCCTTCTCCTTCTCCTTCCTTCTCCTTCTCCTTCTCCTTCTCCTTCTCCTTCTCCTTCTCCTTCTCCTTCTCCTTCTCCTTCTCCTTCTCCTTCTCCTTCTCCTTCTCCTTCTCCTTCTCCTTCTCCTTCTCCTTCTCCTTCTTCTTCTCCTTCTCCTCCTTCTCTTTCTCCTCCTTCTTCTCCTTCTCCTTTTCTTTTCTTCTCATTCTCACTCTCATTATAATTATCATTATAATTATAATGACAATTATCATTATTATCATTATTAATACTAGAATTAACTAGAATCTGTCATGTGCACCAAATATAACTGAACATGACATACAGTTATTTACTCACTCACAGAGGAACACAATCTTAGCCAAAAATAAAAACCCAATTTAATTTCTCCTGTCCCAGACCAGGTTTAGTAAGAGGCTGAAACAATTCTTTACTTTCATTTAAAAATAATAATAAAAAAATCATTAACAATTCTTTACTTTCATTTAAAAATAAACATTTCATTAACAATTCTTTCATTTAAAAATAAAAATGTCATTAACAATTCTTTCATTTAAAAATAAACATGTCATTAACAATTCTTTCATTTAAAAATAAAAATGTCATAAACAATTCTTCAATCTACTTACTTTCATTTTAAAATTGTAGGGTTTGACTATATTGTACAATATTGTACAATATTGTATTGTATGGAATGGAATGGAATGGAATGGAATGGAAGGGACCTTAATTACAATACAATATTGTGCAATATTGTATTGTATTGTATATGAAGCCCCAGTGCACTCTGAGAGGCTTTCAGGTGCCTGCACATACCAAAGAACCATTTCTTTGGAGCATGTGCTGAAAGCTTGTCTTGAGTTAAGTTCACATGCTTCTATTTCTGAGCAGTCACTTCTCTGCTGTTTAATCTGTTTTCTGCTATTGATTTGTTCTGGTCTTTTTTGCTTAAAGTCTGGGGCTTTTAGCAAATGTCAAGGTTTACATATCCTCTGTTTTGATAAGTAATGCAATATGTAAAATGCTTTGAATGCAGTTCTCGGTGTCCAAGAAGAAAAGCTTTGTTAAACAGGTTATGATGGAAAGTTTGTGATGTGCAGTGGACGTCATAGGGCATTGATCGATCCACCTAACGTCGTGTGTCTGGAGATAGAATTTATTTCAAAGTCCTTGCCATATTGTATCACTTAAGAGCAAATACAGCATAAGAAGGCAAGGAGGGGAAAAAAAAAGTCAACATCTTAATGAGAGTGACCAGAACAAATCATTAGCAGCAAAGCGTTTACATCAATTTGAGCTCTGGTTGGGGAGGTAGGTTCAGCAGGTTTGTGAAAAAAGGGAAATGCTAAAAATCGCAGAGAAGTTACTTTCAAATGCTGTTACTTATGGCTATATTGAAGTCAGGCCAATTTAATTTTATTTATTTTTTTTTTTAAATTGCATTGCAGACATCAACCCCAAAATATATTTATTAAATGCAATTATATGTGCAATTATTACATGCCATTTGATATTACATTTTTGTTTCACACTTGTGTTTGAAATATTGAGAAGCCATGGAACATCTTATAAGAAATCCCACATAACCTCTATCTCATTATCTCTCTATCTCTATCTCTGTCTCTATCTCTATCTCTATCTCTATCTCTAGCTCTAGCTCTATCTCTAGCTCTCTACCTCTACCTTTGTCTCTACCTCGGTCTCTACCTCTCTCTCTCTCTCTCTCTCTCTCTATATATCTCTATCTCTATCTCTATCTCTATCTCTATCTCTATCTCTATCTCTAGCTCTATCTTTATCTTTATCTCTCTCTGTGTCTCTGTCTCTGTCTCTCTCTCTCTCTCTATCTCTACCTCTATCTCTGTCTCTATCTCTATCTCTATCTCTATCTCTATCTCTATCTCTATCTCTATCTCTATCTCTATCTCTATCTCTATCTCTATCTCTATCTCTATCTTTATCTCTCTCTGTGTCTCTGTCTCTGTCTCTCTCTATCTCTGTCTCTGTCTCTATCTCTATCTCTATCTCTATCTCTATCTCTATCTCTATCTCTATCTCTATCTCTATCTCTATCTCTATCTCTATCTCTCTATCTCTATCTCTATCTATCTCTATCTCTATCTCTATCTCTATCTCTATCTCTATCTCTATCTCTATCTCTATCTCTATCTCTATCTCTATCTCTATCTCTGCCTCTCTCTCTGTCTCTGTCTCTGTCTCTATCTCTCCATCTCTATTTTGACCTCTACCTTTATCTCTACATCTAACTCTTCATCTCTATCTTGACCTCTACCTCTCTCTCTCTCCTCCTCTTCCTCTCTCCCTCTCCCTCTTACTCTCCCTCTCCCTCTCTATTCCTACCTCTCTCTCTACCTCTTTCTCTATCTCTACCTCTATCTCTATCTCTATATCTAACTACCTACTTCAATAATCTGAACTCTAGAATGGGACTCAGTGACATGAAGGAATTCAGATAGTTAAGCCTCCATGAGAATAAACTATAAATACTTATTAATTGCCATTCTACACACTTAAAGAACATACCAAACCTAATGCTCTGAATATGTTCAGTAAAACATAACATTTTCAATAGTCTGAACTCCAGAATGGGACTCAGTGACATGAAGGAATTCAGATAGTTAAGCCTCCATGAGAATAAGCTATAAATATTTCTTAATTGCCATTCTACACACTTAATGAACATAATAAACATAATGCTCTGAATATGTTCAGTGGAATGGAATGGAGTGGAATGGAGTGGAATGGAGTAGAATGGAGAAATAGAATAGAATAGAATAGAATAGAATAGAATAGAATAGAATAGAATAGAATAGAATAGAATAGAATAGAATAATACAATACAATATAATACAATACAATACAATACAATACAATACAATACAATACACCAGGTTGGAAGAGACCTTCAAGATCATCGCGTCCAACCCATCAAACAATCCAACCCACCCAACAACTAGACCATGGCACCAAGCACCCCATCAAGTCTCCTCCTGAACACCTCCAATGAAGGTGACTCCACCACCTCCACGGGTAGCCCATTCCAATGGGCAACCACTCTCTCTGTATAGAACTTCTTCCTAACATCCAGCCTAAACCTCCCCTGGTGCAGCCTGAGACTGTGTCCTCTTGTTCTGGTACTGGCTGCCTGGGAGAAGAGACCAACCTCTGCCTGGCTACAACCTCCCTTCAGGTAGTTGTAGAGAGCAATAAGGTCACCCCTGAGTCTCCTCTTCTCCAGGCTAAGCAACCCCAGCTCCCTCAGCCTTTCCTCATAGGGCTTGTGTTCCAAACCCCTCACCAACTTTGTTGCCAACTTTGTTGCCCTTCTCAAACCAGGTTGGAAGGGACCTTAAAACATTTTAAATAATCTGAACTCCAGAATGTGACTCAGTGACATGAAGGAATTCAGATAGTTAAGCCTCCATGTGAATAAGCTAAAAATAGTTGTTGATTGCCATTAACGGAAGAGAAGGCTCAGAGGAGACCTAATTGTGGCCTTCCAGTATCTGAAGGGGGCCTACAAGAAGCTTGGGGAGGGAATTCTCAAGATATCAGGTAGTGATAGGACTAGGGGAAATGGAATGAAGCTGGAGGTGGGGAGATTCAGGCTGGATGTGAGGAAGAAGTTCTTCACCATGAGAGTGGTGAAGCCCTGGAATGAGTTTTCCAGGGGGGTGGTTGAGGCCCCGTCCCTGGAGGTGTTTAAGAGCAGGCTGGATGAGGCTCTGGCCAGCCTGATGTAGTGTGGGGTGTCCCTGCCCATGGCAGGGGGGTTGGAACTAGCCGATCCTTTTGGTCCCTTCCAACCCTGATGATACTATGATACTACTATGATACTGTTCTACACACTTAAAGAACATAATAAACACAATGCTCTGAATATGTGCTGCAAAGTATAACATTTCCCTAACTACAAACAGGACTTTTAGAACCACTGGTTATCAAAGCTCAATATTTATCTTGAGTTGTTTTGGGTTTTTTTTCCAGACCTTTATCTCTTTCCACAGATTTCATCATTTAGGATGAAATTTCATATACTGAGTATCTGCCTTTGGCTGAAGTTTTCTGAAAGGTGTCAGTTACTTCTAAGAAAACCTCTGAAATGTTAATGATTTCACTTTGCAGAAGGGACTTGAAGTCTGCCAGGTAAGATGGCCTTGTTTTTAGGACCTGTCCAAATTTGGATCAAATCACAGAATCAGAGAATCAACCAGGTTTGGAAGAGACCTCCAAGATCAACACGTCCAAACGATCACCCAACCCTAACTAGTCAAGTAGACCATGGCACTAAGTACCTTATCCAGGCTTTTCTTAAACACCTCTATTACAAAGTTTCAACACAATCAGAGAAGTTACTCATGATTTTTTGAGCTGGATTCTCTAAAATATCACTCATCATGAAAACACAGTGCTGAAGAAGACTAGGGAGACCTCATTGCTCTCTACAACTACCTGAAGGGAGGTTGTAGACAGGAGGGGGCTGGTTTCTTCTCCCAAGCAACCAGCACCAGAATAAGAGGACACAGCCTCAAGCTGTGCTAGGGGAGGTTTAGACTGGATGCTAGGAAGAAATTCTTCATAGAGTGATTGCCCATTGGAATGTGCTGCCCAGGGAGGTGCTGGAATCACCATCACTGGAGGTGTTTAGGAAGAGCCTGGATGAGGCACTTGGTGCCATGGTTTAGTTGATTAGAGGGTGTTGGATGATAGGTTGAATGTGATGATCTTGAAGTTCTCTTCCAACCTGGTCTGGTCTATTCCGTTCCATTCCATTCCATTCCATTCCATTCCATTCCATTCCATTCCATTCCATTCCATTCCATTCCATTCCATTCCATTCCATTCCATTCCATTCCATTCCATTCCTAAAAATGATGTCGAAGCTCATGGTGCATCAGGGAGCTTAGGAGCCTGCTTGTTGCTCTCTGTGGCAGGTATTGTCTAGATACAGGAAATGTGGAAAGGACAAGAAACAAAGCTCCTGCAGTAGGGAGATGTGAGTAGTTATAGGGAAGGCAGGGAGGGGGGGGGAATTTTCAACCCACCACAGGAGACTGAAAGAAGCAGCATAGGGCTGGAATTAAAACCTGAAAGAGAAAGGAGACTGAATGGGATTTAAGGTGAGAGACTAAGAATAGAATAGACTAGACTAGACTAGACTAGACTAGACTAGAATAGAATAGAATAGACCAGACCAGGTTGGAAGAGACCTTTGAGATCATCGTGTCCAACCCATCATCCAACTCCATCTAATCAACTAAACCATGGCACCAAGCACCCCATCAAAGGCTAACTTGGCAAACAGTATCCTGATGTAGCTGGCACAGTAGAGAGAAAGTGTGAGGAAACTGGCAAAGGGCATCTGAGTAAGAATAAAGAAGATGTGTTAAGGGGAGCTAGATGTGCCCTCACTCTTAGAACACACATAATTAGAAGAAGTAAAAATACTGGCGATTATAAGAAAAGATACAATGAACTTATACATAAAGAATCTGGAGTGAGGATCTGCCTGATTTGGCCAGATTTGGAAGAGACTTAAATTAGAGGATGAAGCTGAGTAACACTGGCAAGGAATATCTGGATACAAAAAGGGGAAACAGAGAGAGAGAGGAAAAAGGCAAACAGACAGGGTTCTGTGGAAACAAACACAAGACTTGATGGAGACTGTGGAAAAGAAGCCTAAGAGTGGATGGGAGTGGAAGCTTATGCTGGATGTAGTTGGAGGGACAGAAACCAGAAGTTTTCATAGTAAAAGAAAGGCTGATGGAACACAAGGTGGAAAAATCAGCAATGAAAAACAGGCAGAAGGAAAACCCCAAAGTTTGTCGTGGGGAAGAAAAAAATCAATAGAAATGTCTTTGCCATCCAGTGCAACAGCTCTGCAGTAGCTCAGCATTAATTACTGAGCCTTTCTGTGCACTGACTTGAGACATACTTTTGAAGCTCCTTCACTTATATCCCACAGCAAAGGAAACTTAACGTTGTTATTATTTACTGCTATAGTATGACAGAAATCTTTGTGGTGGGTCTAATGGTTCCAAGGTTCCAAGTGGGTATCTGTTACATGTAAGTCAAGGTCTGGGAATGTATTTTCTCTCTCTCTCTTTCTTTTTTTTTCTTTTTTTTTTTTTTTAGCTGCTTTCTCTTTTAAAAATGCTCTCCCCCCACCCCACCCTCCCTCTGCCTTAAGAACCCCCAAAACCTACTAGAAGATGATCAGGCTGCAAAATGAAGCACTTTAAATTTAGGAAATGCCTCTGTGTCTCTGTTCTACGTGGCTCTTGAATTATTTTATCATAGTATCATAGAATCAGTCAGGGTTGGAAGGGACCACAAGGATCAGCTAGTTCCAACCCCCCTGCCATGGGCAGGGACACCCCACACTACATCAGGCTGGCCAGAGCCTCATCCAGCCTGGGCTTAAACACTTCCAGGGACGGGGCCTCAACCACCTCCCTGGATAAAACATTCCAGGGCTTCACCACTCTCATGGTGAAGAACGTCCTCCTCACATCCAGCCTGAATCTCCCCACCTCCAGCTTCATTCCATTCTCCCTAGTCCTGTCACTACCTGATATCCTGAGAAGCCCCTCCCCAGCCTTCTTGTAGCCCCCTTCAGATACTGGAAGGCCACAATGAGGTCACCTGGGAGCCTTCTCTTCTCCAGACTGAACAGCCCCAACTCCTTCAGTCTGTCCTCATAGGAGAGGTGCTCCAGCCCTCTGCTCATCCTCGTGGCCCTTCTCTGGACACGCTCCAGCACGTCCACATCCCTCCTGTAATAGGGGCTCCAGAACTGGACGCAGTACTCCAGGTGGGGTCTCACCAGGGCTGATCATCAAAACCAACCCTCCTGACAGAGAAGACTCTGGAGAGACCTTATGGCAGCCTTCTGTACTTAAAGTGGGCCTACAAGAAAGGTGAGGAAGGGCTCTATCAGGGAGTGTAGTGATAGGAGGAGAGGTAACAGTTTTTAATGTAAAGAGTGTAGATTTATGTTAGCTATTAGGAAGAAATTCTTTACTGGAACAGATTGTCCAGGGAGGTTGGGGATGTCCCCTCCCTGGAAACATTCAAGATCAGTTTGGAAGGGGATTTTGAGCAACCTTATCTAAATGGAGGTGTCCTTTCTCATGTTAGGAGGGTTGGCACTAGATGATCTTTAAGGTCACTTGCAGCAGGCTCCATGTGGCCCTGGGCAGCCTCATATAGTTGGAAGTGTCCCTGCTCGCTGCAGGGAGGTTGGACAAGACAACCTTTGAGGGTGCCTTCTAACCCAGTGAAATCTGTGAATCTCTGAGAAGTCATTCTAATTATAGTTACCTTTATTTTGTGAGTTAATTATTCCACCACTTGATTTTTTCACCTTACTGTAACTAGTTTGTTGTTTGCATGGCTATACCTGTGCCTATCCACCTGTAGCACTGCTCCCTGGTTCACATGACAGCTTCCAACCAGTTTATTCAATTCACAGATGAGGAGGAGTCCCTCTCCTTTACCTAACAGATAAATGTCATGATGCTATTACTCTATCATCAGCAGACACATAAACAAGCATGATACATATCATGACTATTCTTTCTGCAGATAGGAAAACTGATGGAAAATTACACTCCTAATATCAACTAACAAGTTAGTGACAGAACTGGAAAAAGACAAAACTCTTGGATCTGCAAATACTTCCTCTCATGTGGATAATGAATCCCATCAGCACCATACACAGCAAAGTAGCTTGTAGTATCTGTCTGCACATGAGTAAGTTCCACTGTGCTGTGCATTTTCACATGGAGGACACCAAGTAAAGTTCACCATCTTTTAAAATATACTGAAAAGCATTGCATTGATTTATTAATTTCTTCTAATGTTACAGGTTAAGACTAATGCCTGAATTGTAAATAAGTTTTCCCAGAGAATTCAAGAGTCCAAAGGGGTGGATTCTTCAGAGGGCTGAACAGAACAACAGCAGATATGTTTATCTGATTCCCATTGGACTGCGGAACTCTTATATTTTGCAGCACAGCTTGTTTTGCTCTCTTTGGGCTTGCTTCTCTGCCTCTGCTTCTCTCTGCTGTGCATTTTCACATGGAGGACACCAGGCAAAGTTCATCATACTGAAGAATCTTTTAAAATATAATGAAAAAGAAGGCTCTGAGGTGACCTTATTGTGGCCTTCCAGTGTCTGAAGGGGGCCTACAAGAAAGCTGGGGAGAGACTTTTTAGGGTGTCAGGGAGTGATAGGACTGGGGGGAATGGAACAGAACTAGAAGTGGGTAGATTCAGATTGGATGTTAGGTCCAACCTTTCTAGGTGATGGTGTAGCTGAAATGAGACAGCCCAGCACCCTGTAAAGCTGACTCTTGAAACTGTCCAGTGAAGGGGAATCCACTGCTTCCCTTGGCAGATGATTCCAATGTCTGACTGTTCTCATGGGAAACATCTCTGGAGGTGTTTAAGGGCAGGCTGGATGAGGCTCTGGCCAGCCTGATCTAGTGTGAGGTGCCCCTGCCCATGGCAGGGGTTGGAACTAGCTGATCCTTGTGGTCCCTTCCAACCCTGACTGATTCTATGATTCTATGATAATGTGTTAGCCACACACAGCCCTCTGGACTTTGGTCCAGCAGGGTCTGGGTCTGTAGAAGGGGGTTTTAGCTGGGCTGTTGTCTAGTTTTATATGCAAATATATTTTTGTATATGTTTATTACCTTTTATGCTATTGCATTTAGTGTGGGGTTTTTTTCTTTGTCAATACTAATTTCATTTTACTTCCAAATTCTGAGTGTGGAAATTTACTTCTTGAGGCAAATTCCACAACTTGTGTGCTGTAAACCCACTACATATTCAACTGGTGCAAACTCACCACATATTCAATTGGTGCCCAGCCTGCCTTTTTGTTCACTGATTGATTATTAAAAAGAAAACATCAGTCAGATGAAAAATTTGGATGTGCCACAATACTAATACTATGAGCTTCAAGTAGCTGCACTGTAAGTTTGCAGGATATGAGCAAGCTCTTGTTTGGAAGTCATTAAAGGATTTCACATTCACATAAGGTTCTGCCACTGTCAAATGTTCCCATTTCTCTGCTCCTTGTATTCTAACACAACTAAGGGTTCCCAGACTAAGGCATTCCTTCAGCCTACAACACAGTTCCTAACTCTTTTCCTCTGACCATGATGTGTTTTGATGTATGGTGGGTCAGCAGCTGTTTTTCTGAGGCATATTTTGTATGCTGGTAAGATGTACAGAGGAGTTTGGATGGGAAAGATGGCATTTTCTTTATGTCCATGCTTGGATTTTCAAGCCCTCTCCTCACACTTTCCACTCGCTAGATAATTCAGGCAAAAGTCTGCCCCACGGTTCACATGCCATCCTCCACATATTCCCAGTGCTTGAAGCATTTCAGTTGTTTTGCCCAAGGCATCACCAGAAAGAAGCACACCAATCCAGAGGCTGATGGAATCTGACCATTAGATATCAATACCTCTTTCTGGGATACTCTGATACTTTGTCAGAGATGTAGCCACACAATTTTGTTTACAATTGCTTTGAGTGTATCACACGAGCAAGAAAAGTGACTGGAGAAATGTCCCTGAAGTGGGAGCTTCTTGACCCATATTCTACAAGTTTCCTGTAACATTCAAAGCCATTAAAAGCTAACTGATGACAACAGGAGGCTTCCTTTACCCGTTATATATTTCATGACCCTTTTCCACTGTGAAGAGTCCGCGGCAACATTCATCACACTCAATGCTTGCAGAGGAAAATTTCCTCATAGCCAAAACATTTCCATTCAAAGGATTTCAAAACAACATGTTTGAGGTATCAAAGTTTGGTAAATTTTAACTCCTCCAGAACTGCAGAACCCTTTCTCCTCCATTATATCGCTGTGAGCTCAAAAATAAATGAGGTTCAGCATTTCGCTGCTGCTGATCAGTAACTATTCACTATAAATTTACAGCACTTCTCTGCATTTTCCAGGGCAAAGCATGAATTTTGCCATTATTTGCTAGGAAGGAAGTCTACTAAGCAGGTAAAGGAAAGAGACTGGAAGGACTACTAAATAAATACTCCATGACATCATATTGGATGTCCTGCTTCTAAGGTGTTTGTCATTTAGTTTCTGTAACATGGCGAACTTTGAGTTCAGACTCCAGAGGCACAAAAAAAAAAAAAAAAAAGAAGAAAAAGAAGGAAAAACAAAAAAAGAAAAAAAAAACAAGGAAAGAAAAAAAGGAAAGAAATAAAGGAAAGGGAAAAAGGAAAGGAAAAAAGGAAAGGAAAAAAGGAAAGAAAAAAGGAAAGAAAAAAGGATAGAAAAAAGGAAAAAAACAAGGAAAGGAAAAATGGAAAGAAAAATGGAAAGAAGAAAGGAAAAAAGGAAAGGAAAAAAGGAAAAAAAAGGAAAGGAAAAAAGGAAAGGAAAAAAGAAAAAAAAGGAAAGGAAAGGAAAAAAAAAGGAAAGAAAAAAGGAAAGAAAAAAAAGAAAAAAAAAGAAAAAAGAAAAAAGGAAAAAAAAAGGAAAGAAAAAAGGAAAGAAAAAAAAAGGAAAAAAAGGAAACAAAAAGGAAAGGAAAAAGGATAGAAAAAGGAAAGGAAAAAGGATAGAAAAAAGGAAAGAAAAAGGAAAGAAGAAAGGAAAGAAAAAAGGAAAGAAGAAAGGAAAGAAAAAAGGAAAGAAAAAAGAAAGAAAAAAAGAAAGAAAAAAGGAATGAAAAAAGGAAAGGAAAAAAAGGAAAGAAAAAAAGGAAAGTAAAAAGGGAAAGAAAAAACAGAAAAAATAAAGAAAAAGGAATGAAAAAAGGAAAGGAAAAAAGGAAAGAAAAAAGGAAAGAAAAAAAGGAAAGAGAAAAAAGAAAGAAAAAAGGAAAGAAAAAAAAAGGAAAGAAAAAAAAAAAAAGAAAAAAGAAAGAAAAAAAGGAAAGAAAAAAAGAAAGAAAAAAGGAAAGGAAAAAAGACCACCCTAAACCCCTCAGTAAAATATGAATAAAGCATGAGGAGAGAGTTTAAAAAAGAGATGTTTACTGCACACAGGGAGTTTACAAATCCTAAATGAAAGACAGCAGTTACAGAACAAGAATATATAGACAATACCTAAGCTAAGGAGGAAGGAGGAGGAAAGTAGGAATGCTTTTAAGAAGTGAAGCTGTACCATACACTGCTTAAAACACAGCTGCCGACTTTCGAAGGCCTGTCAAAGAAAGGAAGGCAAAGAATTCAATGTGAGGGTTCTGTCAAGAGGAAGAGGAAGAATTGAGGCAAAGGTGTACAGAGGAAGTGAAAGAGAAGTTGCTGTGTTTGGATGTTTTTCTCTTTTTCTCTGAGTTTGAAAGCCTTCCACAGTAAGAAAGACATCATTGAATTTCATTGGTTTAACTTAACTGACAAACAGAATGGTAATGTTTTAATTGATCTGAGAAATTAAAGAGATAAATGTTTCACAGTGGGAATAGCATTTATAGGGCATTTTTTGGAATGCAAGGTGATTCAAGAATGATAAGATTCAGCTGCAAATGTTCAGAATCATAGCACTGTTAGGGTTGGAAGGGACCCCAAGGATCTAGATCAAAACACCCCGACATGGGCAGGGACCCCTCATACTAGATCACGTGGCTCAGAGACACATCCAGCCTGGCCTTCAAAACCTCCAGGGATGAGGCTTCTACCACCTCCCTGGGCAACCTTTAATTTTTATTTTCATTATTTTTTTCCCCAGGAAAGCAGTGTTTTACAGATATCAGAGGCTCCTTGAAAGACTACAATTCAGGGAAGAGGAGAATTAGGACTTCTGGGCGGTATTTGGCCCTCTGCAGGGGACCTCGACCGACTGGACAGATGGGGCGGAGTCCAATGGGATGACATTCAACAAGTCCAAGTGCCGGGTGCTGCACTTTGGCCACAGCAACCCCATGCAGAGCTACAGGCTGGGGTCAGAGTGGCTGGAGAGCTGCCAAACAGAGAGGGATCTGGGGGTGCTGATCGACACCCACCTAAACATGAGCCAGCAGTGTGCCCAGGTGGCCAAGAGGGCCAATGGCATCCTGGCCTGTATTAAGAATAGTGTGGCCAGCAGGAGCAGGGAGGTCATTGTGCCCCTGTACTCTGCATTGGTTAGGCCACACCTTGAGTACTGTGTCCAGTTCTGGGCCCCTCAGTTTAAGAAGGACATCGAGACACTTGAACGTGTCCAGAGGAGGGCAACAAGGCTGGTGAGAGGCCTTGAGCACAAGCCCTATGAGGAGAGACTGAGGGAGCTGGGGTTGTTTAGCCTGGAGAAGAGAAGGACCAGGGGTGACCTCATTGCCCTCTACAACTACCTGAAGGGTGGTTGTGGACAGGAGGGTTGGTCTCTTCTCCCAGGCAACCAGTACCAGAACAAGGGGACACAGTCTCAAGCTGTGCCAGGGGAGGTTTAGACTCGAGGTGAGGAGGAAGTTCTTCACTGAGCGAGTCATTCGTCATTGGAATGGGCTGCCCGGGGAGGTGGTGGAGTCGCTGTCCCTGGAGGTGTTCAAGAGGAGACTGGACATGGCACTTGGTGCCATGGTCTAGTTGTGAGTCTGTTGGGACGGGTTGGACTTGATGATCCTTGGGGTCTCTTCCAACCTTGGTTATACTGTGATACTGTGATACTATTTGAAGTTACAGCGAGAGGCACAGCTCTCGTTGCATTGTACTTTAAATTCCGATGCTCCTGGAAACCCATGCCAAAAGATTGCAGCTCCCAAGAAATATGCAAAGACAGTAAAGTTTTAGATTTGAAATTTGAAGAGAAAAGAAAAGCCCAAAATTGTGATGACAGCTAGACAGTGCAGGAGACTCATCTAAAGGTCCAACACTGGTTGGGCAGAGCCAGATGAGGATAACAGAACGGAGTTGCTGATTGTCGTAGCAGCGCACAAGATGCGTCAAAAGTTTTAAGCTCCCAAGAAGTGTGCAATGAAAACAGAAGTTTTAGATTTGAAATTTGAAGAGAAAAGAAAAGCCCAAAATTGTGATGACAGCTAGACAGTGCAGGAGACTCATCTAAAGGTCCAGCACTGGTTGGGCAGAGCCAGATGAGGATAACAGAATGGAGTTGCTGATTGTCATAGCCTAGTCACTAACAGGACATTGGTACAATAAAAAATCATCCCGTTGAACTATTAAAACCCCCCACGATTACTTCTCATTCTTGCAAAATACTTTTATGCTCATTTTGCAACTTAGTGCTGACTACACCAACTGTGCTCTCAGAAGTACTAAAAAATATAACCAGTGATTCACAGCAATGTTTCTGGAGGTAATAAAAACACCAGAGTGTAGGACTGATTCCTGGATTTTGCACAGCTCTGGCTGTAAACCACTAACCATCATGGCTTATGTATGTGGATTACAGAGAAACCATACATCAGGGACAAAAAGAACTCCCTTTTCTTTTTGGGTTTTCCCCTTTTCCTGCGTTTTTTACGAAAGCAAGGAAAGTTTACGTGAAACTGAAAGGCAAGAAAATAGAATCAGTCAAAAGGTCAGACTAACACACCTACTTTTGCAACTTAAAGGCATTAGGTACCGCAGAGATTAAGATCTTAGTAATGGTCAGGTAAGGGTGGACAAAAAAAACACCCCAAAACACCTCACCTGAAGAAACAGGAAATAAAAATCAGTTATCAGTGATTGTAAAGCAATAGCTATGATTTGTGGGAGGAATGTAAAGCACTGTATTTGAGACTATAATGAATTTGCCATGATAGAGGCGAGGTCCTAAATCAGATATCTGAGCAATCGCTACGATTCCTTCCTTCTCTTTCTTTCTTTCTTTCTTTCTTTCTTTCTTTCTTTCTTTCTTTCTTTCTTTCTTTCTTTCTTTCTTTCTTTCTTTCTTTCTTTCTTTCTTTCTTTCTTTCTTTCTTTCTTTCTTTCTTTCTTTCTTTCTTTCTTTCTTTCTTTCTTTTTCTTTCTCTCTTTCTCTCTTTCTCTTCTCTCTCTTCTCTTTCTTTCTTTCTTTCTCTTCTCTTTCTCTTCTCTTTTCTTTCTTTCTCTCTTTTTCTCTCTCTTTCTCTCTTTCTCTCTCTTCTCTCTTTCTCTCTTTCTCTCTTTCTCTTTCTTTCTTTTCACCTTTCTTTCTGCTTTCTTTCCTCTCCCTCCTCTCCTTTCTCTCCTTCTCTTTTCTCTTTTTCTTTTTTTTCTCTTTTTTCTCTCTTTTTTCTTTCTTTTCTTCCCTTCTTTTCTTTTTTTTTTTTTTTCTTTTTTCTTTTATTTTCTCTTTTCTTTTCTTTTCTTTTCTTTTCTTTTCTTTTCTTTTCTTTTCTTTTCTTTTCTTTTCTTTTCTTTTCTTTTCTTTTCTTTTCTTTTCTTTTCTTTTCTTTTCTTTTCTTTTCTTTTCTTTTCTTTTCTTTTCTTTTCTTTTCTTTTCTTTTCTTTTCTTTTCTTTTCTTTTCTTTTCTTTTCTTTTCTTTTCTCTTTTCACCTTTCTGCCTTTCTCTTCCTTTCTTTCTTTCTGCATTTCCCTCCCTCTCTCCCCTTTTGTCCCATCTTTCTTTCTGTCTTTCTTCCTTCCTTCCTTTTCTTTCTTTCTTTCTGTCTTCCTGTCTTTGGTTTGGTTTTGGTTTAAAACACCAGGAGAATTTAATGCACAGTCAATTTCCCTGTTGAGTATGCAACACGGAACCACGTCAAATGCTTTACATGCACAAACACAGAATCATGCACAGAATCACACAGAATTTACCAGGTTGGAAAAGACCTTCAAGATCATCAAGACCAATTTATCACCCAACTCCTTCTAATTAACTAAACCATTGCACTAAGTGCCTCACCCAGTCTATTTTTGAACACTTCCAGGGACTCTACCACCTCCCCACGCTGCCCAAGCCCTTTTCTTAAACTGAGATACACTGTCCACAGCATCTGTTTTATTCCCCAATTAATTTTGTTCTGTCAAGGAACAGAATTCATGTTAGTTTAGGATTAATCTACCTCATTCAGCTTTGCAATGAAAAAAAAAACAACAAACAATAGTAAATTTGGGTGAAGGAAAACCTTAAAATTCTTTAACCAGGAATTCTAAGAAGCTACATTTGGAAAGCAAGATCTACAAAAAGCACATCAACGTCCTGCAGGCCCCTCAAATGTTTCTGAAAATCTTGACTCAGCCTTTCTAAAAAAACCTCTGAATTAAAGGATAAGAATTTCTATGCATTGGGTGTTTTGCCTTCACAAAAATTAGGATCATTCATGTACAGCCCTGTCCCTCTGGTGTGTAAAATGCATTTTATTTCAGTATCATATTCATGTGAGTTGTTTGTGTATTGTATTGTATTGTATTGTATTGTATTGTATTGTATTGTATTGTATTGTATTGCATTGTATTGCATTGCATTGTATTGTATTGTATTGTATTGTATTGTATTGCATTGCATTGTATTGTATTGTATTGTATTGTATTGCATTGCATTGTATTGTATTGTATTGTATTGTATTGTATTGTATTGCATTGCATTGTATTGTATTGTATTTATTTAGCAAATATTCTCTAAAATCCATTTATCCTGCATTTTTACATCTCACTTTTCAGTCTGGAGGATCTCAATACTTTATTGATACAATTACTGAATCACTACTTGTATGTAAGAAACATCTATCAGAGCCCAAACTAGTATATCTGATAGATACTACCTTCGCTCTCAGCTGTACGGCGCAGTGTGCTGAAGGCTTCCTATCAATAAATATAGAGGATTCTGAGGCACCAGCCAGGATTATGGATGTTGCAAAGAGCACTTAGTGATATTTTATTAATTAAAGGTATTATACCATTGAGATTGAACTCTACTGGAAAAAAAAAAAAAGAGGTGGTACAATCTATTCAAGTGGCAGCACCTCTAAGCTCACAGCATCTTCTCTAAGTCCTTCTGCAGTCCAAGTGCAGGCTTACATCTACTAAATGACTCAAGTGGTTTCTAGGTTTCCTCATTAAATGTTTCAGAAACCAAGATACACAGTACAACAGGAAAGTATTTTATAATGCAGACATTATAAACAAAGGCAAACTGCTAGTGTTTTCAGATTAAGGACACCACAGGGCTAAGAATTCATTTTTGATCGCTGAAAAGGCAGGGTCTTTGGCAAACTGAGCTAATATAATAAACCTTTTATGTGCTGCATGTACATTTGCACAGAGATGACACTAATATCTGGTATTGTATGGAGCATGCATTACAAATCCATGGTGAAAAAGTATAGATAGATGTATGTTCACAAACATAGAGAGAAAGATAGAAGACCTGGGCCTTTTTAGCCTTTTAATTCCTGAAAGGAGAATGAATGTGCAATTGTGCTGTAGTAGATGTGTATTTTATGAAAATATATATTGCCAGACACTGCAAACTGTCTCTTTGTCTCTCATGGCTCCATCACTTGATGGTTCTTTCCTGCTCCTTTCCTAGTCTCTTCTCTTTGAAGCTATAATACAAAGACACTTCTTTCTTAATCGTTCCCAAGCTGCTAACATAGGCAAGTTCTATATGTCTATCTTCACTGAGATAGCTTATTCTTATTAATTTTTCTAGTGTAGGTTGCAACCTAGACAGCAGATACACATTAATATGGATGCAATGTAGACTATCTAACTCAATTATTCACAATATATATATATACATTCAATTCTGAAGATCAGAATGGGATGATAGTTTTGCCATTGACTTCAGTAGCTCAGACTTGGCTCACCTAAATTCAGGATTTTAGGAGTTTGGAATCTCATCTAATTTAAGTGTCAGGGCTTCACCACTAGCCAATGGAGAGAGACAGGAAAACTCTGGACACAATTCTTTTCTAAGATGGCAGTCAGAGAGAAAAAAAACCCACATTTGTTTTCTCTATGGGTGCAACTAACTTAGACTAGGACTCAGAATCATAAATCAAGTGAATCAGTGAAGAATAAATTGTACTCACTGTTTTTTTCTGCCTGGGGTGGACTAGTAGAATGCAAGTGAGTCTTTATTTTGTACTATTTACCAAGGATGTCAGAAAAATAGAGATATGAAGAATTTTTACTTGTTCGCCGTGAATTCGCATTTGCTTCCCTTTAACAGTGAGAAGTCAGCGGATATGAAAACAATAACCTCCCCCCACCAAATCCAGCAATGGCATCTAAGCCATGAAACAGCCTGATTTCTGTTTGGCATGCCGAGCTTCAGGAAATGTCACAAATTAAACACTTGGAGGAATTTCAATAATTGTGCCCAAGTTATTTAATACTGCTTATATTTGCTGAAAGATGCATTTTTTGGGGGGAGGTTGGAGCTTTGTTTCTTTGGCAAAGGCATTGCACACAAAGGACAATGCATGGCATGGCCTATTAGCAGTAATAAACATCTTCTTCACTTACACTACAAAGAAATTAACAGAAATTAGCATTTTTTTGGGGGGGTTGGAGCTGTATTTCTTTGGCAAAGGCATTGCACACAAATGACAATGCATGGTATAGCATATTAGCACTAAGAGATGAAGATTTTCTCCACTTACACTGCACAGAAGTTAACAGAAATTAGCATTTGGGGGGGACTTGGAGCTTTCTTTCTTTGGAAAAGGCATTGCACACAAATGACAATGCATAGGATGGCATATTAGCAGTAACAGATGAATTATTTCTTCACTTGCACTGCACAGAAATTAACATTTGGGGGGGCTGGAGCTTTCTTTCTTTGGCAGAGGCATTGCACACAAATGACAATGCATGGTATGGCATATTAGAAGTAACAAACATCTTCTTCACTTACACTACACAGCAATTAACAGAAATTAGCATTTGGGGGGGACTTGGAGCTTTCTTTCTTTGGCAGAGGCATTGCACACAGATGACAATGCATAGGATGGCATATTAGCAGTAATAGATGAATTATTTCTTCACTTGCACTGCACAGAAATTAACATTTGGGGGGGGGCTGGAGTTTTCTTTGGCAGAGGCATTGCACACAAATGACAATGCATGGTATGGCATATTAGAAGTAATAAACATCTTCTTCACTTACACTACACAGCAATTAACAGAAATTAGCATTTTTGGGGGGACTTGGAGCTTGCTTTCTTTGGCAGAGGCATTGCACACAAATGACAATGCATAGCATGGCATATTAGCAGTAATAGATGAACGTTTTCTCCACTGACACTGCACAGAAATTAACATGACTTAAAATGCTACCATTTTATGACTTTAAAATGCAATTATTAAATTTTTTTTTCCTCCCCTGTCTACAGATTCTTTTATTCATTTGCATGATATCAGCGTGGTATAAACCATAAGGCTTTGGAAATCCTCCACTGTGCTATAGACTAGGTTGAGCGGGATGGATACACTACAGCAGCGTTGGTAAACGACATGACAGAAATCTGTGGCTTGATTAGGATCTGTGTTCTGGCATTCAGTTAACAAACCATGCAGTTTTCAATCCCTCTTTGGATAAAGAAAAGGAAGAAAAAAAAAAATAAAAGGGAAAAAAAAAAAAAAAAAAGGAAGGCAGGCATTAAAAAGAAACACCCCCCCACCCTGTTTCATAATTTAGAGCAAACAAAATCTTCTGAGAGCTAGATCTGCAGCAGACCTAGCCTATATCACAGGGAACATGAGTTGGAAAGCCCACTGACATTAATGACACCGCTTTCAGACAGAGCTGTAGAAAACCACGGGAAAAGGTCTTCCATCAGAGAGCGACCAGAAGATAAGCCTCATGTTTTATTAGGGATTCCAAGCGTGCTCAGCTCCACTTAGCATTTCTCAAAACGATCTTTGAAATTGATTATTGAATAAAAACATCACTTACTTGAAGATCTCGCTGAGTGTCTGTGTGGCTGCTTATTTTTTTCTCTGTTCTCAGTCAAAGCACTTCCACTGGCCATGGAAACAAGGTCTAAATCCGTGTCTTCTCTGCTTACAGGGCTTGCCTGGAAGCAGCGGGAGAGAATGTACACAATCATGAAACAAAATATAACATTTTCTGAATGCAGCTCACATTACCCCAAATAAACAAACAGGATCTGTCAAACAACCTTCTTCAAAATGATACCACAATCCTTTATTGTTGCCTAGGCTGAACAAATGTACTATGTCAAAGCATTTTCGTAAATAAGAGCCGATCTCAAAATTGTGGTTTGTGATCTGAGTCAGTGCAACAACAAAAGAAAACATTTTAGTACAGTAATTTTGAAGAAAATCAATCTTGCAGATGCCTGATGAAACCTTAAACAGCTTAAGATCATTTACTGACCAGTCTATAATTTAAGTTATAGCTGAATGTCACAGATGTCGTCTTGGATTATTTGCTGCAATATTTATGTTTTATCCAGGACACGTATCAGTTCAATCAGGCCAGGGCCTAGCAAGTAATTTAATCTTGTAGGGTGTGCTTTTTTTTTTGCTAATTAAACTTAACCATCAGACAGCAGTTTAATTACACTTTGGGCAAGAGTATTATATGAATGGTAACATCCCGTGTTGGTACATTTGGGCGTGAGGCACGTTCCTTGCACACAAACAGAAATGGGGATCACGGCTGCATTTTAGCAGCGGGTCCTTGCTTTGAACGCACGTGGGGCAAAGGTTAAAAATACTGACCTAGAAGATAGCACACACCATAAAGGGCAGATTGTGAGTTTTGCAGAAAATGGCTTTGCATTCGCTCAACAAGAAGCCCCTCTCCTCGAAATGAAAAGCTATTCAACACCAGAAGCAGCCCTCTCGCTGACTAGATACTAAGGGTCACTAACAACGACAGAGTAAAACTAAGACTCTGCTCAAGAGCGATCTACAAAATCCCCGGTGTAGCGTCAGTCAACTTCAAGGACTGCAACACAAAGACATCTAGTCTCTGGACCTTTAGAAGTGGAATCCAGAAGGAAGATTAAGTCCTTCCTCTCTCTGGGCTGAGAAGCCCCAAATTCTTTCAGAAGCTAAGTATCTGTGCAGAGACCATTCCTCAGGAAAACCAGCAGACACCGAAAAAGGAAAGCACGTTAGCGGGAAGGGCATGAAACTTTTGCATAATTTAGCAGCTTGGACTGCTCACTCAGGAATAGAGAGACTGGGTCTCAACTCCTTCCTCTGGGGGTTGAAGCCTGCAGCTCCCTTTTGCTCAGGAAAATGCCGTTACTATAAAGTTGTAGGCTACTCTGGAGGAGACGATCTCCAGACTTCCTGTTCAAACCAGCTCACTGTACCAAGAGCCGCATTGCACCAATGCAGACAGGCTTTGTAGTCCACTCTAACTTAGAGAATTCATGTGAAATGGAGACCTGTTTCATTTCCTTGTCTTTACCCAGTCACTGTTTAATGTAAAAATTCATTAAAAAATTCATGCATTTCCCAATCAACAGCCCTGAAGATACAGAGATTTTTAGGCTCTTCCTTCAGCGCTTGCCTGCCCTTTGTGTTAGCACAAAAAAGTTTATCCCTTGTCTTCTGATGCTTGACTTTCTTATGCTTAATGACCATGACTTTAAAGTTTCCCTTTGCTTAGGTGGCAGGCTGTAATATTGTTGTTAGCATCAACATTGGATTTTTCTCTTCCCCAGCAGTGTCAAGAAACTTTGAAAAGAGCAACAGTTTTACCCTGCCAACTCTTAATACTTGCAGTCACTTTAAGTTTGTGAGAGCTCTGTATGCCCAAACCCTTTACACAGAATGCTTTTAAGCCTTCCCTTAGTAGAAATAAGGCAATCATTGTGATGTTAAGAGAGATTCAAACCAATGGGATTGATTATTCTTGCTTTCATCTAACCTGTTTCAAGACATAGCAGAAGTTTCCTAATGTCCCCAATTCCCAGGACCCAGGAGGCAACAGTATTTTAAACAATTAAACTTTCATTATCCAAATCCTACCATCATGAAACTCGAGGCTTCATCTCCTTGTGGTCAACAGTATTCAGTGTTAAATGCTGCATTTTAATAGGGCTGCCTCGGTCTCTGATGCAAAATATTATCTATTTTCTTTCAAATAAAGATAAGAGTTTGCACCCAATTAGAGTCAGTGTAATATTTAAGGTTGTATTAATCACTGGAGCAAACTTAATTTCAGGTTTGTAAGGAACCTGATTGAAAGTCTTCTGAAGCTAATTAAAACCTTCCCTTTCACATTTATAGCTTAGAGCCAAAAATTTGGAAGAAATTTACCACACTGGTACACTTCTTCACAGCATGCAGTACTAGACTTTGATCTGCAGTAATCACCACACTGAAGTCTTCAGACTTTTGGCCATTAGTTTCAGTACTAAAAAGCTGTTGTTTTTTTTTTCTTTCCCAATTAATCAGAAATTAATCTCAATCAGGAGGAACTTTTGCCTTGACTACAGCTCTGCATCTCAATCTTTTGTTTGACCCTATGTTAAATTATCATAGTATCGTACTATCAGTCAGGGTTGGAAGGGACCACAAGGATCATCTAGTTCCAACCCCCCTGCCATGGGCAGGGACACCCTGCACTAGATCAGGCTGGCCAGAGCCTCGTCCAGCCTGGGCTTAAACACCTCCAGGGACGGGGTCTCAACCACCTTCCTGGACAACCCATTCCAGGGCTTCACCACTCTCATGGCGAAGAACTTCCTCCTCACATCCAGCCTGAATCTCCCTACCTCCAGCTTCATTCCATTCCCCCTAGTCCTATCACTACCTGAGAGCCTGAGAAGTCCCTCCCCAGCCTTCCTGTAGGCCCCCTTCAGATACTGGAAGGCCACAATTATCACGATATTCTGAGGTAAAAATTAAATTAAAGTTATATCACAGAATCACCAAGGTTGGAAGAGACCTCAAAGATCATCAAGTCCAACCTGTCACCACAGACCTCATGACTAAACCAAGGCACCAAGTGCCACATCCAATCCCCTCTTGAACACCTCCAGGGATGGTGACTCCGCCACCTCCCTGGGCAGCCCATTCCAATGGCGAACGACTCTCTCAGTGAAGAACTTTCTCCTCATGATTAATTGTGAAGCAGTTTACCGTGTAGGTAAATAAAAATACACATAAATACGAATCAGAAAGGCTATCCTAATTGTCATTCAGCAAAATCATCACAGAATCACAGAATTTCAGGGGCAGGAAGGGACTCTCAACTATCACCCAGTCCAACCCCCCTGCCAGAGCATGATCACCTACACCAGATTGCACAGGAATGCATCCAGGTGAGTTTGGAACATCTTGAGAGAGGAAGACTCCACAACCTCCCTGGGCAGCCTATTCCAGTGCTCTATCACCCTCACAGTGCAAAAATTTTCCCTCATATTTATATGAAACTCCCAATGCCTCAGCTTCCACCTATTGCCCCTTGTGCTGTCATTGGGCACCACCCAGCAGTGCCTGGCTCCAGCCTCTCGGGACTCACCCTTTACATATTTATAAACTTTGATAAGGCCACACATGATATAAATTTCAAGTGCCCAGTCAAAACTGTAAGGCAGGATATCTTCCCACCTAAGCACTCAAGCAGTAGCAGTAAGCAAAATCATCATCAAAATGCTCAAGATTAGCATAATAAAGTCATAGATTTACCACAGCTTACTACATGGGCTTTATTCCCCCTGAAGGGAGGTTGTAGCTAGGTGGGGATTGGTCTCTTCTCCCAGGCAATCAGCAAAAGAACAAGAGGACACAGTCTCAAGCTGTGCCGGGGAGGTTTAGGCTGGAGGTTAGAAAGAAGTTCTTCACAGAAAGAGAGATTGGCCATTGGAATGGGCTGCCCAGGGAGCCCATCACTGGAGGTGTTTAGGAAGAGACTAGATGAGGCACTTGGTGCCATGGTTTAGTTGATTAGATGGTGTTGGGTGATAGGTTGGACTGGATGATCTCAAAGCTCTCTTCCAATCTGGTCAATTCAATTCAATTCAATTCAATTCAATTCAATTCAATTCAATTCAATTCAATTCAATTCAATTCAACTCAATGCTATTCTATTCTATTCTATTCTATTCTATTCTATTCTATTCTATTCTATTCTATTCTAAGGCTTTACTGTTAGGATACAGCAATTGAAGTACTGAAATTTTAAGCCTTTCCTTAGTAGAAATAAGGCAATCACTGTGATGTTAAGAGATTCACACCAATGGGGTTGATTGTTCTTGCTTTCACCTAACCTGTTTCAATACACAGCAGAAGTTTCCTAATGTCCCAATTCCCAAGAGCCAAGAGGCAACAGTATTTCAAATAATTAAACTTTCATTATCCATCACGAAATTTGAGGCTTCATCTTCTTGTGGTCAACAGCATTCAATGCTGGATTTTAATAGGGCTGCCTGGGTCTCTGGTGTTAAATCTTTGCTATTTTCTTTCAAGTAAAGATAAGAGTTTGCACCCAATTAGAGTCGGTGTGATACTGTTTTGCATCCATGATGAAGGTCTTAAATTCCTGGAATGTGCATAAAGATCAATTAGAAACCTCCTACTACACACCAGGAAATTATGAATGAGCACATGAAATATGAATAAATGACTGGAAATGCCCAGGAATGCTTTCCTCTTATAATTATATACATATAATTTGATTGGTTGATGGTAGGCTGAACATGAGCCTGCAATGTGCCCAGGCAGCCAAGAGAGCCAATGGCATCCTTGCCTAAATCAGGAACAGTGTGGCCAGTAGGAGCAGGGAGGTCATTGTGCCCCTGTACACAGCACTGGTTAGGCCACACCTCGAGTACTGTGTCCAGTTCTGGGCCCCTCAGTTTAGGAAAGATGTTGACTTGTTGGAGTGCGTCCAGAGAAGGGTGACGAGGTTGGGGAGGGGTTTGGAACACAAGCCCTATGAGGAGAGACTGAAGGAGCTGGGGTTGCTTAGCCTGGAGAAGAGGAGACTGAGGGGTGACCTTCTTGCTCTCTACAACTACCTGAAGGGAGGTTGTAGCCAGGTCAGGGTTGGTCTCTTCTCCCAAACAACCAGCACCAGAACAAGAGGACACAGTCTCAAGCTGCACCAGGGGAGGTTTAGGCTGGATGTTAGGAGGAAGTTCTATACAGAGAGAGTGATTGGCCATTGGAATGGACTGTCCGGGGAGGTGGTGGAGTTGCCATCACTGGAGGTGTTCAGGAGGAGACTTGTTGGGGTGCTTGGTTGCATGGTTTAGTTGATTAGGTGGTGTTGGATGATAGGTTGGACAACATGATCTTGAAGGTCTCTTCCAACCTGGTCTGGTCTGGTCTGGTGGTCTCGTCTGGTCTGGTCTATTCTATTCTATTCTATTCTATTCTATTCTATTCTATTCTATTCTATTCTATTCTATTCTATTCTATTCTACACACACATGGATATATACACATATGTATATATATATATTTGAATTCTATCTTTTCCTCTTCCTTTCAGTTTGCTGGAACTTTTCTTAGTTTTTTTGATGATTGCAGCTATAGGTTAACTTCATTTTTTGGTCATGATTTCACAGCTTTTCCCTGGGTTACTGTGCAAAAGCATTAGGAGTGAGTTCACATTTCAAGCTTTCAAAGTTAAGAGAACTCACATAAATTTTAAACCCATAATTCCCTAACTGTCTCTGTGTATAGAACATGTCATTATTTCATTGCCTGCAAAGTACTACTGTCTGTATTAGAGATAGGTTTTATTCCTTCTTCTATTTTTTGGCCTTCTATTACATTTTTTGTCTTCATTTCATTCATGTGGAACAGCTATGTAATTATGTGGCACAGGCTGTGACAATCCCATAACACTGCCAGTTATGTGGGCACACCACATAATATCATTGTGGGATTGCAGCAGCATTTTGTGGACACAACTGCCTGCTGTAAATAAGATACAATCTACCTAGGTGCACATATGCTTACTGATAATTACCTCATGTGTGATTTAGAGAGCACTATCAGATTATGATTTGCTCACCTTACAACAATTACTGGTTTAACCTTTATCTAACTATCAGTGTTGCTGCAATCAAAACCCATCACAACAGTTCACAGAATCACAGAATGGTCTGAGTTGGAAGGGACCTCCAAAGGTCATCTAGTCCAACTCCCTCTGCAGTAAGCAGGGTTACCCTCAACTATCACAGAATCACAGAAACCTTCAGGTTGGAAGAGACCCTCAGGGTCACCAAGCAATTGGTTGGACTTGATGATCTTGGAGGTCTCTTCCAATCTGGTTGATTCTGTGATTCTGTGATTTAGGTACGTGACTTAAATAATTGCTGGAACGTGTCCAGAGAAGGGCAACAAAGCTGGGGAGGGGTACAAAGCCCTATGAGGAGAGGCTGAGGGAGCTGGGGTTGCTTAGCCTGGAGAAGAGGAGGCTCAGGGGAGACCTTGTTGCTGTCTACAACTGCCTGAAGGGAGGTTGTAGCCAGGTGGGGGTTGGTCTCTTCTCCCAGGCAACCAGCACCGGAGCAAGAGGACACAGCCTCAAGTTGTGCCAGGGGAAGTTTAGGCTGCATGTTGAGAAGTTCTTCATGGCAAGAGAGATTGGCCATTGGAATGTGCTGCCCAGGGAGGTGGTGGAGTCACCATCCCTGGAGGTGTTTAGGAAGAGACTGGATGGGGTGCTGGGTGCCATGGTTTAGTTGATTAGATGGTGTTGGGTGATAGGTTGGACTCGATCTTGAAGGTCTTTTCCTGGTCTACTCTACTCTATTCTGCTTCTATTCTATTCTATTCTATTCTATTCTATTCTATTCTATTCTATTCTATTCTATTCTATTCTACGCTACTCTACGCTACGCTATCCTATGCTATCCTATCCTATGCTATGCTATGCTGTGCTATGCTATGCTATATTACATTGAGACCTGTCTGATTGAAAGCAGACACATTTTAAGTCAATAATGTAAGTGGTGCTGAACTGTATGAAATCATATTTTAACCTTTTTTTCCCAAAAGCTTGATTTGGAAGCTTCAAAAGCACACAGCAGCATTTGCTGTCTTAAATACCCAAACCAGTGTCAGATTCTGGAATTGGAAACCTATGTACACACGTGGGTTCTTGTGTTCAAACGCTTTCTTCTGCTCTCCATCAATGACTGCCAAATAGAGACAGCATTAATGAATGTTAATTGCTCAAAAAGAAATAATAATAATAATAATAATAATAATAATAATAATAATAATAATAATAATAACAAAAATCTCCTGGCTGTTTTTACACCAAGTATGCATTTGGAAACACCATCAAGGCATAGCTGAATCCTGCAAAATCCCACAAGGAAACAAGTTCTTACCACAAGTTGTACTTGTCTACTGTCACGTATCACAGGATCTAACTCAGGCAAAAAATGACTGCTGGGAATAAACAAAACAAAATAAAACAAAACAGAACAGAGGTTTATGGACTGGGCTTGCTAAAATACCTGCACAGAATCTTTTCACTGAAATACTTCTGCTCAAGTAGAAATGATTCTATTTAATATAATTTCATAGTTAAGAAGTCCCAGAGTAATTAACATTAACTGATAAAGCATTAGAGAAACTAATATTAACATTTTTTTGTGCTTAAAGCTAAAGAAATCATTAACAAGGAATCAAAGAATCATAGAATTGTCAGGGTTGGAAGGGACTTCAGAGATCATCAAGTTCCAAGACTCCTGCCATGGGCAGGAACACCTCATACTAGATCAGGTTGCTCAGACCCACATCCAACCTGGCCTTGTCAGGTGTGAAGGCCATGTGGCATCTGGGCACATGGCATTAGAAACTTCCAAGGACAGGGTTTCCACCATGTCCCTGGGCAACGTGTTCCAGTGTCCTACCACCCTCATGGTGAAGAACTTCTTCCTAACATCCAATCTGAATCTACCCACTTCTAGTTTTGCTCCATTCCCCCCAGTCCTATCACTACCTGACACCCTAAAAAGTCCCTCCCCACTGGTTTATTCCAATGGCAGAATACTAATCAAAACTATAAATGTCAATAAATGCAACCATACATGGATTTTTGCATGTAGTGACATAAAGGATAGCTAAACCAGTTGTCAGATTATTTAGGACTAAAATTGCTTTCCGTTACATAAATCTATCAGCTGTTCTAAAAAGGTGTACCAGTGATGTTCAAATGCAGACCAGTGGGACTTTTGCCACATTCAAAATGGGATCAGAAAAGAAAACAGTTTCAGGACAAACACTAGTGCCTAACACACATCCAGAAGTAACATGACAACATGACAGAAAAAAACCTACTTTGCAAATTTCTTGGCAACAAAGCTGGGGTGGGGTCTGGAGACAGCCCTGTGAGGAGAGGCTGAGGGGGCAGGAGTTGCTTAGCCTGGAGAAGAGGAGGCTCAGGGGAGACCTTCTTGCTCTCTACAACTACCTCAAGGGAGGTTGTGGCCAGGTGGGGCTTGGTCGCTTCTCCCAGGCAACCAGCACCAGAACACGTACCTTACTATAAAAATACACCACACTGCTGTTGGCTCTGGCCAGCAAAAATAAACACATAAGAGATTTTCATATATATGCTTTTCCATCATTTTTATCCAGGCAACCAGCACCAGAACAAGAGGACACAGTCTCAAGCTGCACCAGGGGAGGTTTAGGCTGGGTGTTAGGAAGAAGTTCTTCATAGAAAGAGAGATTGGCCATTGGAATGTGCTGCCCTGGGAGGTGGTGGAGTCACCATCACTGGAGGTGTTTAAGAGGAGACTGGATGAGGCACTTGGTGCCATGGTTTAGTTGATTAGATGGTGTTGGGTGATAGGTTGGACTTGATCTCGAGGGTCTTTTCCAACCTGGTGTATTCTATTCTATTCTATTCTATTCTATTCTATTCTATTCTATTCTATTTTCCATACAAAACATAATAACATACAGTCCATTTCATTTAGTATTTCAAAATAAATATTTAAAGTTAAAATGCCTACATTAAATTCATTGCTTGCCTACTGACACTTTGTTTGGTTTTATTAGAGATGCTTGGCATTGTGTCTACTAATGACTTCATTAGGATACCAATGGCTTATATTGAATTTATGACCAAAAAATATACTTACTGTATCCTCATGTTAGTTTAGGAAATGAGATTAACCTTTTCCTTAAATGTATGGAAATGTTACCTGGTTAATAACCAAAATTAAATATAGAAGGAGCATGTTTGCAACTTTTTACTGAAGCATGCCATGGAGATCTGAAAGCTTGGTTTATGTTTTGAAAACAAAGTATAAATACACACTATCTAGTTAAACTGAGGGGGGTTTTGCTTTCTTAATCAAATTTAACAGTATAGATAATGTTACAGCTGATCTAATTACATACAACCATAATATATACCAATAAAGTTATAAAATATATGATGAGTGAGCACTTTGATTTCCCCCCTATACTCTACAACAGGGCATTGCTAGCACAAAGCTATGTAGATTCTGAACTGCTTGTCATGTCATTATCACCGTGGAAGAAGCATCTGTACAATCACTACAAACCCAATTCTAAAGGGTAGAATAGAATAGAAATAGAAATATAGAGTAGAGTAGAGTAGAGTAGAGTAGAGTAGAGTAGAGTAGAATAGAATAGAATAGAATAGAATAGAATAGAATAGAATAGAATAGAATAGAATAGAATAGAATAGAATAAACCAGGTTGGAAGAGAACTTCCAGATCGTTGAGTCCAACCTATCACCCAACACCATCTAAGCAATCATGGCACCAAGCACCCCATCAAGTCTCTTCCTAAACACCTCCAGTGATGGTGACTCCACCACCTCCCTGGGCAGCACATTCCGATGGCCAATCTCTCTTTCTGGGAAGAACTCCTTCCTAACATCCAGCCTAAACCTCCCCTGGCACAGCTTGAGACTATGTCCTCTTGTTCTGCTGCTGGTTGCCTGGTACTGTGGTCGGCACCTGGAAATACGGTGTACTGCCTGCTAGCTACAAAGCCATGTTTGGTTTAGAACTATTAACCTGGGGGATCACTTTACAAGATAAGTTTAAAATAACAGTAATATTAATAGTAATAAAAACAAGTAATTCAAAGGCAATGACCTCACCTCTTCACATCCTTGGAACTGGCTGTTTCATAATCCAAAAACTGTGTATGAAGCCATTGGTATGTAAAGTCATTTCTTCTTTGTAATTTCTCATCTAAAGTAATACCCAGCTGAGAGAATTCTTCTTTTTCACCTGGAGTGGGGGAAAAAAAGAAAATAAAAGATATTCCTGTCATTCACTATTATTTTAGGCTATATTGATTTTATTTGTATTATTTTATGACTACCCTAAGTGATCCTGCTTTGGCAAGGGGGTTGGACTCTTGAGGTCCCTTTCATGTATGTAGGAGCATACCTGTCCTTTTGCATTTGAACCAGCAAAGGATGTAGTTCATCTCCCTTTGTATCATGTTGGTTTTGCCTCCTATGAATGATTTCACTAACAGTATCTCTAAAGTGGGGTGGTGGTGAAGATGTCAGAACTGACTTTGAGATGAATGGTTTCATCATATTTCTTATTTTAAGCCTTAGTTAGTTTTTATTCCTGTTTTGGCAACATTATCTGAACTCCCAAGCTGTTCATCAACCTGTTCATCGACCTTTTAACCTTTTAAGAGGTTTGCTACATTATCTGTAGCATTTTTTACACTTATCACAGAATGGTTTAGGAAGGAATGGACCTTAGAGATCATCTACTCCAGCCTCCCCACTATGAGCAGGGACACCTCTCAACTAGGCTTGGCTGCTCAAAGCCTCATCCAATCTGGCCTTGAATACCCCCAGGGAGGAAGCATCCACGACCTCCCCAGGCAACTGGCTCCAGAGTCACAGCACCCTCATACTGAAGAACTTCCTCAGATCCAGTCTAACTTGGCTATCCTTCAGCTTCAAACCATTCTCCCTTTTCCTGTCTCCAGACACCCTCAGGAAAAGACCCTCTGCAGCCTTTCTGTAAGATCCCTTCAGGTACTGGAAGGCAGCTCTAAGGTCCCCTCTGGAGTCTTCTCCAAGCTGAACAAGCCCAGCTCCCTCAGCCTATCCTCATAGCAGAGGTGCTTATCCTTCTGTAAAAATGACAGTTTTGCCTAAGCTGCAAAATGTAGTTCCTCACTTGCATTTTACCTGACCTTGCAGTGAGCTCATTGCTTTCATCTTTTAGCTCTAAGGGAATATTATAAAACTGTCATAGCTTCTTATTTCATAGTTTGAAACACAAACATCTTTTGGTTGTGCTCTCCATTTGCCTTGGTATAGAGAGCCTTTATTTAAATAAAATCCATTTCTTAGGCTGAATGTGTTCAACTGCCAAACCTATAATCAGTCTACTAAAATTAGGCAAGTTCCAGGCTGAGAATATGAAGTCATACATTAGGAGGAAATTCTTCACAGAGAGATTGGCCATTGGAATGTGCTGCCCAGGGAGGTGGTGGAGTCACCATCACTGGAAGTGTTTAGGAAGAGACAGCATGGGGTGCTTGGTGCCATGGTTTAGTTGAGTAGATGGTGTTGGATGATAGGTTGGACTCGATGGTCTTTTCCAACCTGGTTAATGCTGTATTCTGTATCTTGCTAGTGAGCCACAGACTAGAACTTTGGCAGAACAATTTCTCCTCAGCCGATGTAAAGAACTCTCACTTCACTTTGTTAGGAATACAGAAAATGAAAAGCTTGGATAGACACACTCTATAGACCCAAATGAGGTTGTCAGGGATGAACACAAGTCAACCACTCCATCAGTGCAAATATTACAGTATTCATCAGCATCCTTGATTAAAGTGGGAGCCATTTCTTTATGACATTGCATTCCCCTGTTCCTGGCTCAGGAGTATGGCTCACTGACCATTAGATTTTGGGAATGTATGGGTTCCAAGTCTGTAACTACACCAGCACCCCTACAGCTCTTCAGTTGAAGAAGGTCCTGACTTATAATAGGAGTAAGAAACACACTGCACAACTTTGTAAGCGCAGTCCTGGTGGACTGAGCCTTCTGCTTTTTAGCATATGCTCTCTGATGAGGAGTCATTTCCAAAGAAATTATCTTTAGTCTTTTTCTTAGCTGTATTTACAGGAAATTTACCCTACTATTACCACTAATATCAGGACAATTCATTTTTCCTAAGAAGGAAGAATTCCTTCTTCATTAAATGGATCAATATTATTAGAGGAGGCTCAGGGGAGACCTTATTGCTCTCTACAAGTACCTGAAAGGATGTTGTAGCCAGGTAGGGGTTGGTCTCTTCTCGCAGGCAACCAGCACCAGAACAAGAGGACACAGTCTCAAGTTGTGCCAGGGGAGGTTTAGGCTGGAGGTGTGGAGAAAATTCTTCCCAGAAAGAGTAATTGGCCATTGGAATGTGCTGCCCAGGGAGGTGGTGGAGTCCCCACCCCTGGAGGTGTTCAAAAAAGTATTGGATGTGGTACTTGAAGCCATGGCTTAGTAGTCATGAGGTTTTAGATATTAGGTGATAGGTTGGACTTGATGATCTCCAAGGTCTTTTCCAACCTGGTTGATTCTATGATTCTATGTGGTTCATGTATTTACTAAAATGTTTGTAACCTTTTCCTCTGTTAAAACGGGTCTCTAGCTCACGGGTTAAAACCAGTATTAGAGGTTCATGTCTGAGTTTGTGTGTCTACGATGGACAAAACAAAATGCATGTACAATAAGTTATGATAAAAAAAAACCAACAAAACAACAACCAACCAACCCAACAAAACCAAAACCCTTCTAACTTGTCAGGTTATTTTCCCAGAATAATTGTCACTAATGTGCTCTTAGTACCTGTGAGAGACTAAAAGCTTGTCTCTCCTGATGTGACTCAACAAAGGTAAAATCAACAACCCACCGAGGCCACCTTCGGGAATATGCATAAGACAAGATAATCTCCACCCATCAAGTACCCTGGAAAGGAAGGATGGTGAGACAATGGATTCACCACCTGGCCCCTGATTTCCTGAGGGACAATACTTGGACACATAGCTAAGAACTAAAAAAACTGTATAAAAGACTTGAGCAACTACTGGCTTAGCAGAAGAAAAATGGAGAAGAAAAACAGAGAACCAAAAGCACAGAAGGAAAATACTGAAGAAGGAAACACAGGAGAAGGACAGTGCTGCTGAGAAGGAAAGCACAAGAGAAGGAAAAGCCCGGGACAATGCTGCTCTGAAGAAAAGAGGCCATGGAGCCTGGAAGAAGCAGACCAAACCCTCTCTCCGTGTCCTAAGTTCCGCCTGCTGCAATTCATGGAGCTGAAGGAGCTGCTCAGAGGACCACATCTCTTCTACAGCCAAAGCCTCAGCACCCTTCCTCTACAGACCCAACATCTCCTGCAGCACCTTTCCTCCACAGACTCAAACAGTCTTGGGGGGATGTGGGGTGTGGTAATATAATTCCTCTTCTCTCTCTCTCTCTCTCTTCTCTCTCTCATTTTCTCTCTCTCCCCTTCTGATCCATCCACTTTATTTATGTGATAAATAGTCTAGCTGTTGATATTTTGGCCTCGTTTGTGCCTCTCATTTCACAACACGGGAATACTCAAAGGAACTGAGGCTCTTGCCCTCTCTGGGCTGAGACAGTAGCAGTTTGAATTTTTGATGGAATTATGTTGGAAACAGAATTGGCTTCATCTTATACATTCATTTATTTATATTTAACTTTGCATGTTAATTATTGAAACATTATTGAAACAAGTTAAAATCACAGTATCACAGTATCACTGAGGTTGGAAGAGACCTCGAAGATCATTGAGTCCAAATGGTACACAACAGCTAATTTTTTGGGTTCTTTTTTGGTTGGTTGGTTTTTATGATTTTGGGTTTGTTGTTGTTTTTTAAATTAAAATCATATTGGCTATTAAACAAAGTGTTCTTGTTCCATATTAGTGTTACTTGTGTTGTTGATTTTGTTTCTCCAACAGGCAGACACTGCTCAATAATTTCACAGAACCACAGAAGCATTCAGGTTGGAAAAGAACCTCAGGATCACCAAGTACAACCTAAAACAAAGTTCACCCCTAAAACGTATCCTGAAGCATCACAATCAAAGCACCTTGAAACACAGCCAGGCTTGGAGACTCCACCACCTCCCTGGGCAGCACATTCCAATGCCTAACCACTCTTGCCATGAAAAAATATTTCCTAATGTGCATTCTAAACCTACCCAGTGGCAGCTTGAGGCCGGTCCCCCTTGTTCTGTCACTATTTAGCTGCAAGACCAGCATCAGCCTCTCTACAATGTCCTTTCAAGTAGTTGTAGAGGGCCATGAGGTCTCCCCCTCAGCCTCCTCTTTTCCAAACTAACCATCCCCAGCTCCTTCAGTTGCTCTTCATCAGATTTATTCTCCGGGCTCTTCCCCAGCTTCCTTGCCCTCCCCTGCACTAGCTCCAGCACCAATATTTTGGTTAATATTTGGAATATATCTTTATTTTTTTATAGTAACATCTCTCTTTTTGATTCTTACCAAAAAATATTAAAATATGAAAGGGCAGCACTATTTTTTTTTCTAGTCTACTCATGAACATCATGTGCTTGAGGATCTGGTGTATCAGTAGCATTTAACACACATTTGCTTGGTGGCTTTCTTAAATTAGAGCTCTGGGCTGGTTTGGGTTTTTTTTTAAAACCTGGACCTGATTTGGCAGCAGTGCTTGCACTCACAAATTCCACTGAAGTTCCAAGGACCAGTAAGCATTCTGCATCTTTGATATAGATCAGACCTCTAATCTTTAATTGTTAAACCCAGACAACTCTTAGAATTTCAAAGGAGAAAGGAACGCATCAAAGGCGGCACAACCCAAATTAATCTCAGAGGTATGTAAAGTATCATACAAGCACTAGATTATCACTTCTAAGCTTCCAATCTTTCTGATTTATTCTTTCTTTTCTTTTTTCCCCCTTTTTTTTTTTTAACATATAATGACACACACATTAATAATTTAAGATGGGAATAGTCTTACATTTGGTATTAATACAGTAAAGGATTGTAGGTGTTGCCAATTAATCATCCACGCACACACTGTGCACATAGGCCTGATCCAGTGCAGCTTTCAGGGATGCCTACTCCCATTTTCCTATAGAATTTGG
Source organism: Picus viridis (assembly GCA_033816785.1). Lineage (NCBI taxonomy): Eukaryota > Metazoa > Chordata > Aves > Piciformes > Picidae > Picus > Picus viridis. The sequence goes on from CM066567.1 coordinate 52,342,027, forward strand.
GCATGTTAAGTAGATGCTTCCTTCCTAAAGGAAGAGAGAATTTGCTCAGATGGGCCTGGGAAGCAGAAACATCCTTGGAGCTGAACATTAAAAGAAAAATCACATTTTTCTAGGGCCCTAAATCAATGTGCAAACTCATCAGAACCTGAACAAGGATGCAAGAAAAATGTCACCCACCATCAGTCCAACTGGTTTTTTGGGCATAGAATCACTGAATTGAAAAGACCCAGGGTGACATGAAAAGACCTCTATGGTCATGGAGTCCAACTCTCATGCTCTGATCTCCGAGGTCTTTTCCAACTTGGTCGATTCTGTCATTCTGTGAGACAGAATGACTCGTGTTCAGTTTGAAGTATGGATGCTGCTTGTGTACTTTAAATTAGCCTATCTCTAGACAATCCATTAAGTGAGTTAAAGGAGGGCTAAGAATGGAATGCAATGGAATGAACCTGGAGGTGGGGAGATTCAGGCTGGATGTGAGGAGGAAGTTCTTCCCCATGAGAGAAGTGAAGCCATGGAATGGGTTATCCAGGGAGGTGGCTGAGGCCCCAACCCTGGAGGTGTTTAAGCCCAGGCTGGATGAGGCTCTGGCCAGCCTGATCTAGTGTAGGGTGTCCCTGGCCATGGCAGAGGGATTGGAACTAGATGATCCTTGTGGTCCCTTCCAACCCTGACTGATACTATGATACTAAGAATCTGTGAACTACTTCTAGTGAAGTGTCCTAAATTCTAGGCAGAGTCAGTTTTCCTCTCCTACGTTGTTCTACAAGACTGATGCATTTTGTGTCCTCAGTCATGGCAGTCAGCTTTAAAAAGAGGACTGGAAGCATACCCAAAGTGATTGGCTTGGCATGTGAGAGATGAGGATTCAAACACTTCCAGGCTGTGGAGTATCTAAACCTATGCTTCCCGTTGCCTAAGGACTACCTTCTACCCATGCTCCCCAGTGCTTGGGGCAAGTGTGCTTAACGACACAGCAGTACACAAAAAGAAGCAACATGGTTACCAAAGTCTACATTCAGCAAGGTCTTTTACAGCCTGCATTTTAATTCTCAGCTTCTATACCCAGAAAACATCGACCCTGGTTGTTGTAAACCCGTTAGCTACTCGACTCTTTGTTAATTTATATGTAAGAGGATGCTGAACAATCTGATTCAACACAGTGTGATTCCTCTCCCCCCTGCCCACCCCAAACCAAATCTGTTTGTTGATGATGGGAAGATAAAAGGTCTAACTTTAACATGTCATATGTTTCTTGAAACAGAGAAATGTGGAGAGAAGTCTGCATTGTATCCAACCTTCTACAGCTGAATTTTCTGTTTAGAGGGTGATTTAATTCACTTCAAAACTTGCTTTCGTACAGAGGACAATGCAAATAAAGCGAGAGACTAAGGAAACTAAGACCTACAATGTGAAAAGCAGGGCCTGGAATTTCTTCAGCATTCTAGTTTTCCTCCCTTAATGTAAAAAACCTGTGACCAGAGTTAATTTTCTCAATATGTACTTGGAAAATGGTGCTCTTAATATAGGAGTCAAGCAGTATAAAATTAATGTCTATGCTGTTAATAATAAGTAGAATTTTTTCCTTATCTGTCAGTGTTATGGTATACATGGCACATTATATATTAAGAGCCTGTGTTTGAGTGCACATCCTCTATACAAATATTACTCTGAATTACAACTATGTATTTAAAACTATATATATATACACACACCTTGTGAAGATGTTGATAATTTCATCTCCACCTCCTATAGCTGTAATACACATCAATAAATAATCCTGAAACCCCAATGCACATTAACAAATCAGCTTGAAATCCTAAACCTAAAATGCAACTTTTAAGCTCATTTTCTCCAGAAATTAATCAGCAAAAAAAAATAAATAAGGCATTATTTCTGTCACAATCTATATTATACACAGGGATTTTTTTTTAGGGTGTCAGGTAATGATAGGACTAGGGAGAATGGGGAAAAAACCTAAAGTGGGTAGATTCAGATTGGATGTTAGGAAGAAGTTCTTCCCCATGAGGGTGGTGAGACACTGGAACAGATTGCCCAGGGAGGTGGTAGAAGCCCGGCGGTTTTTAAGGCCAGGCTGGATGTGGCTCTGAGCAACCTGATCTAGTGTGAGGGGTCCCTGCCCATGGCAGGGGGTTTGGAACTAGCTGATCCTTGAGGCCCCTTCCAATTCTAACAATTCTATGATTCCATAATACACACAGAACAGAAAGCAAGAACAACATAAGAGTAACACTGATACCAAGGCAAGAAATGGAAGATTTTGGAACAGACAGGAAAATAACAATACTCAAAACTCCTTCCCCATATCCAGCCCTGAAACCATCCAGAAACTTTGAGTAAAATGTAAGAGAAATGAGTGTAATTCACTTCCACAAAACGTTTGACACATTTGTCAGAAATTGACTTTGTCAGAAGTCACTAAACACTCCTAAGCATTACAAAGCAATCACTACATGCCCAAAATACTGGGCTGTGGCAGAAAAATCATAGAATCATCCAGGTTGGAAAAGACCTTAGAGATCATCAAGTCCAACCTATTACCTAATACCTACCACAGACCTCATGACAACTAAAGCATGGCTTCAAGTGCCACATCCAATCCTTTTGTGAACACCTCCAGGGATGGTGACTCCACCACCTCCCTGGGCAGCACATTCCAATGGCCAATATCTCTTTCTGGGAAGAACTTTCTTCCCACCTTGAACCTAAACCTCCCCTGGAGCAGCTTGAAACTGTGTCCTCTTGTTCTGCTACTGGTTGTCTGGGAGAAGAGACCAACCCCCACCTGGCTACAACCTCCTTCAGGTAGTTGTAGAGAACAACAAGGTCTCCCCTGAGCCTCCTCTTCTCCAGGCTAAGCAACCCCAGCCTCTCCTCATAGGGCTTGTGCTCAAGGGCTCTCCCCAGCCTCATTGCCCTTCTCTGGACATGTTGAAGTGTTTTAATGTCCTTCTTAAACTGAGAAGCCCAGAACTGGACAGAGGACTCAAGGTGTGGCCGAACCAGTGCTAAGTACAGGGCACAGTGACTTCCCTGCTCCTGCTGGCCACACTATTTCTGATGCAGGCCAGGATGCTGTTGGCCTTCTTGGCCACCTGGGCACACTGCTGGCTTATGTTGAGACAGCTGTCAACCAGTACCCCCAGGTTCCTTTCTGCTTGGCTGCTCTCCAGCCACTCCAACCCCAGCCTGCAGCACTGCATGGGGTTAATGGTATTTACAGTGATCTTCAGCATGCTACTAAGTATTTTAGGTTTTTTCCATATTATGAATATGGTCGAGTTTGAGCCTATTCTATCTGCAAACCTCCTTCTCTTCTCTAATCTCTTACTCTGCTTTGTAACAATGTCTTTTTTATCATATGACCCTTCTTGACCTCACTTTCACACATTTACTCCTCCACCAAATCCAGGGGTTCATGACACCCTCAGTTAAGACCATAGCTTTTATTTTGGCTGTCCTTTTTCTCCCTGTTTTCATACCTATTTTTTTGCCACCTTTAACACTATGCTCTGTTTCTGGATGGTTTAACAAAATTAATGCACCTTCACGCATTTAGTCCATGCTTCATCACCTCAGCACCAGAACAAGAGGACACAGTCTCAAGCTGCACCAGGGGAGGTTCAGACTGGATGTTAGGAAGAAATTCTTCACAGAGAGAGTGATTTGCCATTGGAATGTGCTGCCTGGGGAGGTGGGGGAGAAACCATCCTTGAAGGTGTTTAGGAGGAGACTTGATAGGATGCTTGGTTGCATGGTTTAGTTGATTAGGTGGTGGTGGATGATGGGTTGGACACGATGACTTTGAAGGTCTCTTCCAACCTGGTCTATTCTATTCTATTCTATTCTATTCTATTCTATTCTATTCTATTCTATTCTATTCATTTGGTTAGATTTCAGCCTGTGTTTTCTGTGTTCTCTCTTTCACAACTTGTTATTAATTATTGAAAAGCTGAGATATCACCGAGATTCCAGCTGGAGAGCTGCCAAACAGAAAGGGATCTGGGCATGCTGATTGACAGCCACCTAAACATGAGCCAGCAGTGTGCCCAGGTGGCCAAGAAGGCCAATGGCATCCTGGCCTGTATGAAGAATGATGTGGCCCGCAGGAGCAAGGAAGTCATTGTGCCCCTGTACTCTGCATTGGTTAGGCCACACCTTGAGTCCTGTGTCCAGTTCTGGGCCCCTCAGTTTAGGAAGGACATCGAGACACTTGAACGTGTCCAGAGAAGGGCAACAAGGCTGGTGAGAGGTCTTGAGCACAAGCCCTATGAGGAGAGGATGAGGGAGCTGGGATTGTTTAGCCTGGAGAAGAGGAAGCTCAGGGGCGACCTCATTGCTGCCTACAACTACCTGAAGTGGGATTGTAGCCAGGAGGGAGTTGGTCTCTTCTCTCAGGCAACCAGCACCAGAACAAGAGGACACAGTTTCAAGCTGCACAAGGGGAAGTTTAGGCTGGAGGTGAGGAGAAAGTTCTTCCCAGAGTTGTTAGCCATTGGAATGCGCTGCCCAGGAAGGTGGTGGAGTTGCTGCCCCTGGAGGTGTTCAAGAGGGGATTGGATGTGGCACTTGGTGCCATGGTTTAATAGTCATGAGGTCTGTGGTGACAGGTTGGACTTGATGATCTTTGAGGTCTCTTCCAACCTTGGTGATACTGTGATACTGTGAAACTACAAATGTCAGCTCCAGAACTCAAGGACAACAGGATTTCCTATTTGTTCCTTCCCACAAGTTTCTATTTCGTTTGTTCTTCCTGCCCCTGCAGAAACACTCCACCTGTGCTATTCAGCAGCAGCAATCAGCATTTATCCCTATCTTATTGTTTAGGTTCAATTTGTTCCTTTCCCCACATGGAGGCAAATCCAAGTTTCACTTAATCTTCAACAGTGTGCTTTTCAGCCCCCTCATTTAAAATGATTTCCCTCTATTCACATCACAACATTGTTGACAAACTTTTCCTGGCATCTCCTGATTATTTAATCTCTTTCATTCCAACCCTCTGATCCCACAAATAAGTTGCAAACTACCACTCTATATTACACTGCTGATGTCTTTTACTCTGCTTGTGAACATGGCACATGTCCCTCTGATTTGCTTTATAAGCTTCACTTTCCTGGCACTGCCTTCAAGGCAGCATTAAACACTGCTTCAATTTATCCAACTTTCACAACTTTTATGGGCTGTCATCACTTTCTCTACCCCTTCACATGCTTTAAACACAACTTCTAATCTATCTTATAACTTCCTTCATAACAGTATCAGTTTCATATTGTGATATTTCCTAAGATATAAACCACCTCTCTGTTTTAATGAAAAAACCTAAAGAATTATTTAGAATAGAATAGAATAGAATAGAATAGAATAGAATAGAATAGAATAGAATAGAATAGAATAGGATAGGATAGGATAGGATAGGATAGGATAGGATAGGATAGGATAGGATAGGATAGGATAGGATAGGATAGGATAGGATAGATCATGTTGAAAGAGACCTTCAAGATCATCACGTCCAACCCATCATCCAACGCCACCTAATCAACTAAACCATGGCACCAAGCAGCCCATCCAGTCTCCTCCTAAACACCACCAGTCATGGTAACTCCACCACCTCCCCGGGCAGCACATTCCTAAGGTGTCTACAGGAAGCTGCCACATAGGCAATTGCTGATTTGACTTATTTTATACTTTCTTCCTTTTGCTAATTTGTGGCTATTCTGATCAGGCAATCTTGGGATAAGTAATGGAAATTCTGTTTGGGGAAAGATATAAGTATTGCATGTGGTCTTGGGTGACAGGTTGGACTTGATGATCATGGGCAGAGTCCAACATGATTGCATTCAACAAGTCCAAGTGCTGGGTGCTGCACTTTGGCCACAACAACCCCATGCAGAGCTACAGGCTGGGGACAGAGTGGCTGGACAGCAGCCAGGCAGAAAGGAACCTGGGGGTACTGGTTGACAGCTGGCTGAACATGAGCCAGCAGTGTGCCCAGGTGGCCAAGAAGGCCAATGGCATCCTGGCCTGCATCGGGAATAGTGTGGCCAGCAGGAGCAGGGAAGTCATTCTGCCCTGTACTCAGCACTGGTTAGGCCACACCTTGAGTCCTACGTCCAGTTCTGGGCTCCTCAATTTAAGAAGGACATTGAGACACTGGAACGTGTCCAGAGAAGGGCAACGAGGCTGGGGAGAGGCCTCAAGCACAGCCCTATGAGGAGAGGCTGAGGGAGCTGGGGTTGTTTAGCCTGGAGAAGAGGAGGCTCAGAGGAGACCTTATTGTTGTCTACAACTACCTGAAAGGAGGTTGTAGCCAGGTGGGGGTTGGTCTCTTCTCCCAGGCAACCAGCACCAGAACAAGAGGACACAGTCTCAAGCTGCTCCAGGGGAAGTTTAGGCTGGAGGTGAGGAGAAAGTTCTTCCCAGAAAGAGATATTGGCCATTGGAATGTGCTGCCCAGGGAGGTGGTGGAGTCACTGTCCCTGGAGGTGTTCAAGAGGGGATTGGACGTGGTTCTTGGTGCCATGGTCTAGTTGTCATGAGGTCTGTGGTGACAGGTTGGACTTGATGATCTTTGAGGTTTTTTCCAACCTGATTGATTCTATGATTCTATGAGGGCTAATACAAAGAGTCAAGTAGTAATAAGAAAAGAAAAAGAACAGTGGTGCACTGGTTTAAAGCAGGTCCACACTCGCTAATAGTTTGTCCTCCAAAGAAAGAATTATTTCCTTAAAAAAATAAGCCAGAAACCAAACCAATATTCTACCATTTGATTCAGCTGGTCACTTTTGTACCATTTAAACCACTGTTCTCCCATTTGATTTAACCAAACCAATATCCAACCATTTGATTCAGGTCATCATTTTTGTACCATTTAAACCACTATTCTCCCATTTGATTCAGCCACACCAATACCCAACCATTTGATTCAGCTGATCACTTTTATACCATTCAAACCACTACCTTCAGATTTATGTGGACTGCAGTTCAAATACACTCAGCAAAATATGTTCAGAATGCTATAGCAGTTGTTTAACATGGGAATAAGCCATGGTTATGGTTATTTATTGTAACCTCAGTGGATGACAAAGCTCATGTGAATTTTTCACCACAGGAAAGCAGGAAAATAATGAGAGGGGGAAAAAAAGGCAGCACAGTAACCTAAACAAACATTTGTTTATTAAGATCATAGAATCATAGAATTGTCAGGGTTAGAAGACACCACAAGGATCATCCAGTTCCAGCCCCCCTGCCATGGGCAGGGACACCTCACACTACATCAGGTTGCCCAGAGCCACATCCAGCCTGGCCTTAAAAACCTCCAGGGATGAGGCTTCTACCACCTCCCTGGGCAGCCTGTGCCAGTGTCTCACCACCCTCATGATTTTTCAAGTTTGGGAATGCAAATATCAAGCTCTGGTGACTGGAGTCTATGATTTTGAATGTATTAAGGTTTTGATTCAATGCTGTACAGTGACTGACTCCACTCATTTGAAATATTATCAGCTGCTTCTGGGTATTTTTTGTTTTACTACTGAAGGTATCCAAGCATCAAACTCTTTAGCCACAGTGTTCTGGACCCTTATATTGTGGTAATAGTACAATACAGTTGCACAAGGAGACAATACTGATGAGCACTCCAACTACAAAGACCAGACTAACATTCCTCAGTCCAGCTTCCAAAAGGCAGACTTGTTTTATGTGTAGGTTGGGCAATAACAGGAAATAACTTCATATTTGAAAAAGTAAGCTGGTTCTTTCTTAAAAACAAACCAAACCTTAAAACCAAACCCGAACTCTAAAAAGAAATGGAGAAACGACAGGGAGGTTATTCTACCCCGATACACACAAAGAATTCCTGGTGTAAACTGCTCTTTCCTGCATTCCACCCTCTTCAAGATCCACTCAGGCTTCTACAAGTTCAAAAACTACATCAAAACCCTTACAGCATTATGCTGCACTTTCTCATTATTCTTTTGCATAGTCTTCTGTGGACAGGGTGTTCTGTAGTCTATGTACCGCTTGATTTTGCAGTCTATGTTCTGCTTGATTCAGCCCCGCAGGATGGACAAAATTCATCGACAGCGCTGCTGAGAAGTACATCTGGAGTACAGCCAAGAGAAACCCAGAGACCTTTTTGGCTAGGCAAGGCCCTGGAAGCACCAAAGAAATCAGGGAGGTGTGAAAGAATATTTGGAAACATTGTGTTCAGCACTTCCATGCTTAGTTATCCATTAGCAAATGTAAGGAATAAATAAGATTGAAGTAGATTGAGCCTGTTTTGTTTATTCTTACCACCTACACTCTCACAGAATTTCTATCATCTTATTCCTCCAAATCTTCCTAGTATGGACCCCATGTGTTCTTTGTTTGTTTGGGTTATAATAATAATAATAATAATAATAATAATAATAATAATAATAATAATAAATATTACTATTACTATTACCATTACTATTACTATTAATCTCACAACAGACTTTCTCTTCAGAAAAGAGGAATGTATTTCATATTGGCCAGGAGAAAATTAAGACATGCATAACATCAACAATTGTTGTTTACAGAATCTCTTGATAGATTTTAATTTCAGACAGGCCCAGTTCTTTCTCAAGGTTATTAAGATTGTTTCTAACTGACAGAAACAACCAAGAGCTTGAATGGAGGTGTTCAGTTGCTCAGTAATGAAACAGTATTCCTGAGCAAGAAATGTTTGTCAGCCTCCACGGAGCCCAAGCCAGGGGAATACCTTTCTTTAAATTCAATAAAGGAAGCAAAAGTATTTAAGACATCAGATTTTCCAAAGGAATTATAAACAAACAAATGAAAACCCAAACCCAAAAGAACATCTTGTGAGAGTGCAGGATGTCTAACTAAGAGGGCAGGATGTTGTCCCCTATCAATATCAGCCCCTATCAGGTGTTCAAGAGGGGATTGGACGTGGCACTTGGTGCCATGGTCTAGTCATGGGGTCTGTGGTGACAGGTTGGACTTGATCTTCGAGGTCTCTTCCAACCTTAGTGATGCTGTGATACTGTAATAGGGGGAAAAAAATCCAAAATACGAGAAATTCTGAGTGTGGCAGTCATTAATCTATGTATTCTTTCCACTGAAGGATTTAGAAGTACAAGAAAGGGGCAAAGAATCCAAACTTAAGGAGAGATTTGTTCAATATAAAAATGTAAGGACAAGAAGATACCTATGGAATCATGGAATCACAGAATTGTTAGGGTTGGAAGGGACCTCAAGGTTCATTTAGTTCCAATCCCCCTGCCATGGGTAGGGACATCATGGGAGTGTTACAAATAATCATTATGTGCAGGAGGAAGTCAGGAAAGTTGGCATATACCACTTTAATAACTGTCTCATCACGTTAATGACTAAATAACTGAAATATGGAATTTTGTATCACAGCTTGGGAATGTATGTTAAAGGCTTTGCTATGTTTAGTCTTGAGAATGAACTTTTGTTTTCTAGCTAGTTTCCTGGGTAATGTATGAACTTGTTTTTGAGAGCTCATGTTCATCAGCACACATGATGTACACAAGTACCATGTGATTGAAGAATGCTCAAAGGGAAAAAAAATTAAGCACTTTTGAGGGACTTTTTAGGGTGTCAGGTAGTGCTAGGACTCATGCTAGGGCATGGAAAAGGGCAAGGACAATGCTAGGGCAATGGAAAAAATTAGAAATTCAGATTGGATGTTAGGAAGAAGTTCTTCCCCATGAGGGTGGTGAGAGACTGGCACAGGTTGCCCAGGGAGGTGGTGGAAGCCTCAATCCCTGGAGGTTTTTAAGGCCAGGCTGGATGTGGCTCTGAGCAACCTGATCTAGTGTGAGGTGTCCCTGCCCATGTCGGGAGGGGGTTGAACTAGCTGATCCTTGAGGTCCCTTCCAACCCTAACATTTCTATGATTCTATGAGTATCAAGATGTAGTTCAGTTATAAACACTTATGAGTTGGTCATCTACTATGTAGATACAGTGTTTTATTTTGTGAGAGTGAAACTCTTTCTGGCTGCCTTTCGGATGCTGACACGAAACGCCCGTTGAAATTTGATGAAGGTCCCGTGACAACAATTCACAGCTTTGCCAGTGCAATAATGCATAAGAACAAAACTACTCCACACTGTCAAAAAAGACACACAAATTCTACACAAATGCTAAATGCAAGGCTGCTGTTTGATTTACTTTAGAGCAAAACACTGAAGATCAGGCCTGTCATCATGCCAAGCGTCGGATAAACAAGGCTTGATTTAATGCTCGTTGAATTAAAATGGAAAGAAGTCTTGGATAGGCATGGTTTTATTCCTTAAGACCCTGCATCTAAAGTGAGTTAATCTTCAAGCATGTACAGCTCTTATATATTTATACCTAGCTTAAAAATAACCCCAAATTGTAAGCTTATGAGTGACTATAAATAAATACAGAAATAAAAGTAGTAATTCCTCTTATTAAGCTATGTTCGAATGGCTGATACATCATGGAAGGAAATAAAAAGGATGAAATTCCAGGGGGGAAAGAAAGGGGGTGGGGGGCGGAGGGGGGTGGAATTCCATTTGTGAAGAAGGACAGGTAAAACAAAAATCAAAACAAATCCACAATTTGCTTACAAGTTGCCCCAGGTTAATTTGTAAGTGCTGTGGCTCAAAGAGCTGTGGTATCTTTACAGATTCTTGATTAATTGGACCCGAATTTTCAGCTTGTAAAGGCATGACAAAGGCAATCCTTAAAAGACAGTGTATCACTTTAGAGAAACCAACACCTTCAAGAGCATTCAGCCCCACAGGAATTAAGTCACAATTGATTTGGATCAGTTATAGTCACTCTGGCACAGTGGGGTTTTTTTCTACCCATGCAGAGAAAGTCTGAATAATTTACCTTAGTGAATGAAGAAACTCGAGTTGGAAAAGGACTAAATGATCCCTGACCCCTCTTGTTCTTTCACAGAATTTTGTTTAGACCTTTAGTCAAATTTATTTTGAATGAGAAACTTAACAAAAAGCCCAACTGAGTGCTACTACTGAATGGAATTTAATTTAAAAGATTTAAGCTTGGCTGTAACCATTTTCTTAGAGTAAGCCTGTGTTTTAGTAAACATCTCAGCTAGGCTTGCTACCAAACTCTCCAAATCACTGACAAATATTTCTGTGTATATAGAAAATGGTTTGAGAAGGGGGAGTAAGTCATATGCCTTACATGCCATGAAGATTCTGAATAGGGAAATTTGCCTCGTGTGCATTCTGTTTATATTTGCAATAGCTTTCAAGACAGGCAGAACTAATTAACTTAAAATTGTAATTTGTTTTACCTGTTGCCTGACGACAGGTAAAGCAGTTGCCCACTCCTAACTTTGCTTGCTTGCAGCCAATTCTCTAAGCTCCAGCAAATAGCACAGGAACTTAAAGAACACTAAAGACCAGACCCAGAAAGGAGTGAAACCCCCTCAATTAAAATTAGGTAAGCAAACTCCCATTTGAGATTAAGGAACTTCAATAGCTAATCTTACACTGTTCAATCCTGGATAAGGGATCAGATGAGAATATTATGACTTTTACAACCTCACAGACAAAATTAGGCTCTTTAAATTGTGTTGTCTTACATGGGAATTGAACAATAGGATTAAAAAAATATATGATACAGTTTAACTGGCCAAACCAAAGTTTTACTTCCACTGTGAAAGTCACCAACATGGAGAATGAACAGCATTTCATTGCCAAGTTTGAATGTTGGAAGAAAATATCCATTTTTAGCCCTGTATCTGAGATCTTGGTTCATAAGACAGATTGTGATACAGTTTCCTTTTCGTACAACACAGGATTTTAACACGAAGTGAGCTGTGTGGAGAAGTGAGCAGCGATCTTTAAAGCAGTTGAAGAAAGGGAGAACTAGATGTGAAGTTGTAATATTTACAGAGTTGGTGGTGTTTGGGGTTTTTTTAACTGTCTATAAAACTGAGCAGAAAACATCATTTGGTTCAGCGAGATTTTCTCAAAAGGCAAATACATAGAAGCAGTATGATACAGAGGCTTGGAAAAGGTAAATGCATCTAAACCAACAATGCTAAAAAAATGCATGTAAGTAAAGACAGAAATTTGTCTGCAACTTGCACCGTGGTTCTTGAAACTCCCTTTTAAATCTCTGAGTTTCTCCATATTCCAGTTCAGGATAAAAGCCTGAATAGCATCACCATTCTCAAGGCAGCCAGGTCTCAGATCAGACTCCTTCAGGATTCTGGCTAGAAGAGGAAGAAAACAGGAGAAAAAAAAAGAATGCAGAGATGAAGGGAAATAGTCACTAAATACAAGATACCTAATTTTCAATGACACTTAAAAAGTCTGAATTCTACTCACCTTCTCCTGGCTTCCGAATAGATTCTTCAGCTTTCACCTGACTGGTCCTGAGCACCTCTCTGTGCTCCGTGTGCTCATCAGTACTGCCTCCTTGTGCAACTGTTTTAATTACACAACGAACAAAAGGGGATTTGCCCCTGCTGCTTTTATAATGAACAAATGTATTGTTGATGGGAAGTGATAGAAATATGTAGCACATTCTCAGGGGAAATAAAACGAGTTTTCAAGTAAGGAATGAGTACGACGCACGGACGACACACGTGCTTGCTAAGATAGGGAAGTAACAGTAACTATACAAAGGTATAAAACCCCTAATCCCAAGCACAGCTCTAACTGTGGAAGAAGCAACTTTCAAAATGTACTCCCAGTAAGCTTTTACAAACACTTCCATTTGCAACAACTGAAAGATGTTGGGAAGAGAAGTTTGACTATAGTGCACACGACTCACACGGTATGATGACAGCCTATGCGGTGTTTTAGCATATGCAGACCAGATTAGAAGCAGAGTCTGACAAAACCTAAGAAGGCAGACCTGGCTAAGAGTCAGGAGTCACGCTTATTAAATTGAACTCTCAGGGGTATCATGCAATCAGAGGTCACAATCGAGGCAACAGAAGCAATGTCACGATATCAGAGAAAGGGCCAATTCAGACCTGCTCCCTGACAGGCAGTGAGGTCAGGGCTTGCGGCAAATAACTGTATTAAAAGGGAATATTCTCTGCACACTTTTAGAACTGTCATCTGAACAAACAAAGCCAGGTCATTGGTAGGTTAAATCAGAACTTTCTGCCTCACTAGCACATAGCTTCCTTTCTTTTTACATTCACTACTTGTTCCTTAATTTATTGATTTTACCTTCACTACTACTCTTTTTACCTTCACTACTATTTGTTTTACCTTCACTACTATTTGTTTTACCTTCACTACTACTCTTTTTACATTCATTACTATTCTTTTTACATTCACTACTTTTTTCTTATTTTCTTGATTTTACCTTCACTACTATTCTTTTTACCTTCACTACTATCCTTTTTTACCTTCACTACGATCCTTTTTTACCTTCACTACTATCCTTTTTTACCTTCACTACTATTCTTTTTACCTTCACTACTATCCTTTTTTACCTTCACTACTATCCTTTTTTACCTTCACTACTATTCTTTTTACCTTCACTACGATCCTTTTTTACCTTCACTACTATCCTTTTTTACCTTCACTACTATTCTTTTTACCTTCACTACTATCCTTTTTTACCTTCACTACTATCCTTTTTTACCTTCACTACTATCCTTTTTTACCCTCACTACTATTCTTTTTACCTTCACTACTATCCTTTTTTACCTTCACTACTATCCTTTTTTACCTTCACTACTATTCTTTTTACATTCACTACCATCCTTTTTTACCTTCACTACTATTCTTTTTACATTCACTACTATCCTTTTTTACCTTCACTACTATTCTTTTTTACCTTCACTACTATTCTTTTTTACATTCACTACTATTCTTTTCACATTCACCACTCAGCTCCTAAAGCAAATTCTCAGTCAATTTAACTTCAAAATACACAGTAGGGTTTAAATTCTCCTTTCTGAGAAGTTAAATCCTGTCTCTAATAAAAGATATATCTCTGGTCTCTTCATGAACTGAAAATTACTAGGCTTGCTAAGAAAATGATAAGCATGCAAGAGCTTTAGGGAAATGACTTTCCACAGCCAATTTCTCAGTCACCCTGATATTCAATCTGCATTTAGAAACCATCAAAAACAAGGGAGAGAGAAAAATATAAAGTTATTAATAATCTGCTTGTTTAATGATGATTGTGCAAGTGAAATAAAGTTTTCCTTTGTCTGGCTACTTGAGTTTCTTTATCTTGTTACCTGAACTGGGTTATCTGCAGGATTCTACAAATGTAACCATTTATGAAATTGTAATCACGCTCATTAGCTAACCTGACAATAAACCTACATAGCAGGAACTATTCTGGACTAGCATGGAAACACAATGTTATTCAAAAGTATTATCTCTGTGTGCTGCCTTTCTTAAGAATATGGGGTGGGGGTGGAAATTACCTGGAAAAAAAATGCTGCCTTTCTTAAGAATATGAAGGGGGACAAAAATTACCTTCTAACTTTCTGTATGCACATAAACCAGATAAAGTATCCATGGTGCGTGCATCAAGAGAGCACAAACTCATGTATTCCAAACAAGTGCTCAAATTCTTCTGTGCTGCTCATGGTAAGGACTGAGCTATAAAGTGATGAAGTTGGAAGATGCATATTACAGGAATAACATGCAGATATCACTGAATAACTGAAATAGCTAATAAAATATCTGAGTAGCTTGCAGTTCCTTCTAAAATCATCTAGGTCTATCAGCCATGAAGCTTATGAAAGGTGTAGGACTTCGGTGTAAGAATTTGTTTAGGCTGTGCCTTTAAGAAAGGGACACTTTCTGAACACTCTGGCTGAATTGGCATGCAATAGCAGAAAATTTGTGATATTTAGGTTTCAAAGACCTGAGATTTTGCTTGAAAAATGCTGCACATTATCATCATAGATTATGTAGCTGAATCACAACATTATTGCTTATCATAAAGCCTTAAACGTGTGCTCAAGATTAAGCACATGAAAATATGAATGCTGTAGATCACTGACCTCATTAATATTACTGATTCTCCACAAAACCACAGTTCACATTACAGAATAAGATAAAAGAATTATTTTATTAGAAACTCTCAGCAATTCCATTTTCAAATCAATGAAAAGCTATGAGGCAAAGGTCTTAATTGAATTTACCCCCTGGAAGTACTTCAGTTTACACTGAGGCATTGCTATTAAAATGTATACCTACAGCAAATACTTTTTTATTTGTGATTTAAAATGTATCACATTCAACTGGAACAAGTTTTCCACCTATAAATACCTCTAAGGATAGACTACATTCCTTGCTCACAGCTCTGTAACTGGTGAAAATTCCTCTCCAAGATGACAATGCAACATTCATGGTACCTTTATGGACACCGGACACACATTTTCTGCGGCCTATGTTAAAGCAGAATTTGCACATCGATGTGATTGCAATGCTTGCAAGACTCAGATTTGAAAAATGCTTGGAATAGGTCTGAAAATGCACTTTTAATGAGCTCTTCCTTAGCAATGGGTTTGTCAAAGTGTGAAAAGAGTATTTGTTGTTGTTCAGTCAAAGCAAAGCAAATAAATAAACCACCCCAATGTTGACTACAGTCCCCAGGCATCCAAACTAACGGCGACAGCTTTGACAATTACTTTTAACTGCTCGTACTAAATCCGAGTCCTGTAACACTTTTATTTCAGAGGAATTTAGCCAAACCTATTCTCCTTTACCCCTTCAACCAAATCCATTTGGATTTAACTTGTTGCTAAAATTATCTGCGTTTTGCACTCTAAGACCTGGGTCACAACCTTACTTAGGGACAGGAAATAGTTATCAGGTCACCGAATGGTCAAACGAAAAAGGATTTGAAATGCTTCGATACTCAGGGGTCTATTCATCCAAAATGATTGCCTTATGTAGTATCAGAAGCTGTGAATGTGGAGTCAACTTGTTTATATATACCTTGGCTGGGATGCAGATATCTACACTACCAAGCTTTTGGCCGTAAAATGCCAAGGAAGGGAGGAAAAAAATCCAGGCAGAATCTCAGAGGATGCAAACAAAACTATAGTGTTACTGCATTCAGCAGTGAGAAAAAAAAATAGCTTTCAACCTCTGAAGATGTTTTGAGTGAAATTTGGGCAATTACTAGCAAAAAGTCAGCAATTTATTTCTTTCCCTCCCAAGATGCTGTTCCTTTTGTGCTAAAGATTAGTAAATCACTATGCTGCTGAAGTGCAGGTGACAGTCTGCACTTTGTTCTGCAATTTTAGACAACGCACTGCAATTTCTACCTCATGCTGCAATCTTATATAACATCCAAGTTTAGGAAGATTGTTGAACAAACAAACATGCTCTTCAGCTTAGAGGCCACACTGAAGTATGATGAGCACTAATAAAGTCTTTATACCACCACAAATCACATCAGCCTGCAAAACAAAAGAGACAGGAACAGAGAGATAATACACAGGCAGGTGAAAGCTTTAACGTGTCAATACAGGAACCCTGGTCAGAAACCTTTCACATAGGAATACAGGAACCCTGAAGACTAGCACCACAGCGAGAATTCATCTGAAGTGTCCATGGCAAATAGCTCCTGCTCAGGAACTTCCAGCAAATAGAAAATGATTATTTCTTATTCTTTTTTTTTTTTTTTTTAAATGGAATATGAAAAGCAAAACTCTTCATAAACCTTTCCTATGTCTAGATCATTTATACATATTCAGCCATGGAAGTGCACTGCAGAAATGCACAAACCCGATGGTTTGGATATTTATTTTTAAACATACACCACGATTTCAGTATTGCTTCATTCCACAAATACTGGCAAAATCCTACAGTATCTCATTGATGGACAGGAGGCTAGAAAATTAGGCACAGATTTATTTTTTAGTTTGACTTTATAATAAGAAACTGGGCCACTAGAACTATGTAACTGAAGCTTGAGTGCGTGCACTGTAAGGCCCCTGCAGTCTTTTACAGCTTCTCAGCGTACCGCTGTTGTGAACTGGGTTTGCACTCTGCCAGCAGAGCAGCTCTGACCCATGGAGAGCACTCCTTCAGATCAACACTGCCTCAGGCTTTACTGCGTTCTCCAAGAAGTCTTACATTTCAGGCATTAAGTTGAATTTCTTCTGGAGATGATTAACCCAAACCCATGACAGATTTTTTCCAAGATATCCAACTCCTTATGTTTATTTTATCCTGGCTCTTTTTGGATGTACTGGACACAAGTAACCTACTCATTTTACATGTTAAAGGGCTGGTGGAGAGCCATTAATTCCTTAAAATGAGAAAATATTTCAATGTGAAAGTTCTGTTGTGTGAGCTCAAAACTAAATAATAAGGAACAAAGCCAGAGAATTCAGGTTTTTAAAAGATAGATCCCCTTCCACAATGCAGGTTTCTGTAACACGTTTTCATCCCATTTCAGGACAGATCTTACATTCTATGGAAATGCATTATTCCATTCTTTTTGTGTGTGTGTGTGTCAGTGCTGTATCGTTCAGAAACCTCTGCCTTGCTCTGGCATGCAAATTCAAAGCCTGGCATACAAGTAATAATTGCCTTTTGCTGTAAACATGGGAAATTCAGCTAGCAGAATTGCAGCCAGGCCTGCTTCAGAATGTTAGCTATTAATCTTTTTTCTCAGACCACAGCACCAATAAGAGGTGTATGGCTTACAAACAATGTGCTTCCTGGGAGTCGATGCCACCTACGTGTTTCCAGTGAAAACAGCTAACACAAATCACTAATTACAGCTCAGTGCCTTTTAAAATGCTCTAAAATAGCAAATGACAAGATATATAAGGGGGAAAAAAAAAAAAGATTAAAATTAGCATTCCACTCTCAGTACCTTCTTTCAACTCTCAGGCAGGTATTAAGAAGCATCAGTGATTTGAATCAGTTAAGAATGGTGTTTAACTACCACATGTACTTTTTCTTCAGCATGTTCCTAAGATCTAAGAAATTAAGTTGATCATTATGTAACATTTTCATGAGCTCGCAGAATTATCTCAGGTTGAACCTTAAATTAACACTGCAAAGCCTCAGGTTCACATTTTTAGTGAGCACTAGTAATAACAACACACTATAGGAGTGTTTTGCAACATTAATTGCCACATGCACTTTTCCTTCAGCGTGCTCCTGTTGCACAACAGAGACAAATCTAAGAATCAAAGTTGATTATTATGTAACGGTTAAATGAGCTTGCAGAACTAACTCAGGTTGAACCTCAAATTAACACTGCAAAGTCTCACATTCACATTTTTGGTTAGCACTACTACTAATAATCTACAGGAGTGTTTTGCAACATTTTTCACTTGAGACTAGGAGGAGTTTCATAAGGAGGGTCGGACTAGATGACCTCTGGGAGGTCCCTCCCAACCCAAACCATTCTATGATTCAAAGATCAGAAGCTGGAAACCAGACAACTTTAAATGGATCTTTCATATTTATCTTTAAATCAGAAGACATAATCACAAGATCATTTTGCCTCTTATTCTTCTTCCAATATGAAAAAAAAAAAAGAGAGAAATGTTATTTCTGCTGGCAATTTAAAGACAAATGAATAAATATTTCCATAATTAAAAGCCACCTGAAAAAGCATAATCTCTTCATCAAGCTTGCATTGGTGGAATCTGTCTTAACATTATACCCACTGTGTTTTCTTTAGTCACCAATGAGCATAAAATGACAGGAAATACAGCACTGCCAATTAGAACTACAGGTTCCCAAGCTACAGCAAACCATATCTTGACAACACAGCCCAATGTATTCTTAATAGAGAGAGACTTCTTGGCACTGGTCATTGTGCATATTCCTGAGTGAAGTCAAGTTGTATTGCTTCCACCTCTTTGAAATGTATGGCATAGATGTGCCACTGATGGACATGGAGGTGCCTAAAAGTAAATGCACTGTGCATCCCAACAAATCACCCCATCCACATGATTAGTTAGTGCACAGTCTGTGAAATCCTGAGAAACGAAGTGAATCATATTGAAATAATAGTTGGAGAGTTTGACTCTCTGCTTATTGACTACATCCTTCCAACTCGCTCTGCAGATGGGAATCCAGGTCCCATTCCACTGAACAGAAATTGTTTGGATAACACACCAAAATTGTTGTGGTAGGTGGATTACTGAGGACCCCAAAAGATACATCCTGTTCCCAAAGCTTGTAGCAGAACAAAGTGCTAGGCCTTGGGGCTACTTCATTAATTTTGAGCTGCTGTACTGGGACAAAGTGCTCCCATTGTTGGTTGGGAAAGTAGGTATCCTTCCTCTGTGCAAGTGAAATTGCAGACCCTGTAATTACAGAACCACAGCTGGCAGAGATGCTCTGTTACACATTGAGCCAGAACTAACTGGAACTTCCCATGAAAGGAGAAATAGTCAGGGACAGGCTCTTCCTTCAATTCATGATCTGCATTATCCCACATATTCAAGGGTATTTTACATTCAATCAACAACTGAAATAGACTTTCAGACAACAGAAACAGCCTCCACACAACAAGGAAGTGATGAAATCTATCTGTATTCTTTCTAAAGTTTCCTAAACTTTGAGATCTTTGAAATGTCACAATCTACAAAAACACACAAAGGTCTCCATGAATATTCATTAAAACAGCAAGCAGCCATATTCTGGTTTTCAACTAACAAGCACTAACTGAAACTCAACAACTGTGCTGGAAGCATAACCCCAGCACAGCAAAAAGAGCAGTGCAATACACATAATCCCAGGAAACATCCAGCAAACCAGCAGAAGTGAAGGTACATCAAGTCAGGCTTTCATTTGTCTTCAGGTTTTTGATCAGGCTATAGAGAGGCAATAAATATATCCACACTTGCATATTCTATGGCTTACTTTACAGTCTACTGAAGTTAGTGTCATGATATATAGTAACTATCATAGAACCACAGAATGGCTCAGGCTGGAAGGGACCTCAGAGCTCATCTACTTTGATCTCCCCACCATGGGCAGGGATGTCTCTCAACATTTGGCTCCTCTAGGCCTCATCCAACTTGGCCTTGAACCCCCCCCAAAGAGAAGCCAAGAGAAGCTATCCACAACCTTCCTGGGCAGCCTATTCCAGAATCTCACCACCCTATACTGAAGGACTCTTTCCTTCTTTCCTAGCATGCAGTTTAAACCTACTCTCCCTCAGCTTCAAACCATTCCCTATTGTCCTGTTGCTAGACAGTCCCTCTCCAGCCTTCCTGAAGATCCCTTCAGGTATTGGAAGGCAGCTATAAAGCATGTAAATAATAATGAATCGGTAGTATACAACAACCTCATACAATAAATATATGTTAAAGGAACTGAAGCAGAAAGCATCAGCTTTGCAAAATGACCAGTGATTCTACAAATTACACCAGAGAGTATTGGTGAGGGACTTTTTAGGGTGTCAGGTAGTGAGAGGACTAGGGGGAATGGAGCAAAACTAGAAATGGGTAGATTCAGATTGGATGTTAGGAGGAAATTCTTGACCATGAGGGTGGTGAGACACTGGCACAGGCTGCCCAGGGAGGTGGTGGAAGCCTCATCCCTGGAGGTTTTTAAGGCCAGGCTGGATGTGGCTCTGGGCAACTTGATGTAGTGTGAGGTGTCCCTGCCCATGGCAGGGGGGTTTGGAACTGGATGATCCTTGAGGTCCCTTCCAACCCTTACAGTTCTGTGATTCTACAATTCTACTTTCCTGGCAAAGTACACAAATAGCAAATGCATAAATGCTAGGCTTCCTGAATTCATGTCCCTACCTATGGTGCATGCATATACATTGGTGTGAGCATACACACATGCATGTATTAGCACACACAGCCACAACCCCCCTACAGCAACACACCTTTAATTACTTTCCTACAGCTCCAGCACTTTTACATGCCTGTCACCACGAACAATGTTTCCTCATGCTCTCGATGAAGCATAGAATACCAAGAGGTTTCTTCTCCCTGACTAACTTCTGTGTGCTGTTGTGATACAAATGTCCAATAACGCCCCCCTGCAGGAATCTTCATAACAGCGGTGAGTAAAGCAGGGTAACTCTCTTAAAATGCAAGAAAATTTCATGGTGTCACTCAGGTTTGGAAACTGTCTTTTCCTACAAGGTATTAGATGAAATTGGACATGGGAATCGCCCCATAGGCTTGAAGTTGTGGACAAGCTTTCAAAATTACATATCAACTCCTTACCTATCAACTCATCACTGCTTTTATCGCAGGAGAACAGTTAAATATTACATCAACAATATGTCCTCACTATGTTTGGATATTCCTTCATATGATACAACCATGTCAGTATGATGCAGTAGCCTAGATGAGAAAGCAAATTATGACAGAATAAATAACCTTCAGAAACACAAGCATCAGATATTGGGCTCATTCCTCTTCCTCTTTGTCTTATTTGTATTTTTAAATGTAAACCAAAGACATAATGAAGACAAAAGACATTCATCATACATTTTAACTAGATTACCTCTCAAATATTTGCTGCCATGATGTGTTCCAGTTTGAAAGTCTGAAACTGTTCTAATTGTTTCACTTCCGAGGGCATCTCCTTTCAAAAGTAGTGATTCTGTTATTTAACAGATAACACATGTGTTCTTGTTATTGATGCTACGGTTCTCCCCCCACCACCCCCCATTTCCCAATTTAAAGAAATAAAGCAGGAGTATTGTGAATATGCCTTTTCTGAAAGATTTATTTAGGGCTTTTTTTTTTTTTTTTTTTTTTTTTTTTTTTTTTGAGATAGACTGGAGCTCAAATTTTCTGCCAGAGCCTTGACTACCAGCCTGTGAAGGTAAAAGGGCTTGAGTGGAGGAATTATATTTCCCCCATGCAATGGACTTGTCCGTGTTCTCTCTTGATTTAAAATATGGTGTCCACACACAAGATTTATGGATACAGAGTGAAAACATTCCACTTCTTGTTACAGAAAGAACCCCCATCGCAGAACAGACCCAGAGAGATCTATTCCAGGCAAAAGAGGAAGAAATGGTCAAAAGGTGAGAGAGGGGAAATGGGAAACAAGCTTTTCTGTGAGTGAGGGAAGAAATGGCTGACAACAGAACTCTGTGAAAGCATCGTGCAGGTGCTTCGCTTTGTAGCAGACAGCATGCAAAGTGCTACCAAATTCTAAAGTTAGAAGCTCTTGGTTCAGTCTGATGGTATCCTCACACAGATACAAATAAGTGCTCTGTCCTGCTCTCTGGGTTCTAATCCACAACACAGCAATGCCTAGGTGGAAGGACAACTTTATAACTTGGTGTTGTTTGTCTTCTTGAAGGCTCAGCAGATTGCATGCAAGCACCCAGTAAAGCATTGCTGAAAACAAATCTGTTTATGAGTTGGCCAAAGAAGTACAATGATCCTTGAAATGAATGATAAACAGGAGTGCCACTCCAGTACTTGCCTTTTGACATCTAATCTGCTATGGTGCCTTCTTTAAATGTATTTAAAAAGTAATTTCAGTAGCATATAGAATTCATATGTTGGCTTTCCAAAACAGAGGGTAATGTGTCCAAGCAGGAACAGATAAACTAGTAGCAGGAAAGCTAGGCTAAAACGACACTGATTTTAGGGTAGTGAGCCTGGGATCAAGTTTATCTCTTTGACATGGTTTTGAACATTCAAACTACAGCTTAGAGGCTTCAGGCATCTGTTGTTTTGCAGTCAGTCTGCATGCCCTATTTCTTCAGCACAGGATGCATTCTGACGCTTATGCCACATGAACAGATATGAGACATGGGAAAGCTAAATCAGGCGCAGTAGATACAGGCTCTCTATATTCTAAGTAAAATTATGGTTGGATTGGAGGCAAATAATACTGCAAACATCTTTCCTCAGAATTCATCAAGAATTGTTTCCAACCAATCTTGAGCATGGCCTCATGAATCTGGACTTTCAGTTCAGGCATACTCAGATTGCACACCTGTTTCAGGTCCTAATTTCTATCCGCATTCAGGGCCCGTTAATATAGCATCGCTATTTTTAATTCTGCTTTGTGGGCTTCTGCATAAATCAGAGAGCATAAGGCTGTACCTTTGAAAAAAAAGATTAAAAGACACAGGTGGCAACTTTCTGAGCACACTCTTGAGTTGCAAAAGGATACAAAACACTCTAAAAACAATGCCTCAAGAGATGCTCTGTTTCTTAGAACAAGGGTGTTTTAAACAGGTGTGGTCTTATGCTAATTGTACTGAAAGTGGGGAGAGTTTTAACAAGAATTCTAACAGCAAAAAAAGCTACATTAGTACTTAAATGGTTTTGGAAAGCCAAATTTTATATTTACATGTGGAAGATGTTTTTGTTGTCTGGGTTTTTAGGTAATATCTATGGAATTAACTTCCAAACCCAAGTTAATAACTGTTAGGAGTTGTTATACATTAAGGAATGAGGACAGGAATGAATGCTTAGCCTGCAAATAGGTGGCAATGAGATGAAGTGATAGTTCATTGCTAAAATTGCATTCTAGTGCTTTGTATTTAATACTTCTGTGACAAGCTATGATAATTACTTTTATGAAGAAAAGACCATAATGATAATTAGTAAGAAGAAAAATGCAATGCAAGGCAAGGCAAGGAAAGGAAAAGGAAAAAAGCAAGGAAGGAAAAGAAAGGAAAAGAAAGAAAAAGAAAAGGAAAAAGGAAAAAGGAGAAAAATAAAAATAAAAATTAAAAAGAAAAAGAAAAAGAAAAAGAAAAAGAAAAAGAAAAAGAAAAAGAAAAAGAAAAAGAAAAAGAAAAAGAAAAAGAAAAAGAAAAAGAAAAGAGAAAGAAAAAGAGAAAGAACAAGAAAAAGAAAAAGAAAAAGAAAAAGAAAAAGAAAAAGAAAAAGAAAAAGAAAAAGAAAAAGAAAAAGAAAAAGAAAAAGAAAAAGAAAAAGAAAAAGAAAAAGAAAAAAAAAAAAGAAAAAAAAAAAAAAAAAAGAAAAAGAAAAAAAAAAAGAAAAAAAAAAAAAAAAAAGAAAAAGAAAAAGAAAAAGAAAAAGAAAAAGAAAAAGAAAAAGAAAAAAAAAAAAAAGAAAAAGAAAAAGAAAAAGAAAAAGAAAAAGAAAAAAGAAAAAGAAAAAGAAAAAGAAAAAGAAAAAGAAAAAGAAAAAGA
Organism: Picus viridis; assembly: GCA_033816785.1. NCBI lineage: Eukaryota > Metazoa > Chordata > Aves > Piciformes > Picidae > Picus > Picus viridis. The sequence goes on from CM066567.1 coordinate 52,366,124, forward strand.
AAAAGAAAAAAGAAAAAGAAAAAAAGAAAAAGAAAAAGAAAAAGAAAAAGAAAAAGAAAAAAAAAAAAAAAAAAAGAAAAAAAAAAAAAAAAAAAAAAAAAAAAAAAAGAAAAAGAAAAAGAAAAAAAAAAAAAGAAAAAGAAAAAGAAAAAGAAAAAGAAAAAGAAAAAGAAAAAGAAAAAGAAAAAGAAAAAGAAAAAGAAAAAGAAAAAGAAAAAGAAAAAGAAAAAGAAAAAGAAAAAGAAAAAGAAAAAGAAAAAGAAAAAGAAAAAGAAAAAGAAAAAAAAAGAAGAAAAAGAAGAAGAAAAAAAGAAAAATTATGAGAATTAAAAAAAAATTAAGCACCAATTCATCATGAATTTATCTCTAGGAGCATCCTCTGCCCTCCCCAGTGAACTGAAATTGAAATGTTTCACTGCTGTAACTTGAGATAGCCAGGGACAGATAAGGACCTTAAATTCCTGCCGCCTTCTATTTCTGCATATTATTTTACATTTCAAGTAGGCTTCCTTGAAAGATGTTAGAAGATATACATGCTTACATGCATAGAGATAAAGTCAAATACTTGTTCATACCTTCAAAGTACCCAACATTTATAGGCTGTGTCTTCCTTGGTGGTTTCACAGGGAGATATTTATTTTCACTGTTTCTGAACAACGCCAGGCGCACAGCTGGGTCTAGATGACAAGAACAAGTTAAAATCAAAGGTCAGACCCGGCTCATTCATTCCTTCAAGCAGTTTTTCACCTTTTAGCCACTTAATAAATGAAAATACCTTTAAAAGTCAGTCTCATATTCACAGAGGATCCCACTTTCTAAAATAAAGCAACATAAACACGCGAGCAACTGGGAATCAAAGCCAGCGTTTGGCAGGATTTTAAACCGTTTGGTCTTTTAGCTAGCTGATCTCCAAACTCCAAATAAACTCCAAAAGATTTATTTGCAGAAAATACAAATGAAAAATAAATTCTAAAACATTTATTTACAGCAAACAGCTTAAAAATCTGTCACTGAAGCAGAAACATCGACAGAAACCGTGACAAGCACTGCTTATAAAAGTTTTGGTTCAGACTTAGACTGTCGAAATTAACTTACACCTAAAAAAAGTCAGCAGGAAGCAGTTTATTTTCTTTTTTTCGAGGCTAAACTTGCAGATCATAAGCTAACCTTCTTCCATGCCCCAGCCTTAGTGAAATTAAAAGTTGACATTGAAAATATCCCTCAGTCCACCAACTCCCAAACTCTATGGACTCATCGACTGTGCCACAGTACGAAGTCTTAATTAGTTTCAGAACTGTCCTTTGGAAAACTTTGCAAATAAGCAAAGATGAACACAAGACTGTGTATAAATCTAAATGCTACATGTTCCCAGACTGGAAAGAAAAGATATAAACTTTAATTAACAAAAGCCAAGCTATGGCAAACCCACGCAACTCAGGAAAGGTGATTTTCATGCGCTGCTTTGTGTGTGAAGGAAGAACTCCTTGCTTGACATAGAAGAGAATTAAGAGTTTAAGGGAAAGGGAGGGTGAGAAAGAATGTGGAAACCCTGCTATTGTGTGAAGTACAGAATAAACCTGCTATTTAAAAAAATAAACATATTAAAATGGCTGAGAATAACCCAGAAACAAAAGCAGACACGTTAATGGCAAAATTTAAATGGCTGAGAATAACCCAGAAACGAAAGCAGACACGTTAATGGCAAAGTTTAAATGGCTGAGAATAACCCAGAAACGAAAGCAGACATGTCAATGACAAGGAAAATCCACGTGGTTTTCTATAGCTGTGACACTGAACTTCATAACATGAATTACAGAAAGCTAGAGGGGTTAAAAAAAAAATCAAAGAAATGAGTTTTACATAGCTAAAAGAAAATAGCACAAGCAGACAAATATGCTCCTCAAGAATGTCCGAAAAACAATGAGGCAGAAAAAGTTTGTCTCTGAAGGTGACTAGAAACTGTCAGAAAAGGGTAGAATTTAGTAAGAAACAAAGAGGGAAAACAGTGACAGAAATTAGCAAGAAAGTAGATTTGGCAAGGCAAGGAACTGGATTTTCACAAAGTACGCAAGTGCAGCAAAAATGAGTTTGTGAGACACGGCCACAGCAGACAGAGGAGATGGAAAGATTCAAAGAGCATTCAGACAGAATAAATTTACATGAATATTTATGTCTGATGTTTCCTTTTGAGCTTGTTACATGACCTTGTTGGCATTTATTGAGAGGGTTTGTAAGAGCATCTATAATACTGCAGAAAAGGAAGTAGGGTTGCTTTTATGGTTTCCTTATTTAGGGAAATAGAGGATCACAAAGCCCTCTTAAGGCAATGGGCCACTTCTTATGAAGTTTAACAGCAATTTATAGAGCTGGTTTTCACCAGACATCTGTATTTGCAGTAGATGCTTCAGCTACAAATAATGGAACATAAAGGCATCCTAAAAGTTGCATTTTTTTCCTCAGAGATTGCTCTCTTGACACAAGCAAGACGGCGCAGACATACTGTGCCTTTGCCTTATAAGCCTGGAGGAGATCTCTAACGGGGTGAGGATTTTAAGAGATAATGCACTGAGAGAGAAGTTCAAAATGTGATTTTCTTAGTCAGCCCACAGTGCAAAAGCATTTGGTTGACAGCATATTTGTAGTGGTGCTAATCTCACACAGTAAAGCAAAACTGACTAATGAAGTAATCGTGGGGAAAAAAATGAATGGAAGTAATTTCAGCGATGCCTTCCTACCAAGGCAGAATCAGCACTACCTCACACTCTTTCTATTGAAAACTGTCTAGAACAACATTCCTCACCTTATTGTGTGATGATTATGGGTTCCAGAGTAACCTAAAGAACGTCAGATTTAAAGTCACTTTTCATAGATGGACAAAGTAGGTCTAATTTTGCATGCCTCGAAACACACAGCCAGATGTGTAGCGACCTACTGTTCTTTGCCATAGCAACATTCGGTGTCGTAGATCACAGTAAGATTGGTGACAAAAAATAAGTGGGAATACATTAGATTTTAGAAGTTCTCTCTGAAACTCTAAGTATTGGACATTATAAAAATATTTGTAGTGTGAAACATTATTGTGCTTTGTACAGTTATAAGATACAGAGCCATAAAATCAGAGAACAGTTCGGGTTGGAAGGGACCTCCAAAGGTCATTTAGTCCAACTTCCCTGCAGTGAGCAGGGACATCCTCCACTAGATCAGGTTGCTCAGAGCCTTTTCCAGCCTGACCTTGAAATTGGGTCTCAACTACCTCCCTGAGTAACGTGTTGCAGTGTTCCACCACCCTCATGATAAAGAACTTCTTCCTAACATCCAATCCCAATCTCCTCTTCTCTAATTTCAAACCATTGCCCCTTCTCCTATCACTACAGGCTTTTGTCAACAGTCCCTCTGCAGCCTTCAGGTACTGGAAGGTCATTATTAGGGTTTCCCATGTCCAGGCTGAACAACCCCAGCTCCCTCAGCCTGTCCTTGTAGCAGAGGTCCAGCCCCTTGATCATTTTTGTGGCCATCCTCTGGATCCACTTTATCGATAAACATATAAAGGTCAATGCAAGCACTATAAATGAATAAAAATGCACAGAATATATTTAATATATATAACTACAATTTTTCCATCAGCCAGCTTACAGTGTTGATGCAATAGAGTGTTGATACTATTCCTGGCTACTTAAGGTTTTATCCTATTTGCAAAACCAGTGTGTGTCTTCAGTAAAAGATCAAAGACAAGGTGACAAAACTGATTAAAAACTCTCAAGGGAAAATGTGATTGAGGATTTTCAAACTTTTTGATTTAATTAACTTAAACTAATTCTGGCAACAACACACATTTTTCTTATGTGGGTCTATCGAAATAGTTCAGAAATGTCTTAAAGATGCCACCTTCCACTCAGTTCTGTGAAAACTCCAACCAGTCCAAAGCTAAATTACACCAATGATGCTTTGGTGTCTTCAAGCCTCTATTTGTCTATAAGCCATATCGACAGTAAAGAAGGTCCATAAACTGGGAAGAGAGGAAGAGGATGGAAATTGTTCTTCTGAGAGACTCCTATTCTATTCTATTCTATTCTATTCTATTCTATTCTATTCTATTCTATTCTATTCTATTCTATTCTTCTATTCTATTCTATTCTATTCTATTCTATTCTATTCTATTCTCCATTCCACTCCATTCCACTCCATTCCACTCCACTTCACTCTATTCTATTCTATTCTATTCTATTCTATTCTATTCTATTCTATTCTATTCTATTCTATTCTATTCCATTCCATTCCATTCCATTCCATTCCATTCCATTCCATTCCATTCCATTCCATTCCATTCCATTTATCTTTGAGTCCTTGTAAAATAACTTAAATAATCTAAAGGGACTTAACACAGTGCCAGACTACTTAAATTTGTACCTACTTGGATCACATCAACTATTGCCTACAGCTCTTTTGTTATTAAAAAGGAGTCCTTTTCTTTATCTAGTCCCAAGTGTAGGCAATATTACACAGATTACTTCATAATGCTAGTGCTTTTCCGTCTCTGAGCGAGCTAGAGAAATGAACTGCATGTATGCTTTGATGATGATGAGCAATCAAATGTTTTAGATTTCACACAGAGAACTGTGAAAGAGAGTCCAGCAGTTCAAAAACCATACAGATATCTTCCTGGATTCTGGCATGCTCATTTATCTGTGGCTTATAAAACAATGATCTACGCTGGTAATCTAGGAACCGAGGAGGTAATTTAATGCACATTGCTCGACTGACTCCAAATACAGAAGATAAGTTGGATGAACACAAGAAATATTATACAAACAATATGGACCGAATAGTTACTGCCTGATCTGGCACCACATTTGCTAAACAACTTCTTAGTGATATGTGAAACTGGGGCGGGGAGAAACACCAACCAGCAAAATTAATGCTGGTCATTCAGTTTCGTTGTGCAATATCTGTAATTAGAAAAACATAAACGTATCTCTGCCAACTTTGAAGATTTGGTAAATCAAAGTAGCACATAGTGACAGATGCTTATCTGTTGGGTAATTCAATTTGTAAATTCTCTTGGAAGAAAGACCACATTTTGCTCCATAATTGAACAGCAATTAGAACTCCATGTCCAGATGACAACAGTAGCTCTCCTTTCTCTGACTAAGAAAATAGAGAGCAATGATCATTCATGTAAAGTGTAACATGGAATAATAATATCCCCCAGGTTTGCTAATTCAGCAAATCAGTCAGCCCTTTTGGGGTTGTGGGGTGGGTTGGTTTGGGGTTTTTTGGTGTGTTTTGTTTCAAGATTTTTGGGGTTGGTTTCAGTTTTGTTAGGTTGCCTGAATTCATATTTACATGAATGACCAATGATCATTCATGTGAAGTGTAACATGGAATAATAATACCCCCAGATTTGTTAATTCAGCAAATCAATCAGCCCTTTGGGGGTGGTGGGGTGGGTTGGTTTGATTTTTTACATGTGTGTGTGTGTTTTGGTTCAAGATTTTTGGGGGTTGGTTTCAGTTTTGTTTGGTTGCTTGAATTCATATTTACATAAATGATCAATGATCATTCATGTGAAGTGTAACATGGAATAATAATACTCCCCAGATTTGTTAATTCAGCAAATCAATCAGCCCTTTGGGGGTGGTGGGGTGGGTTGGTTTGATTTTTTGTGTGTGTGTGTTTTGGTTCAAGATTTTTGGGGGTTGTTTCAGTTTTGTTTGGTTGCCTGAATTCGTATTGCATTGCTGCCTTAAATCCTAAACTAGAACCAAAAAAATATTTGCTGACTTGTGTGAAATATCTTTAGCTCTGGTTGTAGAAGTCATGCATTGTATATTTTCTTTCTTTTTTTTTTTCCCCCTTCTTTTTTCCTTTTCTTCCTATGTGGAAGCCAGAATTGCCATCTCAGTCAGTGACAAGAGAGCTTTCCTGCGGACAGGAATGAGTTAAACGAGAAGTAATACAGTGGTGTAGGGGAGACAAACTGAAGGCAAGAGAAGGCTTCCAGCCAACTTAAGAGAGAAAGAAGTTAACTTTCAGAAGCTAATAAAAAAAAAATAAATCCACAGAATCAAGGAAATCCAAAGTTAAGCAAGAAATTCTGTACTGCTGTGCCAAGACATCTTCAGGAAGCTGAGATCCTTATGAGTCCCGGGCACTTAATTTTGTAGCACAGTGAGGCACGTTAATGTTTGCTGTAATTAGATTTTTAATTACAACTTCAACAGAGTTTTGTACACCCACACTAAACAGAAATATTCCTGATGCTATGCCAACTCTGCTTGGCTGAAAAATCTCTGGCTTCTTGCCCACACTTTTTTGTATTATCTTACTGCAGAGTACAAAATAGTTGAATCAGACACAGCCTGCATTTGGTATCATTAAAATACAGGCCACAACTTTATTTAACTACATAAACAAGAATATATAGCTGTAGTGGATTAGGGCATAACAGGCCTTAAGGACATTAGTTGGTGGGATTGGTCTATTGCAATAAAAGCCCTGCCTGAATCACTCCCTGTTATAAGGTTATGCTACTTTAAGCCCTTCCTTGTAATATAAACCACAGGATTCAGTGCACTTGATGGTATTTTCCATAACTTTTTTTTTTTCACTACTGAGAAGGTACATGGCCAGACATATGAGGTAAGATACTTCTCAGTTACTTCCACAGATCTACAGTTTAACTCTGTACTTCAAGCCAGTCACCCTAGGTTCTGTGTGTAGGCAGTAGAGAACTTTAAGTGCTTTTACAGTCAGGTTCAAGTAGCCTGTTTTCTAATTATGTTTTAGGAGGAAATTAATAGCACTTAAGGTGCATTGATTTCTTTCCATAATAGAATGCAGGTGACTAGCTCAGATGTGGACTTTGATAATTAACCAAATGAATCCCATCACTGTAGCACTAGGAGAAGACAAATGCTTGAGATGAAAAACGAACAGCAACATAGTCACACACCTGAAGTTGTTAAGAATCAAAACCTGTCCATGACTGTCCGATCCAAATTCCAGGCCAGCTGACATCTTGACTATATTAAAGAGCAATTGTAAAGCTCTCTGAATGGAAGCTGATTTAACACTGAGTTTGTGAATCTCAGACCTAAAGCAAAGGAGTTTGATAGCATATGGAAGCAGACGGCATGCTCTGACAGGCCATTTGTTCCTACAGAAAATCCATCCGTGACAATATTCCCTGCAACTCATAAAACCATGGAATTATCAGTATCACATGAAAGATGTTTGGGATGACGCTGAAATGGTACCACAAAAGCTATTGGTTTGTTTCTTAATAGGTTCTGGTTTATTTCTATCTAGAACCTTCAGATGTTGCTGCTTTGCCTAGTGTCAGAACTTGAAAAGTTTTGCTTTTAAGTCCAAGATGTGGTAGCAAATATATATGACACAGAAAATGGCTTTTGTCATACCTTGTAATTCACAATTTTGAGCAGATGTTGGCTACTTATATTCTACTGGGTAGGAATCTTTATCACTAATAAAAGTATTTCCTTGTCTCTAGCGCATCTTCAACTGTTTTAAGTCAGAAAGCTGAGAAGGAAACAGCTTCAATTTTAACACTGAGGACCTGGAGGTTCAAAATAATGAACCTAAATAATAATACTAAAAACAAATCCTACATGTCACATGCAGTTTCAGTAAGTACATGATGGATGAAGCTCACTGCTGGGGAGAGGAAGGTGACAGGACGCTAATTTTGAAGGAAAAAGACAATGATTGGCATCTGCTCATGGAGATGAATTTCAATCTACTTTCAAATATTAGAAGGAATAAATTCTCTTAGGGAATTCCTGCTTCAGTAGGGTTAAACTCACAGCAATGGCCTAACATTGTGAACTCTCTCCCGCTCCCTAGGTGTACTGGAATTGCTCTAAGTATTCTAGCATGAGCTCTGCCTCACAGAGATCCACGAAAGATACCGGCAGCCTAACGGATCTGGTTACAGTTTCCTGATCTGAAGCTGGCTAGCCTCAGGATAAGGTGTATCTACTCTAATTTAAATGCTGTGAAGTCCCTCTGTTCAAACAGACCCCCAACGAGACCCTGACTTGCTCTCATTACTTCAGAGGAGATAGCTGATGTAAAACACAATTATATACTTGGAGACTCTTCTCACATGGGGGGATACTCCATCAGGATCATTATTTAGCATAGCAGCTGAGTTTTAGCCTCAGTTTAAGATAAAAATACTTGTTTTAATTGATGTTTATTTGGTCCTTAGTGCCAAAGGAAGGACTGACTTTGTCAGTATCCTATATGGGAAAGAATAGTCGGTTTGATAATCTTTCTGCTGAGAAGGGATTGAGTCTGTAATATTTTCAGTCATATTTCCTGGTGCTGGAACTGACGCTTTCTGCTCACCTGAAAGAAAAGCCTCGGATTTTAATGACTGTCAGAGAGGAAAATGGTATACGCAGGATTTTTGCGCTTGATGTAATAATCAGAAAGACAAAAATTCCAATATGAGGTAGTGTCAAGAGGAGGAAATGTGACCCTATGAAAACACTGTGCAAAAGTTTTGTTCCTTTCCCCCCCCCCCCCTTTCTTTTATTTTAAACTAGTAACATACTTTGAGAATATTCCAAGTGATACATTAAAACGCTCAACACACATAGACCACGCTGAATAATCAGAACAAATTGAACATAAGCATATTTTTCAACAAAAAGGTCCGTTAGAATTGCAAGAGAAATAGGCTAGAAAATCTGATATGTTTAATCAGACATTTATGTCTGAATTAATTACTGCTAACATAATCCAGAGAGCATATGGAGGAAAGATGATAGAACTGAGTAAGCTCTGAATGATACAGAGGCCACCAAACAGAACAGATGTAAAAAATTCAGCTGCATGTAAGGTATTTACTGTTTAAAACTTAGGTAGGACATCAGGGGAAGCTATCAAAATTCAAATATAGTAACTTTCAGCCTTTAGCATTTTTGTTTCTCCTTTCCATAGCAATAAAGCATGGTTGGATGAGTGCATATCACTTTCTCCATCTCCCTCTCTTTTTATCTTCTTTTTTGTTTTTTGGTAACTAGAGATCTTTTTCTGTCATATTTCTTCTTGGGCACGATATTTCAAGTAGAAAAGTATACAGAGAAATGCATTTCTTAGCTTTATCTGTGGGCTGATCTTTTCCCCTTCCAAAAGCAACATTTCTTTCAGTCTGTTCAACACATCAATACAGAAGAGATTTACAAAGCCATACAAAAGAAGGAAATTAACGAGCTTGGGATACAGTTAAGGAAAATTAGATGTCAGTAAGTCTTAACTTTTCAAAGCCCATTTAGATGTAGCTCCTACTGTCAAGCAGGATCCTAAATATTTCAATGTTTCTTATACTAGCATTAATATTTTATCAATATTGTTATCAAGATATTCCATTAACACTTTTATTAGCATATCCTACCAACAGTTAGTGATGCTAAGAAAGGGTCATTGACAAAAGAAGTATCTGGGTAGGATCAGAAGATAATTAGAGGGAAGCTGGACAAGCATTATCTATTTGCACAGTGGCTATTAAGTACAAACAATATTATGTCATTTCATATCTACCAAACTGTCATTTTCATAAACAGCTCTTGCAGAAGTCAGTGATTTTAACCTGGGATTCCCCTAGGAGGAAAACACAAGAAGCACACAAAATGCAGAAATATGAATTCCAGGAAGCACACAAAATGCAGAAAGATGAATTCCACATCTAGGGAAAAGAAATAATTCATAAAAGACATGAACAAAAAGAGGAAAAAAAGAAATATTTTGCTTAGGATAGCTGTCAAATAGTCAACTTCAAAATCCAGCAGAGTATTTTGTAGAAGCAGCATATTCTATCAATGGAATAAACTGATTGAAAATGCAATGCTTTTACTGGATGACACTCCACCTTTATTCAGATCAGTGCTTTTAAAAGAGAGACACTGTTCTGGCATTTTTTTGTTTTAGAAGAGAACAATGACACCAAGGTAACAATTTCTTCAGCTGTTGACTTACTTGAATGTTTATTACTATGTTTTTTAGGCTTCATTTTCCGGGCCCTCTTCAGCATTAGCTGCGCAGTAGAAATCTCCTTAAAGCCCCTAAGGGAAGAGAATAACTTAGTTGAGGTTTCACGTGGATTATGTTACAACCAGCTGCATATTATTGTGTAATGCACTTTTCAAGAAGAGGAGAACTGTATGGTAGGAAACTTTCTGAATTGTACATAATGCTTATCTTAAGGTTACATTATTGCTGCTCATTACGCTGGCATTGCAGACAATTGTAAAAGTAATTACAGTAATTGCAACATCGGTTAGAAAATAGAGATTCATGAATGCTGGGGCTTCAAAAAAGCAAGCAACAACCACCAACTGCACTGAACCTACCCCAGGAAGCTGCTAGGGAAGCAAAAATAGTTTAACATACCATTCTTCTGAAATTTGCTCTTCTTTTTCAGGTATGAATGAAGATTTCTTGTTTTCCTTCCAGTCAGAAAGCTGTGATGTCGTTGCCTCCTCTGACCTGAAAAACGAAGTATCAGGGCAGTACTGAAATGTAGGTAAATCAGGAAGGGTCTTGGGTAACTATTTTGCAGCCCTTGCTGTTTGTAGCTGTTCTGTAAATTGCTTGTCCCTTTCAAAGGCACTTTTGAAGCTTGGAAATAACACGAAATATCTATTTTAATACTCCAGGAAGGCTTTATCTTGGAGAGTAATAAAAGTCTGCCATCAATTTGAATTGTTTACATTTCAATTACTTGAAGCATATTTCAGCCTTTTCTCTCCAACAGAATGCAGCTGTGTAGAAAAATCCCTTTTAATCTTTATCTAGTCTTACAAATCTCCATTTCAACATCTATGTTATGATAGATGTGAAAAAAGAAAATCAGTTTTATGATTTATAGTCAAACTCAGATAAATAAACACACACTTATATATTCTTTTATATGTTCTTAGATTCTTATTTGTGGTAGCCAAGGAGGAAAAAAAAAAAAAAACCAACCCCACAAAACTGAATTTAATAAGTTTGGGTTTGCCAAATATATTTTAACTACAGTAATATCATATTAAACAAAAGTGGCAAAAGCAGCAGCAAACAGCCTCAAGCTCTGCTCCTTTTGATTTTTGTAAAATACAAATGGACCAAATACAATGAAGGGGGGAAAAAAATAATGATCTGTTATTTAACTTACCTGCTGTGAAAGTGGATATTTTGTCTGGAACGTGGTCTGTTAAGACACTGCCAAACTTCTTGTGGCGACCGTGGCAAACTATTTGAACGTTCGCTGCAATTTGAAGGCCCAGAATATTTCTTGAGGAGAGAAAGAAGAAAGAAAGAAAGAAAAGAAAAGGGGGAGGGGAGAAAGAAAAACAAGGGGGGGGGGGGGGATAGAAAGAAAAAGAGGGAGAAAAAAAAAGTAGGTGATGATTCTTGCAAGTCTGAGTTTAAAGTGGGCAGGTAAACCTGGACCAGGGTTTGCAGAGTCTATTCTGCAACAGAAAAAGATTCTTCATAGCACCCATTACAGACCTCAGCTTCAACTAACTGTACAGGGCAAAAAAGGTGACTTTAGTTATACTTAACATTCCCAAATATAATGAATTATACATTCATAAGACTCCTTTCTTGTGATTGTAGGAAATGAAAACATCAGCAATACGATGCTTGTAACAAGAAGAGAAAACCCTACCAAAACAAGGGGGGAAAAAAGCTACAACTTCAAAGTTTATCAAATAACTAGCAGACATTACAGTTCAACGACCTTTAGATGTTCTGAAAACATTCAGCTGTTGTCATATAATGCAGATCTTGGTATTTTAAAGCAGTCTGTCAACCAGCAATTTTTAATCCATTGCCAAATGTGCAGACGAAGTACATCATCTTTTTTTTCCCTCCCCTTGCTACTGTGAAGTAGAGTGCTGAAATAAATCCAAAATAAAGAAATGGAGGGGGATGAAGCAAATGAAAGAAAACCTAAAAGAAAAATTGCATCTGGAGATGAGGAGGAAGGCTGAGACTTCTAAAAGTGATCGTGTTTTTCGAGTCAACAGATTGTTGTATTAATCACCCCCAAAATAGCCTATCCGTAAGGCATGAATAAAGCCTGAGGAGTGAGGAGGTTCTGCGACATGTTACCTTTGGCCAGAGCAGCTGGTTTGAGAGCAGGAGTGTTTTCAAAGGGAAACGGGTGGGACCTAGAGTTAGCCATTCCTTCTCTAATGCAGTCTGCCTGAACGAGTAAAGTCAGACAGTGCACTGATAAAATCAGCTTAGTTTTGATAACTTTTGCATAGTGTCTTTTAAATTGCCTTACACACTGTTTTGAGTGTTTTCAAATCACGGTATCATGGTATCACAGTATATTAGAGAGATCATCGAGTCCAGCCCCCCCGCCGTAGCAGAATCACTTAGGGTAGTCTGCACAGGAATGCATCCAGGTGGGTTTTGAAAGTCTCCAGAGAAGGAGACTCCACAATCTCTCTGGGCAGCCTGTTTCAGTGCTCTGTCACCTTGACTGTAAAGAAGTTTCTCCTTGTGTTGAGCTGAAACCTTCTGTGTTCAAGTTTGTATCCCTTGTTCATTGTCTTATTGCTGTGCACCACTGAAAAGAGCTTGGCCCCCTCCGCTTGACACCCACCCCTCAGATATTGATAGGCACTGATCAGATTCCCTCTCAGTCTTCTCTTCTCAAGACTAAATAGCCCCAGAGCTCTCAGTCTCTCTTCACAGGGGAGATGCTCATGTCATGGACTCGATGATCGTCGAGATCTCTTCCAACCTTAGTGATACTGTGATACTGTGATATACCAGAATGTCACCTGCAGAGCAATCACACTTAAAGCACCTTTGGAGAGGCTGTGCTGTCTAGTTTTATTTCGAACTAGTAAGACTAACAGTATTGGTGGACTGTGGGGGTTGGGGTTTGTTTCCATGGGTTTTTTTTTCTTTTTAATAAGATTCATTCTCACCTTCCCAAATGCTTGTAATTTTATCCCAACACTGCTAGTAAACCCAAGTTATGAAAAAAACACTGCCAAACTCTCAAAAAACACAGATCTAACATAGTTAAAGGCCTAAAGAAGTGTTTTTGACTGAGTATTTTATATCCAGTCCAACCTATCACCCAACACCATCTAATCAACTAAACCACGGCACCAAGCGCCCCATCCAGTCTCTTCCTAAACATCTCCAGTCATGGTGACTCCACCACCTCCCTGGGCAGGACATTCCAATGGTTAAACTCTCTCTTTATGAAGAACTTCTTCCTAACATCCAGCCTAAACATCCCCTTGTGCAGCTTGAGACTGTGTCCTCTTGTTCTGGTGTTGGTTGCCTGAGAGAAGAGACCAACCCCCACCTGGCTGCAACCTCCCTTCAGGTAGTTGTAGACAGCAAAAATATCTCCCCTGAGCCTCCTCCAGGCTAAGCAACCCCAGCTCCCTCAGCCTCTCCTCACAGGGCTGTGCTCCAAACCCCTCCCCAGCTTTGTTGTCCTTCTCTGGACACCTTCCAGCAACTCAACCTCTTTCCTAAACTGAGGGGCCCAGAAATCATAGCCTGGAATGAAGAGATGACAGAATTAGGTGTTAACTGGTGCTGGTATCTCCAGCACTTCAAAGGAGAAGTCAATTTTATTGCATAAACCCAAAATTTAGATTTTGGTTCCAACTCAGCCCATACATATGACTTATTTTTTCTTATACAGCCTTGAGTTTTCTGGTCACATGTTCTTTCAATATATTCTGTCAAGTGAGAGAAGTAAATTAGTCCTACACAGCAAGTAACTACCTCTGAAGAACTTGGCTTCACTTACACAGGACTCAGGCTGTTCTTACTTTCTTTAATTCATAGAATATTTCAGATTGCTCTCATTTCTGACCCTGTAAAATTATCTCAGACAGCTGCCTGAACATGAGCCATAAGTGTGCCCAAGTGGCCAAGAAGGCCAATGACATCCTGGCATGCATCAAGAATAGTGTGGCCAGCAGGAGCAGGGAAGTCATTGTGCCCCTGTACTCTGCACTCGTTAGGCCGCACAGTATCACAGTATCGCTAAGGTTGGAAGAGACCTCAAAGATCATCGAGTCCAACCTGTCACCACAGACCCCATGACTAGACCTGTGTCCAGTTCTGGGCCCCTCAGTTTAAGAAGGACATTGAGACTCTTGAATGTGTCCAGAGAAGGGCAATGAGGCTGAGGAGAAGCCTTGAGCGCAAGCCCTGTGAAGAGAGGCTGAGGGAGCTGGGATTGTTTAGCCTGGAGAAGAGGAGGCTCAGGGGAGACCTTATTGCTGTCTACAACTACCTGAAGGGTGGTTGTAGCCAGGAGGGGTTGTAGTCAGGCAACCAGCACCAGAACAAGAGGACACAGTCTCAAGCTGCATCAGGGGAAGTTTAGGGTCGAGAGTGAGGAGAAAGTTCTTCACTGAGAGTCATTAGCCACTGGAATGGGCTGCCCAAGGAGGTGGTGGAGTCACCGCCCCTGGGAGCATTCAAGATGGGATTGGATGTGACACTTGGTGCCATGATTTAGTCATGAGGTCTTGGCTGACAGGATGATCTTTGAGGTCTCTTCCAACCTTGGTGATTCTGTGTGAGTCTGTGTGTCGATACCTTGCTGTGTAATTTGTGGAAACAAAATTTTACACAGACCTAGACTGGTAAACAAGAATGGAACAGGGAAGTGGTGGAAGCCTCATCCCTGCAGGTTTTGAAGTCCAGACTGGATGTGGCTCTGGGTGACCTGATGTAGTGTGAGGTGTTCCTGCCCATGGCAGGGGGTTGGAACTAGATGATAGATGATGCTTGAGGTCGCTTCCAACCCTAACAATTCTATGATTCTAAGCAGGTCTCCCAAGCCCTTGGTAATTGTAAGACAAAAGGCACACATTCAATTTCAAAAAGGTGACTTCAGGTACTGGTTGCATAATTTGGTGACTCTAAGACTACTCTTTTTATTTATAAGGTAACTGTGAACCAGCATTACGAGGTCCCTTCCAGCCCTAACAATTCTATGATTCTGTGAATCTATTTCTGTCTTTTCAATTGAGACCTTTTCACTGCAGTCCAGTTACAGGCAAAGTCTTCAACAGATGTGTCATCAACTTTGCCAGTATTCACATTTTAGAAGTATTTTTTTTCCCTCCTCTATCTGCAAAACAATCAATACGGCTGGGAGTGAGGTATATTTCACAGTATCACAGTATCACTAAGGTTGGAAGAGACCTCGAAGATCATCGAGTCCAACCTGTCACCACAGACCCCATGACTAGACCATGGCACCAAGTGCCACGTCCAATCCCCTCTTGAACACCTCCAGGGACGGTGACTCCACCACCTCCCTGGGCAGCACATTCCAATGGCGAATGACTCTCTCTGTGAAGAACCTTCTCCTCACCTCAAGCCTAAACTTCCCCTTGTGCAGCTTGAGACTGTGTCCCCTTGTTCTGGTGCTGGTTGCTAGAGAGAAGAGCCCTTCAGGTAGTTGTAGACAGCAATGAGGTCGCCCCTGAGCCTCCTCTTCTCCAGGCTAAACAACCCCAGCTCCCTCAGCCTCTCCTCACAGGGCTTGTGCTCAAGGCCTCTCCCCAGCCTTGTTGCCCTTCTCTGGACACGTACAAGTGTCTCGATGTCCTTCTTAAACTGAGGGGCCCTGAACTGGACACAGGACTCAAGGTGCGGCCTAACCAATGCAGAGTACAGGGACACAATGACCTCCCTGCTCCTGCTGGCCACACCATTCCTAATGCAGGCCAGGATGCAGTTGGCCTTCTTGGCCACCTGGGCACACTGCTGGTT
Organism: Picus viridis; assembly: GCA_033816785.1. Lineage (NCBI taxonomy): Eukaryota > Metazoa > Chordata > Aves > Piciformes > Picidae > Picus > Picus viridis. The sequence goes on from CM066567.1 coordinate 52,381,913, forward strand.
CGTGTTCAGGCAGCTGTCGATCAGCACCCCCAGGTCCCTCTCTGTTTGGGAGCTCTCCAGCCACTCTGACCCCAGCCTGTAGCTCTGCATGGGGTTGCTGTGGCCAAAGTGCAGCACCCGGCACTTGGACTTGTTGAATGCCATCCCGTTGGACTCCGCCCATCTGTCCAGCCGATCGAGGTCCCTCTGCAGAGCCCTTCTGCCCTCTAACTGACCAACATCTGCTCCCAACTTGATGTCATCTGCAAATTTGCTGATGACTGTCTCAATCCCCTCATCTGGATCATCAATGAAGACATTAAAGAGGATGAGGCCCACCACTGACCCACCTCTTGTACAATTGAAATGTCTGTCAACTTAAGTGTTGTGTACAACAATGTGTCCATTGATTACCCGAGCACTCAAACGTCTCACGTTAGCAGTGAAGAGATCCAAGCTCTATGACCAGATTTCAGGGCAAGCCTGCACCCCAGCAACTTGAATTATTACCTCTCTGATGAAATTGTTTGAGACAGAAATCAATAAAATCATGAAACATGAAAACTAACACTCCAAAGCTGTAGTCAATTTTTAGGAACAAGAAACACTTAAGCAGTACACTGATTGAATCCTTTTGCTTTACTGTTGTACCACAGCCCAATAAAAGTGCTTTGCTCTTAACATTTAGGTTGAAACTTTCCTCACAAATATTTATTTTAGCTCAGTGTTTGCCATGTCTTAATTTAATATGCTCCACAGTGTTTGTATTGCTTTCATAACCTGTAGAATGTCTTTCATTGTTTTAGGCACTGAAAAGAAATATCAATGAAAGTATAAAAGTGTGGGAGCTGGGGTTGTTCAGCATAGAGAAGAGAAGACCCCCGGGAGACCTAAGAGTGGCTTTCCAGTACCTGAAGGGGGCCTATAAGAAGGCTGCAAAGCAACTGGCTACAGTGATAGGATGAGGGGCAACGCCTTGAAATGAGAGGAGGTTTGGATTGGGTGTTAGGAACAAGTTCTTCACTATGAGGTTGGTGGAACACTGGAACAGGTTGCCCAGGGAGGTAGTTGAGGCACCATGCCTGGATATTCAAAGTCAGGCTCAGTAAGGCTCAGGGTAACCTGATCTAGTGGAGAATGTCCCTGCTCACTGCAGGGGGGTTAGACTAGATGACCTTTAGTAATCCCTTCCAACCCAAACCATTCCATGATTCTATGATTCTATATAAACATGCAAGACAAAACCAAAAGATAACTGATGTATCAGTAGGCACATTTGGCACTCCTATGAACACGCACCTTACTATAAAAATACACCACACTGCTGTTGGCTCTGGCCAGCAAAAATAAACACAAAAGAGATTTTCATATATATGCTCTTCCATCATTTTTATCCAGGCAACCAGCACCAAAACAAGAGGACACAGTCTCAAGCTGCACCAGGGGAGGTTTAGGCTGGATGTTAGGAAGAAGTTCTTCCCAGAAAGAGAGATTGGCCATTGGAATGTGCTGCCCAGAGAGGTGGTGGAGTCATCATCACTGGAGGTGCTTAAGAAGAGACTGGATGGGGCGCTTGGTGCCATGGTTTAGTTGATCAGATGGTATTGGGTGATAGGTTGGACTCAATGATCTGGAAGGTCTTTTCCAACCTGGTTAATTTTATTCTGGTTAATTCTATTCTTATTCTTATTCTTATTCTTATTCTTATTCTTATTCTTATTCTTATTCTTATTCTTATTCTTATTCTTATTCTATTCTTATTCTTATTCTATTCTATTCTATCCTATCCTATCCTATCCTATCCTATCCTATCCTATCCTATCCTATCCTATCCTATCCTATCCTATTCCATCCCTAGAGATTTTGGCAGCACGCAGTTCAAGAAACTGTTTCCCATGAACAGAGTCCTAAACTATAATTAGTGCAAAGTTTATGACAGATCTATCATTACTTATGTCCATTCTACAGGCACTGTTCACTGAAAGAAAATGAAACAAACCAACAATCTGAACCAAATTCCAAAGCAAATAAAATGCTAATGTTTGATAGGCAGTTCCAGGTATACTATATTGATTTCCATGGAAATGTATATTTTAATAATTTTATTATATTATTATATTTTTATTAGTATATTTTATTATTTTATTATATTTTTCATTTTGTTAGTCCTTTCTTTTCTTCCCCCTCCCCCAATATTTATTATATCCCTTTCTTTTCAAAATGCAATGACTATTTATCATTGAACATTAAAACTCTGTGGTCTCAAAACTAGAATCCAACCCTGCAACCACCCAAGTCAGTGAGAACAGTTCTACTAACTTCAAAGGGGACTGAATGAGTTACTGAAAAGCAGAGTTTTAGCGCAAGTATTATTTATACAATCTAATTCTAATCTAATTCTGTATGCTCTGCATTACATTCTGGAGCTACATAACCTTTTATAATCACTATAGATGTAATTTGGGCTGTTCTGACCCATATTTAAACCATGAACAAAAACCAGCTCACAGGACACAGTGTAAAACCTACACTCAGCTTTGAAGCACTTCTGTCCAAAGTGTGAATAATGCTACCACATACTGCCTTTTATCTTTCTGAGATCAAGGAGGATCACAAGAGTATAATAAAAAACAAACCAAAAATGTACTATGGTTAGAAGCAGAGGATGCAAGAAGATGTTAACATACAGGCTGAAAAGAATGGCCAGCATTTGATACATTACAAATCTGTTCTGGGTCAGACCACATATCTATCTACATCAGCACTCTGCTTCCAGAAGTGTTCAGCAGCAGATGCTTATGGGGAGAATGAAAGAAGCTGGACAGATTGAGAACAACCCTTCCCTTGGTATATTCTTTCAGACTTTGGAAATTGGTGGTTTAAGGACTTTCTGTTAACATCTAGGAAAAGGTCCCTCAACTGAAACCAGTAGTCTAACTTCTGGTGAGAAATACAACCATCTAGTCTGCGTGCTTTGTAAGGTCGTCTCTAAGACAATCCCAAAAGGATGCAACTTGACATTACTCAGAGCATGTAACTACTGAAGTGGTGTAGATTAACTCAGCTGCTATGGGAGCTGAAGCTAACCTAAGATTCCAAAGCTGATGGATCTCAGAATCCTAAGATGAATTACCTTCTGACAAAATTGTGAAACTACTTTTGAAAAGTAAGAACTCACTCTTTATGCCTCTTTCCTTCTTCTGTTTCCTCATTGAGTCATTCCCCATTTCAAGAACAGAAATGGTTTAGCCAGAAACTAGACTAGAAGTCTCTAGTCAAATCTTCTGCTTTAAACAATGAACTCTGAGATCACAGAATGGTTTAGGTTGGAAGGGACCTTTAAGATCATGTAGTCATAGAATCATAGAATCAGTAAGATTGGAAAAGACCTCAAAGATCATCAAGTCCAACCTGTCACCCAACACCTCATGACTACTAAACCATGGCACCAAGTGCTACGACCAATTCCCTCTTGAACTCCTCTAGGGACAGTGATTCCACTACTCCCTGGGCAGCACATTCCAATGGCCAACAACTCTCTCTGTGAAGAACTTTCTCCTCACCTCAAGCCTAAGCTTTCCCTGGTGCAGCTTGTCCCAACACCCCTGCCACAGGCAGGGACACCTTCCACTAGACCAGGCTGCCCAAGCCCTCATCCAGTCTGGCCTTGAACACCTCCAGGGAAGGGGCATTCACAACCTCCCTGGAGGTTGCTTCCCTGGGCAACCTGTTCCAGTGTCTTACCACCCTCACTGTATAGAATTTCTCCTTAATACCCACCCTAAATCTCCCCTCCTATTTATGTAGTGCTTTTATTTATATGGTCTTTTAAGATAAAAATAGGAAAAATAAGCAACATAATACAAACAAGCCAAAACACTCTGGGGGGACCTTGAAGCTGCCTTCCAATACCTGAAGGGATCCTACAGGAAGGCTGGAGAGGGACTTTTCTCAAGGGTGTCTATCAATAGGACAAAATGTGGAATGGTTTAAACCAGATCTTAGGAAGCTGTATGAGGATGATCAGGTTTAAACAGACTGAAGGAGTTGGGGCTGTTCAGTCTGAAAGAAGTTCTTCAGTATGAAGGGGGCCTACAGGAAGGCTGGACTTCTGGATCTCAGGTAGTGATAGGACTAGGCTGGAAATGGGGAGATTCAGGCTGGATGTGAGGAAGAAGTTCTTTACCATGAGAGGGTGTTGGGTTGTCCAGGGAGGTGGTTGAGGCCCAGTCCCTGGAGGTGTTTAAGACCAGGCTGGACGAGGCTCTGGCCAGCGTGATCTAGTGTAGGGTGTCCCTGGATGGCAGAACCCTGACTGATTCTATGATTCTATGATTCTATGAGGGTGGGGGACTTCTGGAACAGGCTGCTCTGGGGGTATTCAAGGCCAGGCTGGATGAGACCTGCAGCCAAGTCTAGTAATGGGCATCCCTGCCCCTGGTGGGCAGGTTGGAGTAGATGATCTCTAAGGTCCTTTCCAACCTAAGGCATTCTATGATTCTCTGATGATTCTATGAAAATTAACATCCAAAAATTACTCTGAAATCTCAATCATGACTGTCTCCCGAGCATTACAACAATGGCAGGGCAAAAAATAAGGATGTCTTATTAAGAGAGTAAAAATTTCCTTCATTACAATTTGACAGGACTAGTGTGTGGCATTATTTGCTTTAAAAAACAACAATAACAACAACAACAACAAAACACACGCAAAAAAACCCTTCAACAACAAAACAAACAACCAAACCCACAAAGAACCCTCCATTTAACCACCTGGTTGCATCTAACCTGTTTGTCTGGACCTCTTCTTCCCTCAGTGAAGCAGGCTATTAGTTGTGTTCTCAGTCAAAATGGCCTTTTTTCAATGATTTTTTTAAAAAGTAGAATCATAATTAGAATCATAATTAACCAGATTGGAAAAGACCTTTGAGATCATCAAGTCCAACCTATCACCCAACACCATCTAATCAGCTAAACCATGGCACCAAGTGCCTCATCCAGTCTCCTTTCAAATGCTTCTAGGGATGGTGACTCCACCTCCTTCCTGGGCAGCACAGTCCAATGGCCAATCTCTCTTTCTGGGAAGAAACTCTTAACATCCAGCCTAAACTCCCCTGGTGCAGCTTGAAACTGTGTCCTCTTGGTTGCCTGGGAGAAGAGACCAACGATCAGCTGCCTACAAGCTCCCTTCAGGTAGTTGTAAGACAGCAATAAGGTCCTCTTGTTCTGGTGCTGGTTGCCCAGACCAACGCCCACGTGGCTACTACCTCCCTTCATGTAGTTGTAGAGAGCAAGAAGGTCTCCCCTGAGCCTCCTCTTCTCCAGGTTAAGCATCCCCAGCTCCCCCAGCCTCTCCTCATAGGGCTTGCACTCCAAACCCCTCCCCAGCTTTGTTGCCCTTCTCTGGACACATTCCATCATCTCCACATCTTTCCTAAACTGAGGGGCCCAGAACTGGACACAGCACTCAAGGTGTGGCCTAACCAGTGCTGAGTACAGGGGCAGAATAGAGTAGAGTAGAGTAGAGTAGAGTAGAGTAGAGTAGAGTAGAGTAGAGTAGAGATAGAATAGAATAGAATAGAATAGAATAGAATAGAATAGAATAGAATAGAATAGAATAGAATAGAACAGAATAGAATAGAATAGAATAGAATAGAATAGACCAGGTGGGAAGAGACCTTCAAGATCATCGTGTCCAACCTATCATCCAACACCACCTAATCAACTAAACCATGGCACCAAGCACCCTAGCAAGTCTCCTCCTGAACACCTCCAGTGACGGCGATTCCACCACCTCCCCAGGCAGGCCATCCCTGCTCCTGCTGGCCACACTATAGTAGCCACTCTCCCTACATTCAAACTCATTTTTAATAAGAATGATATGTAATCAATCAAGCAAGCAATGAGAATGAATCTTTTCACCACTTTTCTCTGGAGAATACAAGTTTCAACAAAATGCTTCAAGGTTGGTGACATCCTTGAGTTGCACTTTTGTAGTTTTCAGTAAGTGTATTTTAAAAAGTCTAGCTCGCTCCAAGAGAATACAACAAAGAGTCAGAACAAAAAGGCAAGAACAAAAAGGCAAGTAAAAGGCAGCACTTGAATGCAAGGCAGAAAGTTCAACAGCATTCTATGTCTACTTGCTGATAGAATACTGTTGGGGCAAGGCGTGCCACAGGAAGAACTACTTTCCCCAGCGTTAGAAATCCTGCAGGGTAAACAATGGCTCAGAGTGAAAGGAGGGAATGGTCAGGCAGAAACCTCATATGCTGAAAGTTAACCCTGTGGACACTCCAGGGCATACCACAGCCAGCCCTGCTGTATTTTCATCTGGCAGAAAGCTGTAACTTTCTCTCTTGGTTCCTGGCAAACATATTTCACTCTGTGGAGTTTTTCATTCAAATATAGTGCTACTCCAGGACAGCTTTCCTTCCTTTTTTAAGCTAAAATTCATTTCTGCCAAGGGCTAAGTATTTAGTTTTCCACTAGAAATGTCTTCTCTAAAAGTGTTAAGTAAGTTCTCACAAGCTTCTGAAGAAATCACAAACTTCTAGCTCTTATAGCTCATACAGAAGGCCCAAATGGCTTTTCTATGCACATTTACATATTGATGATAGCCTGTGATTGAAAACTTCCTTTGAAATGGAAGACCTGAATGTCTTTGGTGTGTTTAGCCTTTTCTTTCATCCAGCCTTTTTACAAATCAGATTATTTCATAGGCCAGCACTTCTGACAAACTTCAATTCATGCATTGGGGCAGCTTTAGGCTGATGCCCAGGAAATTTTCCACAGATCAAGAGTAAAAAATGGTGGAATGTAAACAAATTACCATTGGATGTAAAGGGAAAATAATGATAAGGTCTAAATAATCCCATTATAGAATCACAGAATTTCAGGGGCTGGAAGGGACCTCAAAAGCTCATCCAGTCCAACCCTCCTGCCAGATCAGGATCGCCTAGAGCAGACTACACAGGAACACATCCAGGTGAGTTTTGAGTATCTCCAGAGAGGGAGACTCCACAACCTCCCTGGGCAGCCTGTTCCAGTGTTCCACCACCCTCACATTGGTCTGATAACTAACATAAAGTTAGTTGTATAAACTATCTTATCTCTCTTTCTTGGCTCCAGCTCTAGCAGATACTAGCTGGTAGCTTTTGCCTGGCTGTTGCTGAGCTTGGCTGCATTCTTGTCATGGTTAAGTAACCAACAAGTTACTCTCTGCTGTTCTCTTTCTCCTTTACCTTGTACAGCGGGGAAGGAGATGGAGAAGGGGAAGATACTGGTAGCCCCCTGGTTTTGTCCAGGGGGGGTTCTTGTGTTGTTTATAAATTGCAAAAATATGTAAATGTTGTGTATTTTGTACATATTCATTGCATTCCATATGTTTAGATCTAAGTTTTCTTGTAAACACAGCTTCATTTGCTTCCATCCCAAACTGAACTAGTCTAGCAATTTTATTTTGAGGGGTAATTCTCTCAAATTAGTTGGGGGAATTTCAACCCACCACATGCATTAAGCTTAGCCCAATGTTAGGATGCTGAATGTCAATTCAAACTCAGACTTTCTGACTAAATTCCAAAGCAAAGAGAGTATCAGATATGAAGATCTTTAAGTGAATTATCTATTAGTGGCAATATTATTCCTTATTAAACCTCTTAGTTTAGGACATATCCAACCACAGCACACCTTAACTCACCTCAGTGTAAACAAGTCCCAAGGAATAGAGAGGACTGAACAAGTTGCCTAATGTCATTGGACACGAGCCAACAATGCAGTTGGCTAAGGAGTCCTGAATGTAAGGAATGTGAGACTAAGGAATCCTGGTACTCAGTCTAATCATTTTGGTTGTATGGAACATCTTATTTTGCTATGAAAGCAGCCAGTAGCTATTGACCATTTTACAAATATGAATTTCCAATAGGAAAACATCCAAAAGAATCACAGAATGTTAGGGGTTGGAAGGCACCTTGCATCATCCAGTCCAACCTCCCTGGCCAGAGCAGGATCACCTAGAGCTGATCACACAGGAACACAAATTTCCTAGAGAGCAAAAGTACAGATCTCAAAGGATTGAAGGTGTTGAGACTACAATTCAACAAATTACAACTCATATATTTAGGGTTTTTGCATCATCTCTTTCAAATAGAAGAGTTAGTGTTAGGGAACATAGAAGGAGGACAGTGTAAATTAAGCTGAGAGATTTTTAAGTGATCTCTTCTATACAATTAAGCATTTTTAGTGCAATTAGAGATCTGTTATGTTTGTTTGCATCTTAGTCCTCATTTTCTCTTTGTCTTCCAAATAGTTTTTTTGTTCTTATTTCTGAGAGACTTCTAAAAAAAAAAAAAAAGAAAAAAGCTGTATTGAAATGGAATCAAACTCCTCATGTGATATGAACTTTAAAACATATTAAAGGGTAGATGACTATTAGCTTGTAACTAGTCTGTTTCTCTCGCCTTGTGCTTCCACCTGACTTTCCTTCCTTTAGAAAACCTACAAACTGAAATACAGCTTCCCTTGCTGTTGCATTTTTAGTATTCATTCCCTGAACTGGATAGAATGACCTGGATGAGGGCACAGAGAGTGCTGTCAGCAAGTTTGCTGACGACATTAATGGAATGAAGCTGGAGGTAGGGAGATTCAGGCTGGATGTGAGGAGGAAGTTCTTCACTATGAGAGTGGTGAAGCCTTGAATGGGTTGTCCAGGCAGGTGGTTTGGGCCCCATCCCTGGAGGTGTTTAAGACCAGGCTGGATGAGGCTTTGGCCAGCCTGATCTAGTGCAGGGTGTCCCTGCCCATGGCAGGGGGGTTGGAACTAGATGATCCTTGTGGTCCCTTCCAACCCTGACTGATACTATGATACTATGACACCAAGCTGGGAGGAGTGGCTGACACACCAGAAGGTTGTGCTGCCATTCAGCCAGACTTGGACAGGCTGGAGAGCTGGGAAGGCAGAAATTTGATAAAGTTCAACAAGGGCAAGGGTAGAGTCTTCCACCTGGGAAGCAACAACTCCATGCACCACTATAGGTTGTGGACAGACCCGCTGGAGAGCAGTGAAGGTGAAAGGGACCTGGGGGTCCTGGTGGAGGGAAGGATGACCATTGAGCTAGCAATGTGCTCTTGTGGCCAGGAAGGCCAAAGCCATTCTGGGGTGGTTTAGAAGGGCTGTGGTTAGTAGGTCAAGAGAGGTTCTCCTCCCCCTCTACTCTGCACTGGTGAGGCTGCATCTGGAATATTGCGTCCAGTTCTGGGCTCCTCAGTTCAAGAAAGACAGTGAGCTGCTTGAAAGAGTCCAGCACAGAGCCACGAGGATGATGAAGGGAGTGGAACATCTTCCATATGAGGAGAGACTGAGGGAGCTGAGGGCTCTGTAGCTTGGAGGAGACTGAGAGGTGACCTCATCAATGTTTATAAATATGTAAAGGGTGAGTGCCAAGAGGCTGGAGCCAGGCTCTGCTGGGTGGTGCCCAATGCCAGCACAAGGGCAATGGTGGAAGCTGAGGCATAGGAAGTTTCACGTAAATATGAGGAAAAATATTTTCTCTGTGAGGTTGACGGAACCCTGGAACAGGCTGCCCAGGGGGGTTGTGGAGTCTCCTCTCTGGAAATATTCAAAACTTGCCTGGATGTGTTCCTGTACAATCTGGTGTAGGTGCTCCTGCTCTGGCAGGGAAGTTGGACTGGATGATCTCTCGAGGTCCCTTCCAGCCCCTGAAATTCTGTGATTCTGTGACCATTTTGGATTATCTTCCTTTGAAATGATGTATTTTTGAAGGATGGGGATGAGGGGTCCCTTGGGTGGTTTTGTTTATTGTGGGCTTCAATTCATTGCCTCTCAAATACTGTGTTTGTTGGTTTGTAAAAAGGTTTTAGGGTCATACCAGCTAAAATGTGCATAGTGTGGCAGAGTCAGAGAGAGGAAGATCTGAAGATTCTTATCTTCTTAATGGGGAAAGCTGCATCTGGGTCTTGGAGCCATTTTGAGGGGTAGCCTGAAGGTGTCAGGAGCCTGATATTTATTGAGGTGGGTGGGAGTGTACATGAGAAAAGATTTTTTGAAGCATACATTTCTGACACTTACTTGAACCCTGTCTAACCTCTGAAGCTGAGGGTACCCTTTACCCATCTGTATTTTTTATTCCTGTACTCAAAAAAAAAAGGTGTAGGACCCAGAGCTTCCTTTGAACACTGTCAGGCTGAAGACAAAAAATGCATTTCTAGAAAAGTTTGGGTCATGCAGGTCATGAGTGACTGACAGGAGCTGCAATAAGATTCAGACTTCTGGAAGAGCCCATTCTGAACGTGTACATTTTTTGTGAACAAAAACTTCTGGGGTCCTCAAAGGTTTTATTATTTGTGTGCTTTTCTCTTCTGAAATTGTTTCCATCGTTTCAGCCATATGGATTTAGAGAAATCACATGGGTACATATGTTAAATATATATATATATGTGTGTGTGTGTGTGTGCCTCTGTGTGTGTGTATCACAGAATCACAGAATCTACAAGGCTGGAGAAGACCTCAGACACCAGATATCATCAAGTCCAACCTATCACCTAATGCCTTATGACAACTAAACCATGGCTTCAAGTGCCAATCCATTTTGTAACACTTCCAGGGATGGGAACTCCCCCACCTCCCTGGGCAGCACATTCCAATGGCAAATTACTCTTTCTGTGAAGAACTTTCTCCTCACCTTGAGCCTAAACTTCCCCTGGCACAGCTTGAGACTGTGTCCTCTTGTTCTGGTGCTGGTTGCCTGGGAGAAGAGACCAACCCCCATCTGGCTACAACCTCCTTTCAGGCAGTTGTAGACAGCAATAAGGTCTCCCTGAGCCTCCTCATCTCCTGGCTAAACAACCCCAGCTCCCTCAGCCTCTCTTCATAGGGCTTGTGCTCCAAACCCCTCCCCAGCTTTGTTGCCCTTTTCTGGACACATTCCAGCAACTCAACTATTTCCCTAAATAGGGAAGCAGTGTACCATGCGTAGCAGTGTCAAGATACAACAAATGTTATGAGGATGTCCTAAGCCATAGGCCACACACTTCCTGACACTACTCTGAAAGCACCAATCACTGTCACAAGGCCACAGTCACAAGCTCACAGCCTGAGACAAAGCACATCATGAAGGATTATCTGAAAAGAAAATAAAACACACTCTATTTGTCTAGTTTGAATGTGATAAGAATACTAAAGATGGGAGATGTAAATAAATCATCATTCTAATAGCAGTTTACCTTTGAAGAGTTAGAGTATATGAGGTAGCTTTTATCACAGTCTCACAGCACATTAGAGGTTTGGAGAGATCTCTGGAGATCATTGAGTCCAACCCCCTGCCAGAGCAGGATCACCCAGGGTAGTCCACACAGGAATGCATCCAGGTGGGTTTGGAAAGGCTCCAGAGAAGGAGACTCCACAACCTCTCTGGGCAGCCTGTTCCAGGACTCCATCACCCTGACTGTAAAGAAGTTTCTCCTCATGTTGAGGTGAAACTTCCTATGTTCAAGTTTTTATCCATTGCTGCACACCACCAAAAAGAGCTTGGCTTCCTCCACATGACACTCACCCCTCAGATACTGATAGAGGTTGATCAGATTCCCTCCCAGTCTTCTCTTCTCTTCTCAAGACTAAACAGTCTCAGGGATCTCAGTCTCTCTACACAGGGGATATGCTCAAGTCCCCTAATCATCCTTGTCCATTTGACTCTCTCCAGCAGGTCTCTGCCACTCTTCAACTGGGGAGCCCAAAACTGGATGCAGTATTCCAGGTGTGGTCTCACCAGGGCAGAACTGAGGGGAAGAAGAACCTTCCTAGACCTGCTAGATACACTTTTCCTGACGCACCCGAGGATACCCTCTGCTTTCTTGGCCACAAGGACACACTGCTGTCACATGCAGAGTTTGCTGTCAGCTAGGACTCTGAGGTCTTTCTCCATGGAGCTGCTTTCCAGCAGGGCAGCCCCTTAACCCATACTGGTTATTCTTCACCCCACTTTCCCCAACCCTCCCAAAAAAATAATCAAACAAAAAAATTACTACCTAGGTGCCATGGATGGCAAGGGAAAAAAGAAACAAAGAAAAGGGCATGTCTATGTATCTGAATGTGGCTATGTAAAAAGGACTAGGGGGAATGGAATGGAATGGAATGGAATGGAATGGAATGGAATGGAATGGAATGGAATGGAATGGAAATGGAATGGAATGGAATGGAATGGAATGGAATGGAATGGAATGGAATGGAATGGAATGGAATGGAATGGAATGGAATAAAGCTGGAGGTGGGGAGATTCAGGCTGGACTTGAGGAGGAAGTTCTTCACCATGAGAGCGGTGGAGCCCTGGAATGGGTTATCCAGGGAGGTGGTTGAGGCCCCATCCCTAGTGGTGTTTAAGACCAGGCTGGATGAGGCTCTGGCCAGCCTGATCTAGTGTGAGGTGTCCCTGCCCATGGCAGGGGGGTTGGAACTAGCTGATCCTTGTGGTCCCTTCCAACCCTGACTGATACTATGATACTATGAAAAATAGACTATGAAGGAAGTTCCTAGTCAGTAATTTCAAAGGGATTTTAAAGTTCTATATAATCAAGCTCAGAAGCAGAACAATGCTATGTCTCAGGGCAACAGATTTATCCCCTTTGATGAAAGAAGCAGTGCTGGATTTGGATTTCCTTTTAGCTTGGTGGCAACCTACAAAGTTGCTTTCTTTTTCTAAAAAAGTATGAGCAGATTAGCTCTCATCTAAACTCAATTCAAAAAGCAACCTCTGTCCATAGGCTTACTCACTGTAGGAAAACAATTTATTCAATGGCCATTATCAGGAGGAAAGAATTGTCTTTAAACTGATCCTCTTCAACTGGATTAGTTTTCTGACACACCAGCAAGTTCAACCCTTTTATAGTTGACTCATGTTTTATTCCAACGATGCTGATTGAATGGAATTGAATTGAATTAACCAGGTTGGAAAAGATCTTGGAGATCATCAAGTCCAACCTATCACGCAACACCATCTAATTGACTAAGCCATGGCACCAAGTGCCTCATCCAGGCTCTTCCTAAACACCTCCAGTCATGGTGACTCCACCACCTCCCTGGGCAGCACATTCCAGTGGCCAATCTCTCTTGCTGGGAAGAACTTTCGCCTCACCTCCAGCCTAAACTTCCCCTGGCAGAGCTTGAGACTGTGTCTTCTTGTTCTGGTGCTGGTTGCCTTGGAGAACAGACCAACCCCCTCCTGGCCACGACCTCCCTTCAGGGAGTTGTAGAGAGCAAGGTGGTCTCCCCTGAGCCTCCTCTTCTCCAGGCTAAGCAACCCCAGCTCCCTCAGCCTCTCCTCGCAGGGCTGTGCTCCAGACCCCTCCCCAGCCTCTAATGGTTAGATGGTACAGAAAGCAAGAGCTGTGTCACGCAAATGTGCTGTCAGACTTTGCCCACCAGAGGTAAAGTGAGCTCTGCCTTGCAGAGAGCATTTGCTGCGTGGATGGACTCTTGATGAAAGGTTGCCTTAAGATCAGCTCTCCGGAGCATATAGGCTGGAATTCTCCAAAGTCCACATGAAAGACAGGAAAATATCACAAAATACCAGGCTCATACTTTCTGAGACATCTGTTGTCCAGATCTTTCATCTCATCTGGGGTAGCCAGTTTGACATTGCACATACAACAGACACAAAACACTACTGCCATCAGTTGCCTCTGAATGTCTTCGGCAGCGTACAGGAGCTGATACGAATACAAGAAGCTATCAGTGATTGTTCAGGTGAAAAGATTACCAATCACTGAGCAAGGCAAAGGGCCTTCCTCCAGGTCAATCACACGTAATCAATTTTGTCATGTGACATGCTTTCAAACTGGTGCTAAAAATATACCACGGCTCAATGTGCCTGAAGGAAGTAACCAGCAGATTTTTGGCAGAGACTGGGGTTTTCCCTATGCTGTTTCACAGTCCCACCTTCCACAGAGTACTGGGTACATGAGTTTGTAATTAAGATATTGAACTGTAATGTAAGGAAGGCTGGTGCCTAACATCTCACTGCATATTTGCAAATGGTTTCAGTAGATCTTTGGACAGGAGTGATTGTGCACAATGCTAGCTAATACTGCATAAAATCACAGAATCACAGAATTGTGGAGGCTGAAAAAGACCTCTGCGATCATCCTATGACCAGCCTGTGACCTACCACCACATCAGCTAATCCATGCCACCAGGTGCCACATCCAATCTTTTCCCAAAGACCTCCAGTGATGGAGACTCCATCAACCTCCTTGGGCAGTCCATTCCAGTGCCTAATCAGCCTTTCTGTGAAGAAGTGCTTCCTAATATCCAACCTAAACCTCCCCTGCCCTCCATACCATGCCCTCCTGTCTTGTCAAAAGTTGCCTGGCACAAGAGCCTGACCCCCACCTGACTACAACTTCCCTTCAGGTACTTGTAGAGTGTGATAAGGTCCTCCCTGAGTCTTCTCTTCTCCTGGCTAAACAAGCCCAGCTCCCTCAGCCTTTCCTCATCAGACTTTCCTTCTAGTCCCTTCCCCAGGCTGGTTGCTCTCCTCCGGACCTGCTCCAGCACCTCAAGATCTCTCTTGCAGTGAGGGCCCAGAGCTGCACACAGTGCTCCGGGTGAGGCCTCCCCAGTGCCCAGCACAGGGCAGAATTCCATCCCTAGCCCTAGTCTCATTGCTCTCTTCTGGACCTGCTCCAGCACCTCAATATCCCATCTGAAGTGAGTGGCTCAGCACTGCACACAGTACTCAAAGTGAGGCCTCGCCAATGCCCAGTACAGGGCAAAATTCCATTCCTAGTCCCTGCTGGCCACACTATTCCTGATCCAAGCCAAGATGCCATTGGCCTTCTGTGCCCCCTGGGCACACTGCTGGCTCATGTTCAGCTGTTGTCACCCAGCACTCTCAGGTCCCTCTCTGCCAGGCTGCTCTCCAGCCACTCATCCCCCAGTCTGTAGCACTGCATGGGGTTGTTGTGGCCAAAGTGCATCACCCTGCACTCGGAGATGTTGAATCTCATACTGTTGGCCTCAGACCATTGACCCAGCCTGGCCAGGTCTCTCTGCAGCACCCTCCTACCCTCCAGGAGATCCACACTGCCTCCCAACTTGGTGTCATATGCAAATTTACTAATGGTTGACTTGATTCCCTCATCCAGGTCATCAACAGAGATGTTGAATAGAACTGGGCACTGACTAAACATCATAATACTGGTATTAAAAAACCCCTATTACTACACCATAAAGTACTGGACCATTCCAAAAACTTTTGGACAAGAATTTAGTGTTGGTTTGGAACAAGGAAAGGGTTTTCTGCTCTTCTCTCTCCTTTCACTCACCCTATCCAGCAGTGAAATCTGCAGTACAAAGTGGTGTTCAGATACTGTTCTCTGCCTTCACACTCTAGCAAACGGGATCTCTTATCCTAGTAGTATGTACTCCTCCCTACACACTTGTTTGAGGCCCAACAAATAGCCACACATGCTGTCACATGTGTCACTATCTGGCTCTGCTTCAGAAATATGCTATAAAGCACTGAGGCCACAAACAAGGAAACAGAGCTCTAGACTGTTACAAGTCTTGTGTTGCTTGTTTTTCTAGAAGTGAAAAGTCCATGTGATTTGGTATTGCCCAGCTCAGAGAATGAAGGAGGGAAAGTCTTATGGGGAGAGGCTGAGGGATCTGGGGTTGTTTAGCCTGGAGGAGAATCAGGGGGAACCTTATCACACTCTACAACTACCTGAAGGAAAGTTGTAGTAAGGTGGGGATCAGTCTCTCCGGCCAGGCAACTTGTGGCAGAGAGGGCATGGCCTGAAGCTGTGCCAGGAGAGGTTTAGGTTGGATGTTAGGAAGCACTTCCTCAGGGAAAGGGGAATTAGAGACTGGGATGGACTGCCCAGGGAAGTGGTGGAGTCACCGTCCCTGGAGGTGTTTAAGGCAGGATTGGATGTGGCACTCAGTGCCATGGTCTGGTCAGTGTGGTGGTGTTAGGTCATAGGCTGGACTTGATGATCTCAGAGGTCTATTCCAGCCTCAATAATTCTGTGATTCTGTGGGAAAGGGCAAAAGAAACACGTATCCAGGCAACCACATACTGAGGATGGCTAGCCTGATCTAGGCAGAACATATTAAACCACATATTTCTCACCATTAAACTGCACAGAGATGATATTTGCTTGGCAAAATGGAAGAAGGGAAAAGGAAAAAAAAAACAAGGGAAAAATATGAGAAATACTTCAAGGTAGTTCTAGTTACAGTCACCAACCTTCAGCACCAAAATGCTCACTTACTGACCAAGGTCTATTTTTCATGGGTTGTATACACTGTACATTTGTCACAGACACTGATTTGCAGCCAACAAACGTTCTTATATATATATAGGTTTTTTTTTAATGAAAAGAAGCAATGAGGTTGAATAACTTGTTACCATCAGTCCTTGGTTCAGCATCTGAGACTGCTGTGCAAATTAAAATGGTAGCTTATGGTCCTCCTGTCAGGATCTGAAGCATCCTGGACTGTATCAGGAACAGTGTGGCCAGCAGGAGCAGGGAAGTCATTGTGCCCCTGTACACTGCACTGGTTAGGCCACACCTTGAGTCCTGTGTCCAGTTCTGGGCCCCTCAGTTTAGGAAAGATGTTGAGTTGCTGGAAGGTGTCCAGAGAAGGGCAACAAAGCTGGGGAGGGGTTTGGAACACAGCCCTGTGAGGAGAGGCTGAGGGAGCTGGGGTTGCTTAGCCTGGAGAAGAGGAGGAGGCTCAGGGGAGACCTTCTTGCTCTCTCCAACTACCTGAAGGGAGGTTGTAGCCAGGAGGGGGTTGGTCTGTTCTCCAAGGCAACCAGCACCAGAACAAGAGCACACAGTCTCAAGCTGTGCCAGGGGAAGTTTAGGCTGGATGTGAGGAGAAAGTTCTTCATAGAAAGAGAGATTGGCCTTTGGAATGTGCTGCCCAGAGAGGTGGTGGAGTCACCATCACTGGAGGTGTTTAGGAAGAGACTGGCTGGGGTGCTTGGTGCCATGGTTTAGTTGATTAGATGGTGTTGGGTGATAGGTTGGACTCGATGATCTCTGAGGGCTTTTCCAATCTGGTCAATTCAATTCAATTCAGTTCAATTCAATTCAATTCAATTCAATTCAATTCAATTCAATTCTAGTCTAGTCTATTCTCTATTTTTCGTGGGTTGTATGCACTGTAAATTTATCACAGACACTGATCTGTAGCAAACAGATGTTCTTTTTTTTTTTATGAAAAGAAGCAAAGAGGTTGAATAACTTGTTAACATCAATCCTCTGTTCAGCCTTTGAGTCTGCTGTGCAAATTAAAATGGTACCTCATAGTCCTCCTGTCAGGATCTGAAGCTAAACACTTTGAGAAAGGCCTCCTAAAGCCATGGTTTATTTCTTTCTTAGCAAACTCAATAAAGAATTTTGGGGGGGTGGGAAAAAGGAAGAAGAAATGTGGGGCAACTCCAGAGGCTGATGCAGTGCAAACTTCTCTGAAATGAGCTGGCTGGGTTTTTTTCCCCCCTTTTTTTACAATACAATACACCTGGTTGAAAGAGACCTTCAAGATCATCATGTCCAACCCATCAACCAATCCAATCCACCTAAACAACTAAACCATGGCACCAAGCACCCCATCAAGTCTCCTCCGGCACACCTCCAATGAAGGTGACTCCACCACCTCCACGGGTAGCCCATTCCAATGGGCAATCACTCTCTCTGTACAGAACTTCTTCCTCACATCCAGCCTAAACCTGCCCTGGTGCAGCCTGAGACTGTGTCCTCTTGTTCTGGTACTGGCTGCCTGGGAGAAGAGACCAACCTCTGCCTGGCTACAGCCTCCCTTCAGGTAGTTGTAGAGAGCAATAAGGTCACCCCTCAGTCTCCTCTTCTCCAGGCTAAGCAACCCCAGCTCCCTCAGCCTCTCATCACAGGGCTTGTGTTCCAAACCCCTCACCAACTTCGTTGCCCTTCTCTGGACATGCTCCAGCAAGACAACATCGTTCCTAAACTGAGGGGCCCAGAACTGGACACAGGACTCAAGGTGGGGCCTAACCAGTGTAGTGTACAGGGGCAGAATGACCTCCCTGCTCCTGCTGGCCACAATGTTCCTGATGCAGGCCAGGATGCCATTGGCCTTCTTGGCTGCCTGGGCACACTGCAGGCTCATGTTCAGCTTCCCATCAACCAGTACCCCCAGGTCCCTCTCTGCCTGGCCACTCTCCAGCCACTCTGACCCCAGCCTGTAGCACTGCTTGGGGTTGCTGTGGCCAATGTGCAGCACCCGGCACTTGGATGTGTTCAATCTCCTCCCCTTGGACTCTGCCCATCTGTCCAGCCTGTCGAGGTCCCTCTGCAGAGCCTCTCTGCCCTCCAGCAGATCAACTCCTGCCCCCAGCTTGGTGTCGTCCGCAAAATTTACTGATGATGGACTCGATGCCCTCATCCAGATCATCAATAAAGATGTTGAAGAGCATGGGGCCCAGCATTGATCCTTGGGGCACACCACTAGTGACTGGCTGCCAGCTGGATGTGGCACCATCCCCCTCCTTTCCTTTTCTCTCTGGCCTTAGCAGCACCTGCCCGAAATCAATTGCCTTTCTGACAGACAGCTGGAACAGAGTGGCCCATGCAGTTAGCATGGGATTATTTGGGTCGGACAGAGTGTAGGGAGAGTGGCTCAACTGAATTACAGTATACAAGACTCTGGCCTGCTGCTGAATAATTCAAACCAGGGTATTTTCCTTCTTTAATATATGAACAGATACTTCCTTCCTGTGTGAAGAAACAAATCCTTCAACTTTCTGCTTTTTATTATTTTTGAAAGAAGCCAGGGATCAGAGAACATCAACTAATGAGACTGTTCTCTTTTCTTTTTTTTTTTTTGTATATATATTTCAAATTAAAGAAAAAAAAATGCCTAAAATTTGAGACAGATCTCTTATGTTTACACACACACATTTCCTGTCTACCGAGTGATTCCTGGGACTCCTGCCTCAAACATTTTTCCTCCTCTTACAGTAAGTCACTAATACTGAAAATAGATCTTAAAATAGGTTTTGAAAGGGAGAAGAAAAACCATAAATTGAAGTATTCCAAGTCATCAGGACACTGGTAATAATTTCATACAGAGCCCAGCCATTTTCTAAAGGGAAGGGGATGGCAGAAGAAAGCCAATACTCAGATGACCAAAGACCAATCAGCTGTAAACTGCTCTGCACCAACTAACGACACAGAATCATAGAATCATAGAATCAATAAGGTTGGAAAAGACCTCAGAGATCATAAAGTCCAACCTATCACACAACACCTCATGACTAACTAAACCATGGCTTCAAGTGCCACATCCAATCCCTTTTTGAACACCTCCAGTGATGGGGACTCCACCACCTCCCCGGGTAGCACATCCCAATGGCCAATTACTCTTTCTGGGAAGAACTTTCTCCTCACCTCCAGCCTAAACCTCCCCTGGCACAGCTTGAGACTGTGTCCTTTTGTTCTGGTGCTGGTTGCCTGGGAGAACAGACCAACCCCCACCGGGCTACAACCTCCCTTCAGGTAGTTGTAGACAGCAATAAGCTCTCCTCTGAGCCTCCTCTTCTCCAGGCTAAACAATCCCAGCTCCCTCAGCCTCTCCTCATAGGGCTGTGCTCCAGACCTCCCCCCAGCCTCACTGCCCTTCTCTGGACACATTCAAGTGTCTCAACATCCTTCTTAAATTAAGGGGCCCAGAACTGGACACAGTACTCAAGGTGTGGCCTAACCAGGTCTGAAACAAATGAAAGGAAGCATACTTGGCCATTGGAATGGAGTGGAGTCACCATCCCTGGAGCTGTTCAAAAAAGGATTGGATGTGGCACTTGAAGCCATGGTTTAATTGTCATGAGGTGTTAGGTATTAGGTAATAGGTTGGACTTGATCTCTGAGGTATTTTCCAACCTGGCTGATTCTGTGATTCTATTATATGGGGGTTCTATGGTAGGGGCAACAATAATAGCACAGTAACTCCCAGAGTTTATCAAGGAGAAGTAAGTAATTGATCCATCACCAACACATTTAAATGAGCTATGTATATGCACCAAACACTTCTTTATTTCTGGACATCCAACATGTTCACCCTAGCCCTGGCAGTCCTTCCAATTTCTTTTCTTGTGGTGTTGGATGACGGTTTGGACACGATGATCTTGAAGGTCTCTTCCAACCTGGTTTATTCTATTCTATTCTATTCTGAACGACTGCTTAAGAAGAACCACAGTTTTTTGTTACACAAAATAAGTTTTAGTGCTAATTACTGTACCTACTTCAGAAAAAGTAAACTCATCCACCTCTGTTTCTTCATAGTCATCCTCCACTTCGTCACTTTGAACAGCTGCAAGAGCACCGGCCAGTTTCTTTCGCAAAAGCCAACCCTTCCAAAATGCCTAAACAAAAAAATTTAAAGCATGTTAAACAAAGCCATAGATCAACCCCCCAAATCCAGATTCTCTGTGTTATCCCATTAGGAAGATAAAACATCTTGGGCCTTGGTTTAATAGCTCAATGATCTGTTTTTTGAACTTTATGTGACATTTAAAACTACAAGACAAATTAAATGCCAGCACATGTCTAAAGCTTAGAGCACTCGAGAGGCTCTCCGCAAGTAAGCAGAAAGGAATCCTGCAACTCCCTCAACTGCAAACCTGGGTCAACTAATTAATTACTTGACAATTCCTTCAGGGACTATTATAAGCTGAAAGGAAAGGCTCCATAAGAAAAATCTGAGTGTCAACTTTCAAATTACTGAGAGTAAAAATACACTTGCACTAAATGTCTTAAATTTTACAAGTAGCAATTCCTGGAGACATCTCATGCAATTGACCTAGGTCAGTTCCTCTTTCTTAACTAAGGTCTTTATTTGTATAAAATATTGCCTGCAGGCATAAGCATATCTAGGAAAAAAGGAACACATTAGGAATCAGAGTGCTAGAAAGAGAGGAACAGGTGTTAGGAACACATGCCAAGCTGTAGAGTCCGATCTAGGAAGAGGACAAAATGAAATAGATGGAATTAAGAACACTGAATTCAGGAGAGCAGTTTCTCTCCAGATCAGGGTTTGACATTCTTAGAGTTCAAGATGCATTTAAAACACCACAGGAGAAACTTCTACTGTTCTGAAAGATGCAGTGTTGCTGACAATTAATGGCATTGTAATGAAAGCACTAAGACAGGAAGGGCAAATCTCATATTCTAGCTTGATGTCTAGCTTATTAATTTTTAGGCAATGATTAGCTAATTGCAACGGTGATAGAAAATGTTACTGGATTTAGACACACAAATCCTGATTATTGCAATATAAAATAATGTATTAAAATACTAAATTATTTAATTAATACTTATTATTATATATAAATTATTATCATAACTAGCTACTTATTATATAAATTATTAGGTCTTATTATACATTAATTATTTAATTATTATTTACTGTTTAGATATTAAAATATCTATTAAAGTCTAAAAATAATCTATTAAATATTTCTTAACTATTTCATTGTTGTTGTTTTCCTACAGATGTTCACAACCATCCAGAAAAAAGACTGTGATCTAGTGACAAATATATTCCATTCAACAACTATAGTTAGCTTTTATGCAAGGGAGAAAAGCCATTCTAATGGTGTATGCAGAAGGAGAAGTGTAAGGCAGCTGTTAACACAGGTCCATGAAAGGACCAGGTCAGTGCCTAGCCATGATCAAAAAGTAAAATTATGTTAGTAGCTTTTAAGAAATGAGGTCAAAAGTGTCTAACTGTACTCATTAATGGTATCTGGCTTGATGGCCACACCCAAAGAGTGGCTGTCAATGGGTCCATGTCCCAGTGGAGGCCAGGGACAAGCGGAGTCCCTCAGGGACCAGTCCTGGGACCAGGCTCGTTCAACATCTTTGTGGGTGCCATGGACAGAGGCATCGAGTGCACCCTCAGCAAGGTTGCTGATGACACCAAGCTGTGTGGTGCAGCAGACACGCTGGAGGGAAGGGATGCCATCCAGAGGGACCTGGACAGGCTGCAGAGGTGGGCACAAGCCAACCTCATGAGCTTCAACAAGACCAAGAGCAGGCTCCTGCATCTGGGTCGAGGCAATCCCAGGCACAAATCCAGGCTGGGCAGGGACTGGCTGGAGAGCAGCCCTGAGGAGAGAGACTTGGGGGTGCTGGTGGACGAGAAGCTCAATGTGAGCTCTCAATGTGCACTTGCAGCCCGGAAAGCCAATCAGATCCTGGGCTGCATCAAGAGAAGTGTGGCCAGCAGGTCAAGGGAGGTGCTTCTCCCCCTCTACTCAGCTCTGGTGAGACCCCACCTGGAGTACTGCCTCCAGTTCTGGAGCCCCTATTACAAGAGGGATGTGGAGGTGCTGGAAGGTGTCCAGAGAAGGGCCACGAGGATGATCAGAGGGCTGGAGCACCTCTCCTATGAGGACAGACTGAAGGAGTTGGGGCTGTTCAGTCTGGAGAAGAAAAGGCTCCGAGGTGACCTCATTGTGGCCTTCCAGTATCTGAAGGGGGCCTACAAGAAGGCTGGGGAGGGACTTCTCAGGCTATCAGGTAGTGATAGGACTAGGGGGAATGGAATGAAGCTGGAGGTGGGGAGATTCAGGCTGGACGTGAGGAGGAAGTTCTTCCCCATGAGAGTGGTGAAGCCCTGGAATGGGTTATCCAGGAAGGTGGTTGAGGCCCCGTCCCTGGAGGTGTTTAAGCCCAGGCTGGATGAGGCTCTGGCCAGCCTGATCTAGTGTGGGGTGTCCCTGCCCATGGCAGGGGGTTGGAACTAGATGATCCTTGTGGTCCCTTCCAACCCTGACTGATACTCTGTCTGCCTAAGAAATTCAACCCTAGCCACTTCTTCAAAAAGGTTGAACAGGATGAGGTAAAAGTTCAGAGAGGGACAAACAGATGAAAAGTAGTAGAGAGTAATGTGAAAAGAGATTAAATGGGGTAAACTTTCCTTTCCAAAAGAGTAAATACAAGAGAGGTCTAAAAAAACATCCAAAAAAATGCAGAGAAGATAAATAATGAAAGATTATTTTCATGCTAACTTTGGAAATGATCAGGTCTCAAACAAATGAAAGGAAGCATACTTGAATCACTACACACTTTTGTGAAACTCATGACTTCAATATATAATAGAAGTCAAAAATGGATCAAAGAAGTTTATGGGGATCGATTTTTAACATACTAGCTACACAATATACTCTAGAAAAATCTGGTCCTGCTCTGGCAGGGGGATTGGACATGAAGATCTCCAGAGGTCCCTTCCAAACCCTAACATCCTGTGATCCTGTGAACTTACTATCATCATAGTATCAGTCAGGGTTGGAAGGGACCACAAGGATCAGCTAGTTCCAACCCCTGCCATGGGCAGGGACACCCCACACTAGATCAGGCTGGCCAGAGCCTCATCCAGCCTGGGCTTAAACACCTCCAGGGTTGGGGCCTCAACCACCTCCCTGGATAACCCATTCCAGGGCTTCACCACTCTCATGGTGAAGAACTTCCTCCTCACGTCCAGCCTGAACCTCCCCACCTCCAGCTTCATTCCATTCTCTCTAGTCCTATCACTACCTGATATCTTGAGAAGTCCCTCCCCAAGCTTCTTGTAGGCCTCCTTCAAATACTGGAAGGCCACAATGAGGTCACCTCAGAGCCTTTTCTTCTCCAGACTGAAGATCCCCAACTCCTTCAGTCCGTCCTCATAGGAGAGGTGCTTCCCAGATAATTGACTGCTGTAATATGATTCCGTTCTTGTCCTACATCTTAATATGCACATTTACTAAACAGTTTGCTACTGCCCATTTGTTGAGTTAGATAGCAATGAATTACTTAGAATTTCAGTTCACAAATGGAACTTTGGCTCCTTAATCACTTGGGCACTGTCAACTTTTTTAGAGAAGACTTACAAGACTGAATGTCCTCGAGTTACAGTGAATTTGAGATCAATATAGTGTCCATTTGCTGAAAAATACAGACTATCTCATGAACCCTGGCAACTTGGCCGGTAAATACTGCATATGGTTAGCAAACTAAACAGCACCAAGGCATGGACTGCATCTTGTTCTGGCACTCCCAGCATAAATGGGACATGGAGGTGCTGGAGTGGGACTAGAGAAGGGCTGCAAAGATGATCAGAGGGCTGGAGAGCTTCCCCTATGGGGACAGGCTGAGAGAGTTGGAGCTGTTCATTGTGGAGAAGAGAAGGCTCTGGGGAGACCTTAGAGCAGCCTACCAGTACCTGAAGGTGGCCTATAAAAAAGACTGGAAGTGACTTTTTACAAGGGCTTGTAGTGATAGGATGACAGGGAATGGATTGAAGCTTATGGAGGGTAGATTTAGGCTGGAGATTGGGAAGAAATTCTTTACAGTGAGGGTGGTGAGACACTGGAACATGTTGCTCATGGAGGTTGTGCATGCTCCCTCCCTGGAAGTGTTCAAGGCCAGGATGGATGAGGCCTTGAGTGACATGGTCTAGTGGAAAGTGTCCCTGCCTGTGGCGGTGGGGTTGGAACTAGATGAATTTTTAAGGTCCCTTCCGACCTAAACCATGTATAAATTCTTGCACAGGGTAATCCATTCTGTTTAACTCTTAGCTCTGTATCTACCAGAGGATTGTCTAGACCATGGTCTATTCCAATAGCAGTATGAATGAGGCAATCCTGAGTTTGGGAGATGAAGAGAGAGGGAAAGAGAAGGAGGTTTTTAAGGCCAGGCTGACTGTGGCTCTGGGCAACCTGATGTAGTGCGAAGTGTCCCTGACCATGGCATGGAGGTAGGAATTAGCTGATCCTTGAGGTCCCTTCCACCCCTAACAATTCTATGATTCTATGATAGGTATGATAGAATAAGATGGGAAGAGCAGTTAGGTGGATAAATATCAGACATGATGTGCCAGTCTGTGAGTTCAACAGCACAGACACACTCCAGTAAGAACATGGGCAAAAGATGTCTTAAATATAATATCAGAAGTAAATCAAAGCAAAGCTAATTCACAGAAATTCTTGGTGAAAAAAAAAAAACAACAAACCCAAAACCAAAAACAAAGATAAAGGGAAAATGCTTTATGGTACAAAACTTTTCAGAACAAAAGCTCCCTTTTAGAAACAGAAAGATTGTGCTGATTAGCTAAAATGTTTAATAAGTACATTATTAAGAAAACAGTTTAAAAAGAGAGAGCAGATGACAAGTACAGAAGAGCAGTAAGATTTATTTCTTTTCTTCAGACCAACCTGGATTAGTGTGGCAGCTTCATGCTTCTGTCTCAAAGCTTCCATAAAGCAAGGATTCTCTGGTTTGCTGGAGTCAGTTTTCCTCTTGGCCTGGTACTGTCGCCAAAGGGACTGGGTCATGGATGCTGCCATATGCAGCCTTGTAGAGAAAGAAATACTTTTATGAATGACATAGGCTCAGTCTGGCTGCACTTAAGGGTGATGACACTGGTGAGGGGCCTGCAACACAAGCCCTATGAGGAGAGGCTGAGGGAGCTGGGGTTGCTTAGCCTGGAGAAGAGGAGGCTCAGGGGAGACCTCATTGCTCTCTACAACTACCTGAAGGGAGGTTGTAGCCAGGTGGGGGTTGGTCTCTTCTCCCAGGCAACCAGCACCAGAACAAGAGGACACAGTCTCAAGCTGCGTCAGAGGAGGTTCAGGCTGGATATTAGGAAGAAGTTCTTCACAGAGAGAGTTATTTGCCATTGGAATGGGCTGTCCAGGGAAGTGGTGGAGTCGCCGTCCCTGGAGATCTTCAAGAAAAGCCTGGATAAGGCACTTAGTGCCCTGGTCTGGTTGATTGGATAGTGCTGGGTGATAGGTTGGAATGGATGATCTTGGAGGTCTCCTCCAACCTGGTTGATTCTATGAATCTATGATTATCCTAGCTGAAAAATTATAACTACATGTCTCCAGCTCTAGAGTCCTCAACATGGGAAGGACATGGACCTGATGGAGGGAGTTGAGAGGAGGGCCACAAAAATGATCAGGGGGCTGGAACACCTCTCCCATAAGGACGGGCAGAGGGAGCTTGCATTGCTCAGCCTGGAGAAGAGAAGGCTCTGGAGAGGACCTAATAGAGTCTTTCCCATACCTGAAGGGAGCTCCAGAGATTAGACCAGATTTCTTTTTTTTCCCCCTAAAATGCATTTATCAAGTATATCACCCCCTAAACATGGTTTATTTATAGGCTTTGAGTTTATAAAAAGCAGTCACTGAGTTTGTATTCTGTGCTGAAAAGAACTGCCCAACGACAGACTTACAGTTAAAACATTAACTAAAAAACTCTAAATGAGCCCTTTCAAAATTATTTTTCTGAAGCATTCCCCTTCCATAATAGACTACTGTACTGTTACTTTCAGCTTCTTGAGAGGCAGTGATGAATTCTGTGTTCTTCCTGAATAATAAATTTTATGACAAATTATTAACGTCTCAAGTACCTACTAAGTACTACTGCCATTTACCTAAAGAGTATGGAGGGGCACATCTTCTATGCTTGCTCTTCATAGTGTTCTCAAGAGATGCATTTTAAAAACTGAATTCTTATGAAATCATAACTGCATTTTTATCCATGTAAGGCAAAAATGTCAGCTTCTGTTTTCCCTGCTTGTGTATCCAGAACCATATAAACTAGAAGCAAATGCATTCCAAAGAGGTAATAAACCAGTCTGTTTCATGGAGGAGAGTATTTGGGGGCACAGAACAAGTTGAACTGGCCCCTCACCTCTGCCTCAACTTTTAAGGAGCAGGTTGAGGCATGTTGGAGGAGTACCAAGGGCAGGGCAGGCTGTTAGCTCTTCAGTCATCACAACAGCAGGAGACTGGCCTAAGGTCAAGGGAGTAGGATGGTAGAGTTAAGCAATTTTTCTCTCTGGGCTTCTAAATGATACTGTCTATAAACTCCACACAGATGACTCTTGAATGTCTAGTGAATAGTATATCAAAAAATCCTTGGGTTAATTTGCAGTTTAAACTACCACAGAACTGCTGCGAACCATCCAGCATTTACATCCCCTATCACTCTCTCTATCACCAAACTGGTGTCATAAACACATTGCAAAAAAAAAAAAAAAAGAGAGTTTTAAAATTCTCTTGCTATGCAGTATTTTAAAGTTATTTTAAGTACATGTATATACTAATACATCAACTGAGAGAACATTGCAAAGGATTGCTGTTAACATGGAAATCTAGCGTCCATCACCTGGAAATACCAATTTATTGTCTAACGAGCCCATAAAGATTGCCTTCTTACTACCACTTTTGAAAGAAATCCTCACTGCTGTTGCCTGTCCATACAATCTTCCTTCAAGCAATCTGACATCTCTCTTACCTTTCTGCATCACTCTCAAAATCCTGAAGATCCCTTTCTGTATCACTCTCAAAATCCCGAAGATCCCTTCCTGTGTTCCTTGCCGCTACCACCGGCTGTCGCACCGTGCGCTGGGCTGACAAGTTATCGTTGCCTTTGCTCTCCCCACTGTAATTAATACACGATTCAGTGCTCTTCTGCTTGACTCTCTGATCGTCTTTATTTTCCTTTTGGTGCACAGGTATGGAGGAGTTAATGGATGTGGCCTGAATACGGCCAGCGGTAATCCATCTTTCGGAAGGATCCAACGAGACCTGTTTATTTTCTGTCACACCCATGATAAAGAGGTTATTTTCCTGTAGGCAGCCAGTGGATGTTTGCTTTAAATGATTTCGCAGTGCTTCTGGGCCGTCTCTGTCAGTAATGCCCCGTTCCCCGTGCTCGTGCTCGTAGCGATGTTTAACACTAAGTTTCATCAACTGATTCAAATACCAGCATTGTCCCTCTGCAGAACCAACAGAAGAGGCACGCCTGAAAGAGAAAAGGTAAAAATAAACCCCAACCAAAACCATTTTTATGTGTGTTTAAGATTGCAAAAATGCTGTTAAAAAACATCTATTCCCTCTACTGTTTTCTCATTTACCTTCCACTTCCAATGACCAGTACAGACACTTCCATATTCCTACAGTGACCAGCAATCACTCTGATTGAAAAACAGCTCCAGTGTTTATTAACCTTAATTTTTTTTTTTTTTAAGCAGTATTTAAAATATGCTGATACACATTAAAGATTGCTGGCTTGCCTCTGAGTTTTATTTTCCTTAAAAGGCTTCTGTCTGTTCGAAACGGGCACCAGAGCATGCATGTCACTGTGACTTTTCTGTGTGGTTAGAGGCATACAAGGTGGAAAAATTTAAAGGATTTGAGGCATTTTTGTTATAAATCCTGTAACAGCCTTAATCATCCAGTTTTATCTGGAAACTATGAAAGCTAATATAAAAATAACAGTAATTTTAAAAGTTAGATTAGAACTACAGCAAAGAAACAAACCCCAAAACCACAATGCCTAGAGAGAACTTGGGAAAACAGACACTTTAAAATAAAGATGTTTTTATCAATATAAGGGAAGGTGTTAGACTGAAGCAATGTTAATCACAGAATCACAGAATTTCAGGGGCTACAAGGGACCTCAAAAGCTCATCCAGTCCAACCCCCCTGCCAAAGCAGGATCACCTACACCAGATTACACAGGAATGCATCCAGGCGAGATTTGAATATCACCAGAGAGGGAGACTCCACAAGCTCCCTGGGCAGCCTGTTCCAGGGCTCTGTCACCATCACAAGGAAAGCATTTTTCCTCACATTTACATGAAACTTCCTGTGCCTCAGCTTCCACCATTGCCCCTTGTGATGTCATTGGGCACCACCAAGAAGAGTCCATCCTCTCCGTACTCACCCTTTACATATTTACAAATATGAATGAGTTCACCTCTCAGTCTCCTCAGCTCCCTCAGTCTCTCCTCATAAGGATGATGTTCCACTCCCTTCATCATCCTCGTGGCTCTGCGCTGGACTCTCTCAAACAGTTCCCTGAGGTCCTTCTTGAACTGGGGGACCCAGAACTGGACACAATATTCCAGATGCAGCCTCACCAGTGCAGAGCAGAGGGGGAGGAGAACCTCTCTTGACCTCTTGACCTACTGTGGCCAGTACTCCCTTGAGTCCTGTGTCCAGTTCTGGGCCCCTCAGTTTAGGAAGGATGTTGACTTGCTGGAACATGTCCAGAGAAGGGCAACGAGGTTGGTGAGGGGTTTGGAACACAAGCCCTTTGAGGAGAGGCTGAGGGAGCTGGGGTTGCTTAGCCTGGAGAAGAGGAGACTGAGGGGTGACCTTATTGCTCTCTACAACTACCTGAAGGGAGGTTGCAGACAGGCGGATGTTGGTCTCTTCTCCCAGGCAGCCAGTACCAGAACAAGAGGACACAGTCTCAAGCTGTGTCAGGGGAGGTTTAGGCTGGATGTTAGGAAGAAATTCTACACAGAGAGAGTGATTGCCCATTGGAATGGGCTGCCCAGGGAGGTGGTGGAGTCACCTTCATTGGAGGTGTGCAGGAGGAGACTTGATGGGGTGCTTGGTGCCATGGTTTAGTTGATTAGGTGGTGTTGGATTAGTTGGTAGGTTGGACGCGATGATCTTGAAGGTCTCTTCCAACCTGGTCTATTCTATTCTATTCTATTCTATTCTATTCTATTCTATTCTATTCTATTCTATTCTATTCTATTCTATTCTATTCTATTCTACTGTTCACAGCCCTTCTAATCTACCCCAGAATGGCACTGGCTACAAGAGCACATTGCTAGCGCATGGTCATCCTTCCATCCAACAGGACCCCCAGTTCCATTTCCCCTTCACTGCCCTCCATCAGGTCAGTTCCCCATCTGTACTTGTGCATGAAGTTGTTCCTTCCCAGGTGCAAGACTCTACATGCGCCCTTGTTGAATCTAAAGATTACATCCAGAGATTATATGACAGAAAGCAGTCATTGGGCTAATCTCATTTTAAATTACATTTCACTCTTAAGCATGGCAAGAACAGTGATGTTTCATGCTGAAACAGCACAGACAATTTAACTGGGCAGCAGTGGTCCATGAAACATGGATTAGGGAAGCAAGCACTGATTACTTTTGGCAGCTTACATACTTGAGGTCGCACCTACAGGGGCTCATAATTTAGCAAAATGTGAAACAGACAGAAGTTTACTCTATTGCTGGCCTGCTCTTCAGCCATGTCACATTAATTCAGTTAAAGTATTGCAGTATGTAGATGTAATAGCCATGCTGCTAAGGCTTATAGACAAAGTTGTTTAGAGTTCCTTTTAAGAAGTGTAGTTTTCAACAGTTGTCAAACCATCCATAAATAGTATTTTTTTCAGTCAAATTAAACATAGCTTTAACACACCAGAAGTTAATTTTGAAACTAAATTTGATACAGCTATGTCAAAGGCTCTGAGAAGACCTTATTGTGGCCTTCCTGTAGCTGAAGTGGACTACAAGACAGCTGGGGAGGGACTTTTTAGGAAAGGATCATCAAGTCCAACCTATCACCCAATACCTTCTAATCAATGAAACGATGGCACCAAGTGCCTTATCCAGTCTTACATTAAACACCTCCAGTGATGGTGACTCCACCACTTCCCTGGGCAGCACATTCCAATTGCAAATCTCTCTTTCTGGGAAGAATTTCTTCCTCACCTCCAGCCTAAACCTCCTCTGGCACAACTTAAGGCTGTGTCCTCTCATTCTGTCACTGATCGCATGGGAGAAGAGACCGAACCCCACCTGGCTACAACCTCCTTTTAGGTAGTTTCAGAGAGCAATAAGGTCTCTTCTGAGCCTCCTCTTCTCTACAAGGATTACAAAGATATTTGGAACCTCCTAGGAAATGGAGTGGAGAAAGAAGAAAACATGCAATATTAGCAAGTGTGAAAGCATGAGAAGTTTGAGGGACTTTGATATTGTGAAGTGATGTAAAGATAGCAAGCACAAATGATAAATTACAACTTGCAATGTCTAAGCTGAATTCATTGGACAACAACCATGGTAACAATGCTGAAAGCAATAAGCATGACAAAATCAAAGGCCTGTAAATAAAGCCATCTAATCCACTGCTGGAAAAGAGGTCCAAATCTTTTGAAATCCCTTAGAACATAAATTATGCATACATGGAAAACAAATGCAGGCCAAAATAGAGCATATTGCACTAACAGATAAACTGGGTATGATTAAGCTAAAGCTGGAAATCATGTTTATGATTATACAACTTTCAGGGTTTCAGCTACTAGTCCTGCAGAGCAGTGCAATGCCTTGTGTGCCTATGAATTCATTCTACTACCACTAACTAAAGGTTGTCAACCACCTGTTTTCTCAGACTGAAACAAAAAGTCAAGGCCCCCGTGTTTTAATATCTGCCTGAAATACTCTTTTGCATGGAAGAAAATTATTCTAATTTATTTCTGATCATAATACATTTTCAGACAAAAAGCTCAGTAAAACTCACAGCACACCAAGACCTGCACCGACAGCACCACAGAATCGCCAAGGTTGGAAGAGACCTCAAAGATCATCAAGTCCAACCTGTCACCACAGACCCCATGACTAAACCATGGCACCAAGTGCCACATCTAATCCCCTCTTGAACATATTTCTGAATGCTATGTACAGTCTCATTGAATGATTTGTGTTGGAAGGGAGCCATCAAAAGTCATCTAGTCCAACCCCCTTACAGTGAGCAGCCTGGAGAAGAGGAGGCTCAGGGGAGACCTTCTTGCTCTTTGCATCTACCTGAAGGGAGGTTGTAGCCAGGTGGGGCTTGGTCTCTTCTCCCAGGCAACCAGCACCAGAACAAGAGGACACAGTCTCAAGCTGTGCCAGGGGAGGTTTAGGCTGGATGTTAGGAAGAAGTTCTTCACAGAAAGAGAGATTGGCCATTGGAATGTGCTGCCCAGGGAGGTGGTGGAGTCACCATCACTGGAGGTGTTTAGGAAGAGACTGGCTGGGGTGCTTGGTGCCATGGTTTAGTTGATTAGATGGTGTTGGGTGATAGGTTGGACTTGATGGTCTTGAAGGCCTTTTCCAACCTGGTTAATTCTATTCTATCCTACTCTACTCTACCCTACTCTACTCTACTCTACTCTACTCTACTCTACTCTACTCTACTCTACTCTACTCTACTCTACTCTACTCTCTCTATTCCATTCCATTCCATTCCATTCCATTCCATTCCATTCCATTCCATTCCATTCGAATCCTCCACTACATCAGGTTGCCCAGAGCCTTGTCCTGCCTGACCTTGTAGATCTCCAGGGATTGGGCTTCAACTACATCCCTGGGTAACCTGTTCCAATGTTCCACCACCCTAATGCTAAAGAACTTGTTCCTAACATCCAATCTAAATCTGCTCTTCTCTTATTTCAAACCTTTTCCTCTCATTCTATCACTGCAGACCTTTGTAAACAGCCCCTCTGCAGCCCTCTTGTAGGCCTCCTCAGGTACTGGAAGGCTGCTATTAGGTACCCCTGGGGTCTTCTCTTCTCCGTGCTGAACAACCCCAGGTCCCTCAGCCCGTCCCTGTAGGAGAGTG
The DNA here is from genome assembly GCA_033816785.1 of Picus viridis. Classification (NCBI taxonomy): domain Eukaryota; kingdom Metazoa; phylum Chordata; class Aves; order Piciformes; family Picidae; genus Picus; species Picus viridis. The sequence goes on from CM066567.1 coordinate 52,414,348, forward strand.
TTCCAGCCTCTCATAAACGCATGCAGTACATAAGACACATCCAGTTCTCCTAAGTACATACCCCAGTTCAGCAGCCTGTTCCTTCAACCGAACAGTTTCTTCAATTTGAACTTGACAAAGTTCCTGAAACGCCCTTGATTCTGATCCTTCAGTTGATTCAGTTGTGGGTAATGTAGGAGAGTTTAAGATTTCACCGTCAAGAAACTGTAAATTAGGAAGGACTTCACACAGAGAACTCCTTGGAAAATAAAAGGTTATAATTAGTTTTAGAGGGGAAAAAAAAGGGGAAAAAAAGAGCTAAAACATCCATTTTACTAATGACAAATTACAGATATTTGGCCTTACAACTTATGTTAATATAATAACTACAATTTCATTCACAGGATCACAGAATGTTAAGGTTGGAAGGGACCTCTGGAGATCATTGAGTCCAACCCCCCTGCCAGAGCAGGACCACAGAATCTAGTGCAGGTCGCACAAGAATGCATCCAGATGGGTCTGGAGAGTCTCCAGAGAAGGAGACTCCACAACCTCTCTGGGCAGCCTGTTCCAGTGCTCTGTGACCCTCACAGTGAAGAAGTTCCTCCTCATGTTGAGGTGGAACCTCCTGTGCTGTAGTTTCTATCTGTTGCCCCTTGTCCTATCATAGGGTGCAACTGAGAAGAGGCTGTCCCTTCCCTCTTCACACCCACCAGTTCTTACAGAACTTAGCGAGATTTCTTAATGCTTTGGTGGCATCAAGACTCCTGCTGAAATACTGACACCAGGGAAGTCAGTGCCAAGATTTTACCTACTTAAATGACAACAGGAAAATCTGTCACACTTTTGCATAGGCACCTGTAATGCACTTGATTAGTAGGCATCAGAGGAAAAATAAGTCATGGGATTAATACAACACACTGATTTTGCTTAAAAGCTGCACAGAATATTAAACATTGTCAGTCTCCCTCCCTTTACCCTTTCCATATACCACATCCTCCCGAGAGGCTGGAGCCAGGCTCTGCTGGGTGGTGCCTAATGACAGCACAAGGGGCAATGGTGGAAGTTGAGGCATAGGAAGTTTCATGTAAATATGAGGAGAAATTTTTTTCACTGTGAGGGTGACAGAACACTGGAACAGGCTGCCCAGGGGGGTTGTGGAGTCTCCCTCTCTGGAGATACTCAAAACTCACCTGGATGTGTTCCTGTGTAATCTGCTCTGGCAGGGGGGTTGGACTGGATGACCTTTTGAGGTCTCTTCCAGCCCCTGAAATTCTGTGCTCCTGTGATTCAGTGATAAACGAATATGGTATTTGACATGACTGACAGGAAAAAAAAAGGAATCCACTTTTGTAATATTGAATTTGGGTCGGTGAAAGAAATGACAACAGGGATGACATTTCATTGTTATGACAGCTGAGGCCACTGATGTAAGAAAAAATTTGCATGAGAAATGTGTCTACCAGTTAAAAAAATAAATCAGTATCATCAGTGCCTTCTCTTTTAAGCTATTGTGAAACATAATCTAGTGCTGTGACCTTAGAATCATAGAACTGTTAGGGTTTGATGGGACATCAAGGATCATCTAGTTCCAACTCCCCTGCCATGGGCAGGGACAACTCACACTAGATCAGGTTGCCCAGAGCCACATCCAGCCTGGCCTTCAAAACCTCCAGGGATGAGGCTTCCACCACCTCCCTGGGCAACCTGTGCCAGTGTTTCACCACCCTCATGGGGAACAACTTCTTCCTGACATCCAATCTGAATCTACCCATTTCTAGTTTTCTTCCATTCCCCCCAGTCCTATCACTCCCTGACACCCTAAAAAGTCTCTCCCCAGCTTTCTTGTACGCCCCCTTCAGATACTGGAAGGCCACCAGGAGGTCTCTTTGGAGCCTTCTCTTCTCCAGACTGAACAGCCCCAACTCCTTCAGTCTGTCCTCCAGCTCCAGCCCTCTGATCATCCTCATGGCCCTTCTCTGGACACGTTCCAGCACCTCCAGATCCTTCCTGTAACAGGGGCTCCAGAACTGGATGCAGTACTCCAGGTGGGGTCTCAGCAGAGTGGAGCAGAGGGGGAGAAGCACCTCCCTCGCCCTGCTGGCTATGCTTCTCTTGATGCATCCCAGGACATGATGGGCTTTCCGGGCTCCAAGTGCACACTGCTAGCTCATGGTGAGCTTCTCATCCACTTTGTTTCATCTGTTTCTTATACCAGACCAAATTTGTTGGAAGTTTCAAGACTGCAAATTTATTTCAATCAATACACCAAAACTCTGTATTTGATTACAATTTAGGTTTAAGTAACACTTAAGAGCTCTTTGAAAAAGTACTTGTAGGCTCAGCATTCCCTTATAATTAAAAAATACCATCTTTTAGAACTCCCTTAAGTATTCCCAGTGAAGTAAAGGACTATTAGGCAGCTCAGATAATATATAATAGTTTTAATTAATACTTAAGAACTCTTTGAAAAAAATACTTGTAGGCTCAGCATTCCCTTATAATTAAAAAAATACCTTGTTTTAGAACTCTCTTAACTATTCCCAGGGAAATAAAGGACTATTGGGCAGCTCAGATAATACATAGCAATTTTCAAATCAGTCTCTAGGACTGAATGAGAATAGTCCAAAAGGCAGTTCAATAAGACAGCATATTAGGGCTTTTTAAATATAAAACTTTCCTCCTCTCCTGCCCATTGATGTGAGAACAATCCTGTCTGAAAGACATTTGGAACAAAAGAATTGGTTTAGACAGACAGTCCCTGAACACACGGAGAGAAATGGCCAAAGCTGATGTGGAGACCTTTAAGAAGTGCCATATCAAAGGTGATTGATGTTGGAAGTATGGTGTCTTAGAGCTATGGGATCTCAACACTAGTTTTTCCAGCTGGCTTTCTCCTGATGAAGGGCTGAGTCAATATTTCATTTAGTGAAAACTTCCTGGTGAATATTCTGTCACTTAAGAGGCTCTATTAATCATTACAGCATTGAAACACATTCCCCTAGGAGTGCTCAGCCTGATCCCAGGGTTTAATTCCTAAAACGCAATTTCTTACTACTTCACTTTTGTTGGTGTTATCGCTGGCTGGACATGAAAGTACAAAACCAATTGGGAAATTTCACAACTAATTCCTCTGTTGGTATCAGGGGGTTATGTAAAGTTCACTGGAACATATTGCCTGAAGTTATGGTCAACGCTGTATTCAGCAAATCCATATTTTATAGTATCCCATACCTTAAATCCTTTAGACAAATGAATCTCTTGTTTAATCAGAAAAGCTCCATTGGGTCAAGCAATCTAACGTGTCAGTTCTTACAGTCACATTGGAATCCAGAAAGCTTTTCCCTCCTCAAGGTTACAAGTGAAAGAACAGTTAGCTTAAGTAAAAGAGGGGCAGTTCAAACAATGCAACTGGGACATTCAAAATATTTTCACAGTCATGGAAATCTATTCACAAAATGATGTGCAGAAAACATGAGAGTGCAAACAGGTCTGCTTCTTAAAAACAAACAAGGCAACCAAGAATGTATTCAGTACAGCTATCTTTCAAAATGGCTTTTTCTATCCAGACAGCACAGAGTCCAAAACACGTGGAATCCAAACTTCACTGATGTTGTATTATGCAATCTAATACAGCAAATTTGAACATAAATTATCTAAACAGAATCACAGAAACATTCAGGTTTGAAAAGACTCTCAGGATCACCAAGTCCAACCAAGAACCCTACTCTACATGGTTCGCCCCTAAACCATATCCCCAAGCACCACAGCCAAACTACCTTTAAACACATCCATGCTTGGTGATTCAACCACCTCCCTGGGCAGCACATTCCAATGCCTGACCACACTTGCCATGAAAAAATTCTTCCTAATGTCCAGTCTAAACCTATCCAGTGGCAGCTTGAGACCATTCCCTCTTGTTCTGTCACTAATTACCTGTGAGGCTAGAGAATTGAATTTTATTTCTTATTTTCATATAATTCTCTTACAATGTGTGGAAGTGTTGATATTTACCTCACTTGTACCATTTAGCTAATGTATGTACACCAAGTTTTTGGCTGACGATGGGGTGCTTGGTGCCATGGTTTAGTTGATTAGATGGTGTTGGATGATGGGTTGGACAGTATCACAGTATCGCTAAGATTGGAAGAGACCTCAAAGATCATAGAGTCCAACCTGTCACCACAGACCTCATGACTAGACCATGGCACCAAGTGCCACATCCAATCCCCTCTTGAACACCTCCAGGGGCAGCAACTCCACCACCTCCCTGGGCAGCCCATTCCAATGGCGAATGACTCTCTTGGTGAAGAACTTTCTCCTCACCTCGAGCCTAAACTTCCCCTGGCACAGCTTGAGACTGTGTCCCCTTGTTCTGGTGCTGGTTGCTAGAGAGAAGAGGCCAACCCCTTCCTGGCTACAACCACCTTTCAGGTATTTGTAGACAGCAATGAGGTCACCCCTGAGCCTCCTCTTCTCCAGGCTAAACAACCCCAGCTCCCTCAGCCTCTCCTCGTAGGGCTTGTGCTCAAGGCCTCTCACCAGCCTTGTTGCCCTTCTCTGGACACGTTCAATGTCTCGATGTCCTTCTTAAACTGAGGGGCCCAGAACTGGACACAATACTCAAGGTGTGACCTTACCAGTGCAGAGTACAGGGGCACAATGACCTCCCTGCTCCTGCTGGCCACACTATTAGAACATGTAATGCAGGACGCGATGATCTTGAAGGTCTTTTCCAACCTTGTCTATTCTATTCTATTCTATTCTATTCTATTCTATTCTATTCTATTCTATTCTATTCTATTCTATTCTATTCTGATTGGTGTGGAAGATGCACACACACCTATTTTGATTTAGCAAATCAGTTTATTTTCTTACCTCCAATTCCTTTCTTGGAGAAGAGGATTTCCTCTGAGGGACAACTCCTTCAGTTTATGACAGCCTCTTAGCCATGTAATGACACCTTTAAGGTCTGTAGTGTAGGAAGAAAGAAAATTTGAATGCAGAGCTGTTTTAGTCCTCATTAAATGATGTGTGAAGGTAAAAATGTACCAAAATCTTTAAGTAGTACATCCATGTTTGGAAAATACTTCTGTTTTCTGTATAAATGTGTCTTAAATGGGGGAAAAAAATCAAAGAATTTGATCATTTCAATAAAATGCTTGGATTGGGGTTTTTGGCTTTTAACACAACTCACCAGCCAAGCAGTTATTTTCAATATCCAGCTTTTCCAAAGACAAGAAAGAATTTAAAGGCACAAGCTCAGTCAATCTAGGAACAAAACAGAAGAGAGGGTGGGATTTTTTTTGCAATGAAATAAACCAGTAGTTCATAAAGCAGAAAGGCACCAGAATCTTTTCTAGCCACGACAATTTACTTGTTTACATAAGAAAATTCCCATTTAGCTATCCAAGGAGCTAGAACTGATTACCAAAATGGTAACTTAGAAGTATTTCTTAGTCTTCTCAGTAGCTCAGTGTTTAATATGTACTCCATGTTTTGTTTCATCTGGTAAATGTTTCATTCTGTTTCTGGCATTTAGTGCTGAGGATTTGAAGCCTTGTAAAACTTACTCAACTCACTTGGCTTTTCATTAGGCACCATAACTCAAGTGAAACTAACAGAAGGCCTTGATTCTGGACAAGGAATAAAATTTGCTTTTCCTCTTTCTTCATTTCTCATTGCTTCATGTCAGTTTGTTTCTCATCTCCACTCAACACATAGATCATAGAATCATAGAATCAACCAGGTTGGAAGAGACCTCAAAGATCATCAATTCGAACCTGTCACTCAACACCTCATGACTACTACACCATGGCACCAACTGCCACATCCAATCCCCTCTGAAATACCTCCAGGGACAGTGACTCCACCACCTCCCTGAGCAGCACATTCCCATGACAAATGACTCTCTCCATGAAGAACTTTCTCCTTAGTTTGAGCCTAACCTTCCCCTGGCGCAGCTTCAGACTGTGTCCTCTTGTTCTGGTGCCTGGGAGAAGAGACCAACCCCCACCTGGTTACAACCACCTTTCAGGGAGTTGTAGACAGCAATAAGGTCTCCCCTGAGCCTCCTCTTCTCCAGGCTAAACAATCCCAGCTCCCTCAGCCTTTCCTCACAGGTCTTATGCTTGAGGCCTCTCCCCAGCCTCATTGCCCTTCTCTGGACACATTCAAGTGTCTCAATGTCCTTCTTAAATTGAGGGGCCCAGAAGTGGACACAGTACTCAAGATGTGGCCTATCCAGTGCTGAGCATAGGGGCAGAATGACTTCCCTGCTCCTGCTGGTCACATTATTCTTGATGCAGGCCAGGATGCCATTGGCCTTCTTGGCCACCTGGGCACACATTCTTATATTAGGCTCGAGGTGAGGAGGAAGTTCTTCACAGAAAGAGAGATTGGCCATTGGAATGCGCTGCCCAGGGAGGTGGTGGAGTCCCCATCCTTGGTGGTGTACAAAAAAGGACTGGATATGGCACTTGAAGCCATGGTTTAGTAGTCATGAGGTGATAGGTATTTGGTTGGACTTGGTGATCTCTGACGTCTTTTCCAACCTGGCTGATTCTATGATTATGTTTGTATTTCTCAACAGGTCAAGGCTGCACTATCCTGTGATACATTTTACTGATTCCTCTGTCTGCTTCTGCAAGACTGTGTCAAGCACCTGCCTGTTATATAGACACCTATGGAATTGCTCTTCATGAATATGAGAGTATTTCTCATGCAATAAGTTAGCAAGCAGTAGCAAAGCCATGACAAAAATTCCTGTGCAGGTTATTGAAGAGTAAATGTAAGGAAACTGAGATGATATTCATCTGTACAAAGGATTTTAGATGGTAAGAAGTGCATTATCGCTATAAAAACATCAGTGTCTAGTCTTATTCAAGTTTCCTTACTCACAAACTTGCATTGGTGCAACTAATAATGAGTGTTGAAGAGTTTAGTTAGCTGCTATGCTAGTTCCAAATTATTGCCCTTCAGATTAACAAGTTCATTTTGGTTTATAGTAAATATGAAGGAGGGGAGAAGAAATACAATCAAGGTACAAAAAAAAAATAGAAAAAAAGAGTGGGGAAGGGACTGGAGGGAAAGTCTGATGAGGAAAGGCTGAGGGAGCTGGGGGTGATCAGCCTGGAGAAGAGGAGGCTCAAGGGGGGACCTTATCACACTCTACAAGCACCTGAAGGGAAGTTGTAGTCAGGTGGGAGTCAGGCTCTTCTCCCAGGCAACTTGTGACAAGCCCAGAGGGCATGGCCTGAAGCTATGCCAGGTGAGGTTTAGGTTGGATGTTAGGATCATGAGAAGGGGAATTAGAGACTGGAATGTACTGGTGGTGGAGTCACTGTTCCTGGAGGAACTGTATTTAAGGAAAGATTGGATGTGGCACTTTGTGCCATGGTCTGGTCAATGTGGCAGTCAAGTCCATAGGCTGGACTTGATGATCTCCAGCCTCAATAATTCTGTGATTCTGTTGTGATCAAAGGTGCAGAGTCCAACTGCAGGTCTGGAACTATTGGTGTTCCCCAACAGTCAGTACTAAGTGCAGTCTTATTCAACATCTTCATCAACATCCTGGATGAAGGGATAGAGCACTCCCTCAGCAAATTAGCTGATGATACCAAACTGGGAAGGCTGCATGGCCATTCAGCTGAAGGGTTGGGCAAAGGGGAACCTAAAGTGGTTCAGTGAGTGTGCTGAACCTGGAGCACTGGAACAGGCTGCCCAGAGAGTTTGTGGAGTCTCCTCCTCTGGAGACATTCCAAACCCTGCCTAGATGTGTACCTGTGCGACCTACTCCAGGTGATCCTGCTTTGGAAGCAAGGTTGGACTGGATGGCCTCTGGAGGTACCTTCCAACCCCTAACATTCTGTGATTCTATGATTATTTTTACAAATATCATCAGGGGAGGTTTAGGCAGGATGTTAGGGAGTAATTCTTCCCAGAAAGAGAGACTGGCCATTGGAATGTGCTGCCCAGGGAGGTGGTGGAGTCACCATCACTGGAGGTGTTTAGGAAGAGACTGGATGAGGCACTTAGTGCCATGGCTGAATTGATTAGATGGTGTTGGGTGATAGGTTGGACTCGATGATCTCGAAGGTCTTTTCCAACCTGGCTAATTCTGTATTCTGTATTCTAATCTGCAGATATTTGTAGCTAAGAATATGGCTGTGAAAACCAAAATCCAGGACTGAGATTATAGACTTACATATCCAGAAATATTCAGGAAAAGAAACCTCACACTTTGCACAGGGGTGAAAGGCAATGCAGAATTTTTTAACCTATAGTGAATGAGCTCTCTGGATCTTTATCAGTATATGCTGGGGTGAGTTACAAACTGTCTCCTGGAGTGTGCCTGCCTGCTGTTGGCATTATGAGAGTTAAAATGTTTCCCTGTCATTCTATAGCTTTCCTTTTACTGACATTCTTTGTTAATTTTTTTCCTAAGAAAATTCAAACCAGAAAGACAAAGGACATTACTGAAAACTTAATACTACTTGACCTTGTCACATTAGCCCTGGGCATAAGAGAGATATAAATTACAAAGAAGACACAAAAGTAAGAGACATTCACAAAAAAGCAAGCTATAGCTTCCTCTTTCTGCTCCCATTTAAGGCTGGAGCAGGACAGGACACAAAGAGCCACAGAAATTATGTCAGAAAACAAGATTTAAAGTAGTAAAAGGATTGCAGGTACGCATCAGAGAAAATAAAGATTGCTTTGCTGAACACAAACAGCAGTTCCTGCTCAGGATGGTCCAAATCCTGCTGTACATTTGCTTTCCCCCTGCAAAATTAATATTAACAAAAGGCTAGCAGGAAGGAAGGCAAAAGAATTAAACTTCATCTTAATGTAGATCTTTCAGTAAAGCACATATTTCTTCTTAATTCTTTCTAGCCAAAGATATTTTTGCTTGCAATATTGACTATATTTATAAGCAGTAACCAAATACAGTGAAGGAACTCTGTCAGCCCCTTATCTCATGAATACCCTAGGAGGCATTATGGTGCCACATGCTTAAAAGATAAACTTATCACCAGCAAAGAACTACTGAAAGTGATCAAAAAAAGATCTAGACTGGTAAAAATGGGATGGGGAAAACCATTATGTGTGAGTATAGCTTCTCATGACTGGCTTATTCCAATATTCAATGATGGATTTATTATGACCACTCTAGAAAAGCAGTCAAACTAACTGTCCCAATATGATGGCGTGAAATGACAGTGAGCTCGACCTTTACCTCTGAGAAGCTAGGTTAAAACCAGGGATACCACATGTATTAAAGTAGGGAGAAAAAGATATGCTAATAAGCCTTTTAGGAATAGTATGTATCTAATTGCAAAAACATGGAAGCAACATGTTCACAAAGAATTTTATTGTGGTCAAAACATTTTCTGGAAAAGGAGGGGAGAAAAGGAGGGGAGAAAAGGAGGGGAGAAAAGGAGGGGAGAAAAGGAGGGGAGAAAAGGAGGGGAGAAAAGGAGGGGAGAAAAGGAGGGGAGAAAAGGAGGGGAGAAAAGGAGGGGAGAAAAGGAGGGGAGAAAAGGAGGGGAGAAAAGGAGGGGAGAAAAGGAAGGGAGAAAAGGAAGGGAGAATGGAAAAGACAAAAGGAGGGGAGAAAAGGAGGGGAGAAAAGGAAGGGAGAAAAGGAGGGGAGAATGGAAAAGAGAAAAGGAGGGGAGAAAAGGAGGGAGAAAAGGAGGGGAGAAAGGGAGGGAGAAAAGGAGGGGAGAAAGAAAAGAGAAAGGAAAAGGAAAAGAAAAAAAGAAAGGAAAAGAGAAAAAGAAAAGAGAAAGGAAAAGGAAAAGAGAAAGGAAAAGAAAAAGAAAAGAGAAAGGAAAAGGACAAGAAAAAAAAGAAAGGAAAAAAAAAAAGAGAAAAAAGGATTTTTATTTATCACACTAAGGTTTTCTTAAGGAAAACCAAGAAATAGTAAAAAAAGAACTTGGTCATATTGTTGCTGTAATAAAGGAGAAATTCTAAGAGGAGTAGATTTATGTATTTAGTAGGTTTATGTATTTTGAAGTTGTAAACCATAAAAAAAGGAGAAAAAGGAAAGCAAAAAGGAAAGAAATAGGAAAAAAAGAACTTTTTCATATTATTGCTGTATTAAAATAAAAATTTTAAGAGAAGTAGATTTATGTATTTAGTAGCTTTATGTACTTTGAAGTTGCAAACAAAAAAAAGGGGGAAAAAGTTAAAAAAAAAAGACAGAAAAAAGTATTGGCTACTGAACATCAGATAAATTGAATGTTTAACTGAAGAAAACATTAACAAGTAAGCTACATAATTAGGTTGGGATGACATGTAAATGTAACTTCCACATGAAGCCTCAACATGTATGAACCATATATTAATTTTAGTCCCAGGAGCAAGGTTCGTTTTCCCTCCTACACTGAAATCTTCACCCACGGCATCGAACAAAACCTCAACTGCGCCTTTTTGAACGTAGCATAAGAGCTATAAAACAGAGCACAGATCTTTTTTTATGTAGCCTTAAAACTGCAGTGACCAAGTCAAGAAGATATTCATCACTGGCTTTGGTCAACAGCACATTGACCAGGTACATGTAAGTGAAAGCCACCATAAAACACTTGATAAAAACAGTGGTGAAATCGCTGCCAGTTTTATACTTGAAGGAGTTAACCACGACCTGCTGCATTATAATTCCTTGCTGCTAGACTCCAGGTTTAAACCCATCAATTTTGGGAGTCTAATCTTTGGCAATTTCTGGTTTATGATGCAGACAAAACATCTCAGGAACAATAATAATAAAAAAAAACCCTGCAAATTAGTGTCAGATTTTTTTTGCTTCTTTTCTTCTTTAGTTTTTACAGCACCTAACTTTTAGAAATGAATACAGATTCACAGTGTTAAGCATTATATGGGCTTCCTGCAATCAGTAAAAAGGAAATGGCACTCAGTGCACACTTGAAGGGAAAAAAAAAAATTGTAGAAAATTGCACTAGCTGTGGGATAAAAGTAAAGAAACAGCTTTTCTTTCAACAGCTTCCTCCATTACATTCACTGTTTCCACAGAGCACCGAGTTACTTACGCTGTATAGCACACACATATGGAGCTGCTTATAAGTGAGTGTAACAGGGCAGGCTACTGAAATGCCAGGAATTTTGAGCCTTTTAATATGCATTTCAGGCTATCTTGTCCTGTTTGTCACAAAATATTTGAGATAAGCTATAGGTATTATCAAGGGAAGAAAGGGAACTGTCTGGAGAGGAGGGGTGTGATTATTTTCAGCACATCCAGTTTGATGATGGAAAGAGAATTGCTTTCTCCCAGTCATAGAATCACAGAATCAATAAGGTTGGAGAAGACCTCGAAGATCATAAAGTCCAACCTGTCACCCAAGAACTCATGACTACTAAACCATGGCACCAAGTGCCACATCCAATCCCTTTCTGAAAACCTCCAGGGACGGTGACTCCACCACCTCCCTGGGCAGCACATTTCAATGGCTAACAACTCTCTCTGTGAAGAACTTTCTCCTCACCCCGAGCCTAAATGCCCCCTGGTGCAGTTTGGACCAAACGCTGCATCTCAGCTTGGCCACTGCAAAAGTGGAATAAGCACTGTAATGGACATTAAAAACTGTAAGATCATGGGACAGGCAAGTGACATCAGGTACATCTACACAGCCAGCCCAGCACAACATAGATGCAGAGGCTGCATTCAAGCTACACCTGGCACAGTGGCCCTCAACTTGCTCTATCCCTAGCAAGCACATGAGGTCTACAAGCAGTTTTGCAATCATTTTACTACACACAGCATAGCTGCAGGAAAAAAAAAACAACAACAAAACAACAAACTGGAGGATAAGGAAGAACGCTGTAAGAAGATAGAGCCACATTATTGCATGTTCCAGCAAAAGCTGAAGAGGACAAGAGAAAAAAAAAAAAAGAAAACAAAGTGAAGAATGTGAAGTAAATCCATCTGTGTGATTCAGAATCTAACACTTAACAAATAAGGCTCTTGTTTATCGTGGGCAGGAAGCACTTTCTCCAAATTCCAGAAGAATTAATAAAAGAACAAAAAAGGGAAAAACCCCAGAAGCCCAGTACCTTGAAGATTACATTCTGTAAATGGAGCTGTTATATTTGCATCCAAGAGTTTACATCCATATAATTTCATTAGAGATTATATGAAAACAATATGAAAAGTTATGTAAAAATATAGGTTGCATACACTCAAATAATATTAATTTTCCATGAAGGACATTCCTTACAAGAACAGGACTAAGTATTACAGATCTTTTCCTCCCCCAGGTTCCCAGACACAATGAATTAAATGTCACATAGGATGGGGATTTGTCTGTTCAAATGTGAGCCTGTCATTTTGACTCTAGCAGTCAATGAAGATGAGCAAGCACTTGTAGAATAATAGAATAGAATAGAATAGAATAGAATAGAATAGAATAGAATAGAATAGAATAGCATAGCATAGCATAGAATAGAATAGAATAGAATAGAATAGAATAGAATAGAATAATATAGAATATAGAATAGAATAGAATAGAATAGAATAGAATAGAATATAGAATAGAATAGAATAGAATAGAATAGAATAGAATAGAATAGAATAGAATAGAATAGACCAAACCAGGTTGGAAGAGGCCTTCAAGATCATCACATCCAACCTATCAACCAATCCAACCCACATAAACAACTAAACCATGGCACCAAGCACCCCATCAAGTAGGGTAGGATAAATCTCAAGGAAAATGGCTAGAAAAACAGCATACCCTAACAGGAGAATAAAGTGAGTGGTTTAAAGTGTACATTCTATGTATTGTGGGTAAGAGAGTATATTCTGTTTGTCCAGCTAAGGTGAATCTTATTCAAAAGGTGACAGCATAGAGAAATAATTTAGACCCATTTAAAATTAATTTTGCTTCTTTCTTATTGTAAACTACAATAATTGTTCTTTCTTCTTCTTCTTCTTCTTTTTTTTAAAGCAGAATTTAAACTGAGGAAAAGAAGGTGAGGAAATAAAAAATTAACTCCTGAATGTCTGAATGTTCTAAGGTCACAGCTGTACAGATTAGCTCAGAAAATGAACAGAAAGCTAAATTACAGAGCGCTGGAGCGTCTCGAGCCTTTTCAAACTGAGCCCTAAGAATGATAAACTCAAAGAAATATGCTTTGTTTGGAGGAAACTGACATATATATATATATATATATATATATAAAATGAAAAAGAATAGCCCTATTTCTCCTTTTTAACTCTAGCAGTTGCACTGAACATAGCCCTCAAAGTCTGTTTTGAATAAGCTAGCTGTGAAATATGAAGTTTGACAGGCATACTCTAGCAACAATTGCTATAGACACAAACAAAACCAACAACACCCCAAAAAAGGGCCATGGTTTTAATAATGCCACAATGCTTAAAAAATTATGTTCACATAGCATCTAATAGAAAAAAATTACTCTTCCTAGTTAATGCTGTTTCGAATTTTCTCAGCTAAAGGTAGCCAACGACCCTCCCTGCCAACCACTTGCTCCCCAAAAATACCTAGAAAAGGCAGCGATGCTTTAACCACACTGAGAATTCTACTGCTCAGACAAATGCTGTGCTATTAAATTCTTCTGTATCAGTTTTCTAAATGGGAGAATGTCTCCTGCTTACCTATTTTGAGATAGCAAAAGGATCTGCAGTAGAGGCAGCCAATACAGAGGCAGCATTCTGACAGCAGAAATGCTGTTGTCATCCAAATGCAGTTCTCTTAGGAGAACATGATTTTCCAGCCTTGGAAGCTAAACAGAAAAGAGCTGGTTATTTAAAATGAATATAAATTAGAGAAACAACAATGGAATGCTTACCAGACACTTTTCATGAATTATTACTAAATACAAACAAAAGCCATTTTGGATAAATGTGGCTTTTCCTTATTCTGTAGGTAACAGCTGTCACACAAAATCTCTGCATACCAGGTGGTATTTTTTACCTAATTTTCGACCCAATTTGATCATTCAATAGAAATTGGACAAAAATTAAAAAGAAAGAAAGAAAAAATAAAGTCAAGGCCCCAAGAGTCACAATCTTACTATGTTTTTCATGCAGTTATTTGCTGCTCATGGAGAATGGTTTCCCACTCTTGGATTCACGGAAGACTCAACGTCAGCAAGCATGACAACATGCTGTTAGCAAACTACCTTTCCTACTTTTCTGTTTCAAATGCTGCAGCCCAAACATTAGCTTTTGGAGGCTCAGCACACATCAAATCAGCCTGAAATATTACTCATCTGCAATGATAATATTTTGTTAGATCTAAAACAAAGAATCAGCGTCATATAATACAACTGGAAGACTAGATAAACAAAAGAGGGAAATATATTCCCGAGGGGCCAATTTTTCAAGGACTTTAGGAGCAAGAAAATACTTCCCTGCTAGCTGTTTGTATCATTGGAAAACCTCCCTCTAACAAGAGAGGAAATAGGTTAGGCTACCTAAGAGCTAAGAGCTTGAAACACCCCACAGCAATCAAAGAGCAGATGATCAGCATGCTGAAAAGAACAGGTAAACAACGTGAACAAAGATGCCTGCACAATAGCCCCCAGCTTTTACCTCCTGCAGGTTATTGCCTTGCAACTTCAGAATCTGAAGCAGGCCACAGTTCTCAATGCCTTCAACTTGGGTGAGAAGATTGAAGGAGCAGTCCAAGTGAATGAGAGTAGGTGCCTCACAAAGTCCTTTTGTGCTGATTAACTGATTATGGTCCAAAATTAATTGCTGAAGATTCTTCAATGCCTCCAGGCCACCTGAAAATTAAAGACTTTGGCTGAATTGTGCCATAATGGAATAAAGACCTATTGGTTCTCAAGTACTGTGAAGATGCTGAACTTTCAATATAGATATTTTATTACCAATTATTACCAATATTTTTAATAACAGTTAATATTAGTTCTGTATAAGGCTTATAAATAACTGCTGTATTTTGACCCTACAAAATACACAGTGTGCACAGTTCACAGATTTCTGATTGTGTTTAACCATTCATAAGCCTTTTAGAGCTTCTGTGGGAACAGAACCTTCTTTCAGTGATAAATTATACTTACTGTGCTTAAAGCATTTCTACAACCCCTACTCAGAACTTATGGGCTCTGTGAAATGTTAACAGCCTTCTGAAAATTACCCCTCAGAATGGAAAGAGTATTTAGGTTGAAAATGTAACTTTCATTATTTCACTTTGAAAAGGCTTCTTTTCCAGATATTGGCAAAATGAGGCCAGCACCACCTCTATTATTTAAGTGCACCTTGGTTAAGGAATTGTGTAATGAAATATTTTTGGTGAAGAAGTGTAGAAAGAAAATGTAATGCCTTTAAGTGTTTAAAACTGCACTTCTATAGCCATTACACACTCAACAAACTTACTCCTGCCAGCTAAAGAGCAAGAATGTGCATAATCTCCACCCCAATAAGATGCAAAGGGAAAGCTTCTTGTCAATGGTTTTTCTTTCACAGAGTTTTTCCCAACCACACTCCTAGAACACCAAAACTCACACTGCCTTTCCATAGTCCTGCACGTGTTAGATGTTCTGCAATAGCACTCATGAGTCTAAACAGGTTTTCTGCATACTTGTACTGAAACACCTTTGATGGGACAGACTTCCTTTCCAAAATATATCTAAAACAAGGCACTGCTGAATCACAGAATATATCTGGCTGGAAAAGACCCCAAAGGTCATCTAGTCCAACCCTCAACCCAGCACTACCAGTCAACACTAAACCATGTCCCTAATTTACTTTGCTTTTATGTATTCTTTGAAGGGTTATTTGAGGTAATACTTTTCCTTATTTCATGCAGAACTTGCCAAGTTCCCAAAAGGAAGTTGTGTGAGCTTTACAGAGGTTAATGTCTTTGTGATTGTTCTCTGAAAATGAACGGGGTTGTGTATGCTGCACTGGTAAGGCCACACCTTGAGTACTGTGTCCACTTCTGGGCCCCTCAGTTTAAGAAGGACATCAAGATACTTGAACGTGTCCAGAGCAGGGCAACGAGGCTGGGGAGAGGTCTCAAGCACAAGCCGTACGAGGAGAGGCTGAGGGAGCTGGGATTGTTTAGCCTGGAGAAGAGGAGGCTCAGGGGCGACCTCATTGCTGTCTACAACTACTTGAAGGGTGGTTGTAGCCAGGAGGGGGTTGGTCTCTTCTCCCAGGCAACCAGCACCAGAACAAGAGGACACAGTCTCAAGCTGCACCAGGGGAAATTTAGGCTGGAGGTGAGGAGGAAGTTCTTCACTGAGAGAGTCGTTAGCCGTTGGAATGTGCTGCCCAGGGAGGTGGCAGAGTCACTGTCCCTGGAGGTGTTTCAGAGGGCATTGGATGTGGCACTCGGTGCCATGGTTTAGTAGTCATGAGGTGTTGGGTGACAGGTTGGACTTGATGATCTTCGAGGTCTCTTCCAACCTTGGTGATTCTATGATTATATATGAGGTCTCTTCCAACCTTGGTGATACTGTGATACTGTGAGACCCAAGGCCAGCTTGCACCAGAGATTATTGCGAATACAGAAGAGGAATTTTAAAAAGAAAATTAAGGAGAAAAGTAAAAAAGAAACCCAAAACCCCAAAAAGAACAACCCCAAACCAAACAGCCAAAAAATTTAAATGCCAACAGCAGTACATGTTAAAAACTCCAATCAAATATAAGCTTTCAGACCATAGCAATTTAAAAATGGAAAGCACCTAGTGCATAACACAATCACCTGATCTTAAAAAGCTACCCTACATCTAACCCAAATGTCCCAAACGTCCCATGCTGCGACTTCCAAACTGTGCTTTGGGAAATAAATATGCGAACATTTAATTATTCTGAAAGAATTTCAACCATGTCCGTGACATACTATCCTGACTGCTGAGAGTTAGGGCTCAATTTTCTTGCGGGCTTAGGTAGAGATCAAAAAGGAACCAGCACCATCTAGTGGTCTCAAGACAAATTCGTTTCAATGAACAGCTTCCAGCACCTCCCTTCCCATGAGCGGTGCCTTAAATCTCCACTTTTAAGTGATCAGCATAGCAGTACTGGAAATTTTAAAAGCACTGCATTCGTGTGGAGAGGGACAGAGAGGACTGACTGCACACAGAGTAAGAAAAGGCAAGGAGTAGGGAGTTAGAGGGACAGGGCTATACTTGAGAGTGTCCAACAGAGGGCTGCAAGGATGATTAAGGGACTTGAGCCCTGCCTTATGAGGAAAGGCTGAGAGACCTGGGACTGTTTAGTCTGGTGAGGAGAAGGCTGAGAAGGGATCTGATATCTGAGGGCTGGGTGTCAGGAAGGAAGAAACAGGCTCTGCTCACTTGTGTCCTGGAATAGGATGATCAGAGACCTGGAGCACCTCTCCTATGAGGACAGACTGAAAGAGTTGGGGCTGTTCAGTCTGGAGAAGAGAAGGCTCAGAGGTGACCTTATTGTGGCCTTCCAGTATCTGAAGGGGGCCTACAAAAAGGCTGGGGAAGGACTTCTCAGGCTATCAGGTAGTGATAGGACTAGGGGGAATGGAAAGAAGCTGGAGGTGGGGAGATTCAGGCTGGATGTGAGGAAGAAGTTCTTCACCATGAGAGTTGGGAAGCCCTGGAATGGGTTATCCAGGGAGGTGGTTGGGGCCCCATCCCTGGAGGTGTTTAAGCCCAGGCTGGATGAGGCTCTGGCCAGCCTGATCTAGTGTAGGGTGGCCCTGCCCATGGCAGGGGTTGGAACTAGATGGTCCTTGTGGTCCCTTCCAACCCTGACTGATACTATGATACTATGATACTATGGAAACTACAGCACAGGAAGTTCCACCTCAACATGAGAAGGAATTTCTTCACTGTAAGGGTGACAGAGCACTGGAACAGGCTGCCCAGAGAGGCTGTGGAGTCTCCTTCTCTGGAGACTTTCCAGTCCCATCTGGACATGTTCCTGTGCAACCTGTGTTAGATTCTATGGTCCTGCTCTGGCGGGGGGTTGGATTCAAAGATCTCCAGAGGTCCCTTCCAGCCCCTAACATCCTGTGATAATACAGAATCCGGAAATTTCCTGTCCTGCATGCTGCACTAAGCAGCTTAGTTACATCTCCTTTCCATCTGCCTTATTTAATGAGAGTGAATGTCATTCAGAACAGAGATGCCAAACTCCATATGACGGGATCACAATCTATTCTGGATCAAATGCAGTCCAACAGAAACATAGACAGTGAGGGAATAATGTAAAGCAAACAACTGGTATTTCAATGCTGCTTCTGCACACATGCAAAATTAAAAATAAGTATGAAAGTCTTCTGCACATTTCCAGATATTGTCTGTTTCACATACAGTGTCACCAGCAACAGCTACAGCAGTAGATGGGAAAATGCTTCCTGCTGAAAACCAGGCTTGTGAAGAATCTGTATGGAAGTAGCTCTTAGCAATTTGCAAAGTGCAGTTGGAGGCTGCTGGCTATCAGCTATCTGTTAGGTGTCTTAGCTATCACAGGATGTTAGGGGTTGGAAGGGACCTCTGAAGATACAATACAATAATACAATACAATAAACCAGGTTGGAAGAGACCTTCGAGATCATCACGTCCAACCTATCAACCAATCCAACCCACCTAATCAACTAGACCATGGCACCAAGCACCCCATCAAGCCTCCTCCTGAACACCTCCAAATATTCCTCCAGATATTACAGATAATACACCTCCAGATAATACACCTCCAGACATTCCAGTCCAACCCCTTCCAGAGCAGGACCATAGAATCTAGCACAGGTCACACAGGAACACATCCAGATGGGGCTGGAAAGTCTCCAAAGGAGACTCCACAACTTCTCTGGGCAGCCTGTTCCAGTGCTCTGTCACCCTTGCAGTCAAAATGTTCTTACTCATGTTGAGGTGGAACTTCCTGTGCTGTACTTTCCATCCATTGCCCCTTGTCCTGTCCCAGAGCACAAGTGAGCAGAGGCTGTCCCTTCCTTCCTGATCCCCAGCCCTCATATATATATAAACATGTATTCGATCTTCTCTCAGTAGTCTTCTTTCCAGACTAAAGGGCCTCAGGGCTCTCAGCCTTTCCTCATGAGCTCTGCAGTACCTTCTCTGTGTGACAAAGAGGAATGGTAAGAGAGGTGTGAAAGCTGAGAGTGAACATGAAAAAAACCAGATGGAAAAAAACCCTCCAAAATGGAAAGGCATCTGATTAAAAAACCAATCCCTTGTATGTG
This sequence comes from Picus viridis, assembly GCA_033816785.1. Classification (NCBI taxonomy): domain Eukaryota; kingdom Metazoa; phylum Chordata; class Aves; order Piciformes; family Picidae; genus Picus; species Picus viridis. The sequence continues at coordinate 52,433,517 of CM066567.1, forward strand.
CTTTCTTAACATGAGCAGGTTCAAAGAAACATTTTCAACTAGCCACAGCTATGCACTGCTATTCTCAGCACTGCCAGGATTTTAGCCAACACACAACAGACACCCTACAAAAGAATCTTCTACAACTCAAGTCAAAATGATGCATTCTGTGTCAGAAAAAATGTGAACCAAAGCATTCATCCTCCAAATACAAACATACACACTGAACTTCAGGGTATTACTGATCCAATTACTTACTTTGTGAGCATGCATTCTTAAGGGGGAAAGCATCATTAAGACATATTGCTCATATTTTCAGTGTTATTTTTAAGGGGTTTCTGTCAATTCCAGTTTTTCCCCTACTGATGTTGTATTTCAATGAGAGAAGAAAAAAGATTCACCAAAAAATCATAATATGCTTGAAAGTTCCTGCATTAAATTACTAAAAGAGGCGGAGGGAGCTGGGATTGTTCAGCCTGGAGAAGAGAAGGCTCAGGGAGACCTTCTTGCTCTCTACAACTACCTGAAGGGTGATTGTAGCCAGAAGGGGGTTGGTCTCTTCTCCCAGGCAACCGGCACCAGAACAAGGGGACACAGTCTCAAGCTGTGCCAGGGGAAGTTTAGGCTCAAGGTGAGGAGAAAGTTCTTCACAGAAAGAGTAATTGGCCATTGGAATGTGCTGCCCAGGGAGGTGGTTGAGTCATCGTCCCTGGAGGTGTTTAGGAAGAGACTGGATGTGGCACTTGGTGCCATGGTCTAGTAGTCATGAGGTGTTGGGTGAGAAGTTGGACTTGATGATCTTTGAAGTCTTTTCCAACCTTGTTGATTCTATTCTATTCTATTCTATTCTATTCTATTCTATTCTATTTATTCTATTCTATTCTATTCTATTCTATTCTATTCTCTACTCTACTCTACTCTACTCTACTCTACTCTACTCTACTCTTCTAACTTCATTACTGGCCACATTCATGCTAATCATGTGGCCTTCTTTAAGCAGTTTATTTTACTATTTCTCATTAGGGCACTGCTATGGTTTTACAGTCAGCATCAACATTCCAGCACCTTTATTCTCAGGCATTATAAGCACTTGTTTACAAATACTACTATTCCAAATCTTCACATAAGCAAAAAAATTTCCTTGTGATGTCTCATGGAATCCCAATACCCATGTTCATATATTTCAAGCTGGTTTTTAACAGTGGAAATTGTTTCATTATATAAATGTCTTATGTGAATGCATTCCACCTACCAGCTTAATAATTGTTTTATATTTATCTTCCTGCTGTCCAGCAGGAAAATAAAAGTATCTCCACATACTATAAAGACATTTAAGAGTCTCAAGCACTAGACAAATTAAACCAAAATCAAAGTCTCCTTATCTCTTTTCCATTCCCAGCTCTACAATCTTTCCAGGTAACACTTTCACATTTAGCACATGCTAAGAACACAAACAGTAAATCACTTTCTCTGGTTTCATGTTTCACAGAATCACCAAGGTTGGAAGAGACCTCGAAGATCATCAAGTCCAACCTGTCACCACAGACCTCATGACTAGACCATGGCACCAAGTGCCACATCCAATCCCCTCGTGAACACCTCCAGGGATGGTGACTCCACCACCTCCCTGGGCAGCACATTCCAATGGTTAACGACCCTCTCAGTGAAGAACTTTCTCCTCACCTCCAGCCTAAACCTCCCCTGGCGCAGCTTGAGACTGTGTCCTCTTGTTCTGGTGCTGGTTGCCTGAGAGAAGAGACCAACCCCCTCCTGGCTACAACAATCCTTCAGGTAGTTGTAGACAGCAATGAGGTCTCCCCTGAGCCTCCTCTTCTCTAGGCTAAACAATCTCAGCTCCTTCAGCCTCTCCTCGTAGGGCTTGTGCTCAAGGCCCTCACCAGCCTCGTTGCTCTTCTCTGGACACGTTCAATTTATACAAAACTATTTCCCCACAACCATTTTTCTTTTTTCTTGGCCATAAGATTTTATTTCAATGGACAAATCCCTGAACATTTATCTCTGCTAATGCTGAAGTCGCAATCACCTGCATCGTGGTGGCCTTTCACAGTATGTCATGAACTAAAACCTAAGTCCCTGGCGTATAAGGGGGCTGTTAAATCTAGTTTTGGTCTATCATCTGCTCTGCTGCCTTCTTAAACTTGCTGCTTTCAAGCCTTGAGAGCTCCCTTTCAAGTAACGATCCAGCAATTTACTACTATCTTTTCTCAGCTGCTAATGTTACTTTTGAGAGACCATTAATGGCCTTCCTTCCATGCACCACTCTACAAAATTTGGTTTCTCCACTTAGACACAGCAAAGCTCATGATTATTTTCACTGCACTACACTTCCCTAACCTTCTGTCAATAGAAAAGGCTCTGGATCCTCATCAAATCTACATAACACAAAGCTTTCAATACAATATTTTTGGCTTGACAGAAGCTGAGTCACAATATAACCCCTTAAGGACTTTACAGTCTGGCAGTACAAACAGAGGACATGAAAAAGTCCTGGCTGGCCAACAGAAAACAGCTATCACCTGGCAGAAAGATTTAATGTATTTATGCATCTGTTCAGTGATCTTGGTGCATGTAAATCCTTAGTAGTTAACTGCATGCTAAAGGTACCTCTTGTCTGCCAGTTGTTGGCCCTAACACACATAAATAAATACAACAATACAATACAATACAATACAATACACCAGGTTGGAAGAGACCTTCAAGATCATCGCGTCCAACCCATCAAACAATCCAACCCACCCAACAACTAGACCATACAGCCAAGCACCCCATCAAGTCTTCTCCTGAACACCTCCTGTGAAGGTGACTCCACCACCTCCACGGGTAGCCGATTCCAATGGGCAATCACTCTCTCTGTGTAGAACTTCTTCCTAACATCCAGCCTAAACCTGCCCTGGCGCAGCCTGAGACTGTGTCCTCTTGTTCTGGTGCTGGATGCCTGGGAGAAGAGGCCAACCTCTGCCTGGCTACAACCTCCTTCAGGTAGTTGTAGAGAGCAATAAGGTCACCCCTCAGTCTCCTCTTCTCCAGGCTAAGCAACCCCAGCTCCCTCAGCCTTTCCTCATAGGGCTTGTGTTCCAAACCCCTCACCAGCTTTGTTGCCCTTCTCTGGACACGTTCCAGCAAGTCAACATCCTTCCTAAACTGAGGGGCCCAGAACTGGACACAGTACTCAAGGTGCGGCCTAACCAGTGCAGTGTACAGGGGCACAATGACCTCCCTGCTCCTGCTGGCCACACTGTTCCTGATGCAGGCCAGGATGCCATTGGCCTTCTTGGCTGCCTGGGCACACTGCAGGCTCATGTTCAGCCTACAATCAACCAGTACCCCCAGGTCCCTCTCTGCCTGGCCACTCTCCAGCCACTCTGACCCCAGCCTGTAGCACTGCCTGGGGTTGTTGTGGCCAATGTGCAGAATCCGGCACTTGGATGTGTTAAATCTCATGCCATTGGACTCTGCCCATCTGTCCAGCCTGTCGAGGTCCCTCTGCAAAGCCTCTCTGCCCTCCAGCAAATCAACTGCTGCCCCCAGCTTGGTGTCATCTGCAAATTTACTGATGATGGACTCAATGCCCTCATCCAGATCATCAATAAAGATGTTGAAGAGCATGGGGCCCAGTACTGATCCCTGGGGCACACCACTAGTGACAGGCCGCCAGCTGGATGTGGCGCCATTCACCATTACTCTCTGGGCTCGGCCCTCCAGCCAGTTCCTAACCCAACGCAGTGTGCTCCTGTCCAAGCCACGGGCTGCCAGCTTGGCCAGGAGTTTGCTGTGGGGAACGGTGTCAAAGGCCTTGCTGAGGTCCAGGTAGACCACATCCACAGGCCTCCCCACATCCACCAGGCGGGTCACCTGATCATAGAAGGAGATCAGGTTGGTCAGGCAGGACCTGCCCCTCCTAAATCCATGCTGGCTAGGCCTGAGCCCCTGGTCATCCTGTAAGTGCTGTGTGATCGCACTCGAGATGACCCGTTCCATAATCTTGCCTGGCACTGAGGTCAGGCTGACAGGCCTATAATTCCCCGGCTCATCCAACCGGCCCTTCTTGTGGATGGGCACCACATTAGCCAGCTTCCAGTCTTCTGGGACCTCTCCAGTGAGCCAGGACTGCTGAAAAATGATGGAAAGTGGCTTGGACAGCTCATCTGTCAGCAATCTCAGCACCCTAGGATGGATCCCATCCGGTCCCATGGCCTTGTGGGGGTCCAAGCGGCTCAGTAGATCTCTAACTTCCTCTTGGAGCAGTGGTAAACTATGCAGCTCTCTGGCTCCTTCTGCCAGCTCTGCAGGCCAGCTGTCTGGAAGACGTTCTGCCCTGCTAGTGAAGACTGAGGCAAAGAAGGTGTTAAGTACCTCTGCCTTTTCCTCATTCTTTGTTACAACGTTCCCCTCCGTGTCAACCAAGGAGTGGAGGTTGTCCTTGCCCTTCTTCTTGCTATTGATGTATTTATAGAAGGACTTTTTGTTATCCTTCACAGCAGAGGCCAGTCTAAGTTCTAAATGGGCTTTTGCCTCCCTAATTTTCTTCCTGCACAACCTAGCAACATCCCTAAACATTCTGTAGGTTGCCTCCCCTTTCTTCCAAAGATGATACACCCTCTTTTTTTCCCTAAGTTCTATTAAAAGTTCATTGCCCATCCAGGCTGGCCGTCTGCCCTGGCGGCTCATCTTCCGGCACACCGGCACAGAGGTTGGCCCACTTGCTGTGTCTAAATTATTTCCATGATTTTTACCATAGACTTTTTCCAGCTTTGGAGCAATGATCCAGAGTGGGAGGCAAATACAGAACAGTAGTTTGGAGCCAAAATGAGCAGCATTTTAGTGGAAAGCAAAAAAATTTAGTCCAGTATTTAGCAGGGTTCAAAGCCTCAGAGAGGTAATATAATTCCTATATAACTTACTGTGTCAGTCAGGAACACACTGAAATTCTCTGCAGTTGCAAGGCTAAGCTTTATATTAATTGTTTCTTTGGATAAACTAAACTCAGGCTACTTTCATATTAGAAAGACAATAACCCCATGCAGTGCTACAGGCTGGGGTCAGAGTGGCTGGAGAGCAGCCCGGCACAAAGGGACCTGGGGGTACTGGCTGATAGTAGGCTGAACATCAGCCAGCAGTGTGCCCAGGTGGCCAAGAAGGCAAATGGCATCCTGGCCTGGACCAGGAACAGTGTGGTCAGCAGGAGCAGGGAGGTCATTCTGTTCCTGTACTCAGCACTGGTTAAGCCATACCTTGAGTCCTGTGTCAAGTTCTGGGCCCCTCAGTTCAGGAAAGATGTTGACTTGTTGGAAGCTTCCCAGAGAAGGCCAACAAAGCTGGGGAGGGGTTTGGAGCACAGCACTGTGAGGAAAGGCTGAGGGAGCTGGGGTTGCTTAGTCTGGAGAAGAGGAGGCTCAGGGGATAGGTTATTGCTGTCTACAACTACCTGAAAGGAGATTGTAACCAGGTGGGCGTTGGTCTCTTCTCCCAGGCAATCAGCACCAGAACAAGAGGACACAGTCTCAAGCTGCACCAGGGGAGGTTTAGGCTGGATGCTAGGAAGAAGTTCTTCATAGAAAGAGAGATTGGCCATTGGAATGTGCTGCCCAGGGAGGTGGTGGACTCATCATCACTGGAGGTGTTTAGGAAGAGACTGGATGAGGCGCTTGGTGCCATGGTTTAGTTGATTAGATGCTGTTGGATGATAGGTTGGACTCGATGATCTCAAAGGTCTCTTCCAACCTGGTTAAGTCAGTTCAATTCCATTCCATTCCATTCCATTCCATTCCATTCCATTCCATTCCATTCCATTCCATTCCATTCCATTCCATTCCATTCCATTCTATTCTATTCATTCTATTCTATTCTATTCTATTCTATTCTATTCTATTCTATTCTATTCCATTCCTGAGGTTAGCAGCTGGCTGGCCCTGAATCCAATGAAGGTATAGTTCTGAATATAAACAGCTCAAATATTGGTGTACAAATTGGATAAATTTTTCATTAATTTGCTTACCAATGTGAGTGATTCTGTTGTAGGAAAGTTCAAGATTTTGGAGCTTTATGCAGTCTTCTAAGCCATAAAGTGATGTAAGGTGGTTTTTATTCAGAATCAGAACACAGAGATTTTCTAGATGGTCACAGTTAATTATCTGAATGTGGTTTTCCTGCAATGAGAATATTAAATAGCAGAATTAAGTGTGAAAATACGGTAATTGCAATAATTGCTTGCTTTACCCCTAAACTTCCAGCTAGGAGTAAGGGTATCTCTATTGCTTTCCAGTAGGAAAATTAATTGATGAGTCATAGAAGCTGCCTTTTATCCACCTGGGATAGACCAAAAAATATATCTTGAACCCCATTTTGGCTCTGAAAATATCCAGGAGTGCAAATGAGAAGTGTAAGGAAAACCTAAGGACAGAGTAGTCTTTTCCATATATGCTTTCCTACCTTCCCAAATCCTGGCAGACTGAACTGGGAAAAAAATGCATAGAAATCATATTTACCAGACACTAATTATGGGAACTATGACTTTTCTGGAATCCTGTTTACTAACAATGAGAATCTACATTTTAGAGATATTTTGGTCAGAAACATTAACACTATCTCCAGCTCATGTTTCTTGCCCAAGTGATCCTGCTCTTTTAACATCCCCTTCCCGGGTCATTCTAATCATGCTTCCTCAGATTTTCATTTCACTATTTGCTGCCCCTGTTGTCTTCTTTTGTTTTCCACCTGCAGGCACTCAAACATAAGAAATTAAATTCCCTATATTTGTAACAAAGCAATTAAGCCAAAGAGTCTAATTCCTATTCATGAACTAACAGACTGACTACACTGAAGTGCTACCTTCAGCTATAGGCAGAGATGCATGCAGGTTTCCTTTGGCTATTCCTTGGCTCCCAAGACACTAAAAGCTATATATGCAGTTGGACACAACTGCATAACTGGTGGGTGGACCACTAGATGGATAAAGAACTGGCTTGATGGCCGCACCCAAAGAGTGGCTGTCAATGGGTCCATGTCCCAGTGGAGGCCAGGGACAAGCGGAGTCCCTCAGGGATCAGTCCTGGGACCTGTCTTGTTCAACATCTTTGTGGGTGCCATGGACAGTGGCATCGAGTGCACCCTCAGCAAGTTTGCTGATGACACCAAGCTGTGTGGTGCAGTGGACACGCTGGAGGGAAGGGATGCCATCCAGAGGGACCTGGACAGGCTGGAGAGGTGGGCACAAGCCAACCTCATGAGCTTCAACAAGACCAAGTGCAGGCTCCTGCGTCTGGGTCGAGGCAATCCCAGGCACAAATCCAGGCTGGGCAGGGACTGGCTGGAGAGCAGCCCTGAGGAGAGAGACTTGGGGGTGCTGGGGGACGAGAAGCTCAACAGGAGCTCTCAATGTGCACTTGCAGCTCGGAAAGCCAATCAGATCCTGGGCTGCATCAGGAGAAGTGTGACCAGCAGGTCAAGGGAGGTGCTTCTCCCCCTCTACTCAGCTCTGGTGAGACCCCACCTGGAGTACTGCATCCAGTTCTGGAGCCCCTATTACAAGAGGGATCTGGAGGTGCTGGAAGGCGTCCAGAGAAGGGCCACGAGGATGATCAGAGGGCTGGAGCACCTCTCCTATGAGGACAGACTGAAGGAGTTGGGGCTGTTCAGTCTGGAGAAGAGAAGGCTCCAAGAAGACCTTATTGTGGCCTTCCAGCATCTGAAGGGGGCCTACAAGAAGGCTGGGGAGGGGCTTCTCAGGCTATCAGGTAGTGATAGGACTAGGAGGAATGGAATGAAGCTGGAGGTGGGGAGATTCAGGCTGGATGTGAGAAGGAAGTTCTTCACCATGAAAGTTGTGAAGCCCTGGAATGGGTTGTCCAGGGAGGTGGTTGAGGCCCCATCCCTGGAGGTGTTTAAGAGCAGGCTGGATGAGGCTCTGGCCAGCCTGATGTAGTGTGGGGTGTCCCTGCCCATGGCAGGGGTTGGAACTAGATGATCCTTGTGGTCCCTTCCAACCCTGACTGATACTATGATGATACTATGATAAGCACTTGAACGGCAATACTGTCACTTCCCCCCCGCCAAGTTATGAGAAGAAAATCATGTATGCCTGATACCTCCACATTGATATACTTCAGGTCTTTGCAGTTACTTAGTCCTTCCAGTGCTACAAGTCCACAGCGCTTCAGAGTCAGTACTTGGAGACTTGAACACTGAGACAACGTTGAGAGACTGCAAGCTGGCAAATCTTCAAGTGTAAGTGTTGTCACCTAAAGGCATTGATGGATAAATAAAATTCATTATTTGTATCTTGAACATTTGTTGTATAATGGCACACTGTGGTTATTTTCTTTGAAAGGAAAGAGAGCAAAGTTACTGTTAGCGCTTGAGAAAATGCAAGTAACTGATCCTAATCCTTCCCTCTAGAAACAGATGGCAATGGTGAGTTTCATCTGTTGAGTGGGAGAGGTTTATTGTGAAAACAATCTGTTTGATTCTAAGAATCACTCTAAAAGAAATAAAACTGATGCTGTGCTAATGACATTGAATGTGAATGGGTGGAAGATTAACAATAAGCAAAACAAGCAATAATGTGAGTTGCTTCCCATCACACTATCATAAATAACAGCCAAGAGATGTTCTTTATGGCAAAGCACCATCTATAAGCTGATGAGCCATGTCTTGGTTCTGGAAGAGACTGGTCTTCTCAAAACTAAGTGGCTAGATGAGCAGGGACTGGAAGAGACTGGTCTTCTCAAAACTAAGTGGCTAGATGAGCAGGGACTGAAAAGTGGACCCTGATAACCAAGGCAAATCCATGTTAATTTAGCAGAAAATAGGGGTTAGGAGCTCTTGTCTTTTACAGGCTTAAGATACTACTAATCATCTGAAGACTAATAATCCCACCAGTCTGTTCCACAGTGCTGCCAGGAATTCAGAAGTCATTCTTACTGCCCTTACTCTGCACTGGTGCAGGGAAATTCTTACTGAGTTCCATAGAACGCACACAGTAAGCATGTGTTATCAGTGACAATCTCCTCCTCTTTCAACAGAGCATTCTCCTGACATAACAAAGTCAAAAGATAAAGTGATGGTATGGCTTCACACTACATCCTAAATCTTCTGCTGGAGTGAGTGCAAGGGCTGGTGAAGGGCCTGGAGAATAAATCTTGTGAAGAGCAACAGAAGGAGCTGGGGATGGTTAGTTTGGAAAAGAGAAGGCTGAGGGGAGACCTCATTGCTGTCTACGACTAGCTGAAAGGACATTGTGGAGAGGCCGGTGCTGGTCACTTCGCCTGGGTAATTAGTGATAGAACAAGAGGGAATGGCCTCAAGCTACAACAGGGTAGGTTTAGACTGGACATTAGGAAAAAAAATTCACAGCAAGAGTGGTCAGGCATTGGAATGTGCTGCCCAGGGAGGTGGTTGAGTCCCCAAGCCTGTATGTGGTTTGGATGTGGTGCTTGGGGATACAGTTTAGGGGTGAACTTTGTAGAGCAGGGCTCTTGGTTGGACTTGGTGATCCTGAGGGTCTTTTCCAACCTGACTGTTTTCATGATTCAGTGCATAGTTACCTGCTGCAGAGTACTCCAAGGGCCACTATGAATTATCTTTTGTGTGCTTAATGGGGGCATCTTGTGTCCTGACCTTTTCCTCGGTCGTTTCTTTCTAGTTACTTGCTTGCTTTGGTTTTCTTCCTGTATTTTAGACCAAGATTTACATGTGTTCATCCAGTTTATTCTCTTCTTTTCAATATCATCAGGAATAATTATTCTACTGGAACACTCCACTACATCTTGAGTTATGTCCCAGGTCTCTCTGACTTCTTCGTTAGCATCTTCCACTAGAAACACAGCACTCGTCCTTGTTTCAGACTGAGAAAATTGATCTGTGACTTCACTACAACTAGCATCTGGCTGGGTATTTGGGGGGCTGCTGCACATATTGTTTGCTTTACTTACTACCATGTCACTGGCTCCAAAATTAACAGCTTCATCCTTTGAAGCAGAACTATTTGGAGCTTTATTAAGGTCCCTAGCTTGTAAGCAATTTTCTTCTACATGTGTTACTGAATTCGTGTGTACGCTCTCGTCATTTACTTGAGAAGCGTGTTCCTTCTTCTCAGAGTCAAGTTTGTTTGGTGTCGGTGTCAAATTTCTTCCTGCTGGAAGCATCCAACTATTTGTTTCATCCATCATTTCAGTCTGTTTCTCTTTTTGTTCCTCTGTTTGCATGTTTAGCTCCTTCTTCTGCTCTATTGCTTTTGGGCTTTCTATCGGCTCATCCTCTTTTGTGCTTTCTTGGCTATTTTCTTCCCTTTTGCTCATCACAGCTTCCCCACTTTTTTCTCCTAGTTTCCTCTGCTCTTCTCTCCTTGTTTGCAGCTGTTTTTCTGGTTCAGGTCTCAGGCTTGCTTTCTTTGTCTCATATTCCTCACATCTCCTCACCTGGTCCAAATATTCCTGTCTTTCAAATTCTTCTTGTTTCTTTTTTAACTCTGCTTTCTGTTGCCCATTTTCCTCCATTCGCCTCCTTAATTTTTCTTCTTTTTCTTTCATTTCTTTCTCTATTTCTTCCAGCATTCTCTGCTTCTTTTTTTATTTCATCTTTCCATTCCTTTAAGATGGGAGCATACTTTTTATGAACGAAGAATGATCTAAACACAGCTTGGATCTTCACAGCTGCTGTCCTTTGTTGTTCTGCCAGGTGCCGTCTTTCTTTTGCTTTCTTCTCTTCCAAGGCCTTTTTTCCTCTTCCATTTGCAGCTGCAGCTTCATGATCAATTCCTAGGCCAGAACAATTGGGATAGACTTCAATTACTTTTAAAATAGGACGGGTGTTGTCACATACTTATCGTTACTGGAAGGTGTCCAGAGAAGGGCCATGAGGATGATTAGAGGGCTGGAGCACCTCTCCTATGAGGACAGACTGAGGGAGTTGGGGCTGTTCAGTCTGCAGAAGAGAAGGCTCCAAGGAGACCTTATTGTGGCCTTCCAGTATCTGAAGGGAACCTACAAGAAAGCTGGGGAGGGACTTTTTAGAGTGTCAGGTAGTGACAGGACTAGGGGAAATGGAGCAAAACTAGAAATGGGCAGACTCAGATTGGATGTTAGGAAGAAGTTCTTCCCCATGAGGGTGGTAAGACACTGGAACAGGTTGTCCAGGGAGGTGGTGGAAGCCTCATCCCTGGAGGTTTTGAAGGCCAGGCTGGATGTGGCTGTGAGCAACCTGATCTAGTGTGAGGGTTCCCTGCCCATGGCATGGGCATTGGAACTAGATGATAGATGATACTTGAGGTCCCTTCCAACCCTAACAATTCTATGATTCTATGATTTTATGGTTAATATACAGAACCTGCTGTTCCAGAGTAGCATTTGTTCCCAAAAAGATCACTGTACAACCTTACCTCATGTTGCATCATTTTGTCTCTCCACACTTTCTTCTCCTTCTGTAACTCCTCTTGTATTGATGCTTGGTGTTTCTGCACAACAAGTTAACTTAAGTGAATACTGTACAAAGCCTAGAACATAACAGAACACCTCCTCTACAATCTCTCCCATCTGTTTGACTTACCAACTCTTCACTTTTGTGAATGTCTGAATTAAAATGAGAGACTCAGCTGTGTGTGGAACAAAATAAACATCTGCACACTTCCATCACATTTGGTCATGTACTGAAAAATCCACACCTTTAGAGGGTCAAAATCTCAGTAATGACCCAAACATCTACTACCTTCCTCTCCAAATTCTGTACTACTACTATTAAAGATGATGGGGGGCTTGAACACCTCTGCTACAAGGACAGGCTGAGAGAGCTGGGATTGTTCAGCTTGAGACTGTGTTCTCTTGTTCTGGTGCTAGTTGCCTGGGAGAAGAGAAAAACCCCCACCTGGCTACAACCTCCCTTCAGGTAGTTGTAGACAGCAATAAGGGCTCCCCTGAGCCTCCTCTTCTCCAGGCTAAACAATCCCAGCTCCCTCAGCCTCTCCTCATAGGGCTTGGGCTCTCCCCAGCCTTGCTGCCCTTCTATGGACACCTTCAAGTACCTCAATGTCCTCCTTGAACTGAGGAGCCCAGAACTGGACACAGTACTCAAGGTGAGGCTTGACCAGTGCTGAGTCCAGGGACAGAATGACTTCTCTTTTCCTTCTGGCCACACTATTTCTGATGCAGGCCAGGATGCTATTTGCCTTCTTGGCCACCTGGGCACACTGATGGCTCATGTTCAGCTGCTGTCAACCAGTACCTCCAGGCCCTTTTTCTGCCTGGCCACTCTCCAGCCATTCTGACCCCAGCCTGTAGCACTCCATGGAGTTGCTGTGGCCAAAGTGCAGAGCCCAGCACCTGGACTTGTTAAAAGCCATCCTGCTGGAGTCTGCCCATCTGTCCAGCCTGTCAAGTTCCCTCTGCAGAGCCCCCCTACCCTCTAACTTTAGCTGGTATCAAAATAAACTTCATAACATCAAAGCCAAAAGAATAATTTAATGTTTGCATAGCAAATTCATTAACTGTTGATCAAAACAGTCAATGGTCAAACCCCAACAGACTGCACTTAAATATGTGCTACAAGTCAATGTGGTATCACAAGCAGACAGAGTTTAGGACAGTCTGGGATAGTACTCTTCTTTTCACATTGGATCTTGAATTTGTATAGTGTAGATGGGAAGGGATTGGCTTCAATACCATTGATTACCTTACGAAGCAGCTCTAACTTTATTCTTTCAGCCTCGAACTCCTCCTGACGCTGCACCCTTCTTGCATGCTCCTCTTCATTCTGTTTTGCCTGTGCTTCCCTCTCAGCTTTCCACTTTTCCTTTTTCTCATCTTCAAGCTCCTTTTGTCTTTTCTCCCACTGCTCAAATTCTTGTCTAGACTTCTCCTCCACTTCTCGATGAGTAAGGCTTATGTTCATTCCAGCATCAGCTACAAATTTATAATGAACCAAGCAAACCTTTTAATTTCCTTATGAGCACTGGGAGACATCAAACAGTTTAAAAATACTGACAAGAAAAGGATTCTGTGCTAGTACATTCACCAAAAAATTAGCACTATAATGTGAGTCTTTCTATCAGAGATGTCACATTATCTTGATGCACATTTACTGACCCTGCTGCAATCCTGCTTGTCCTACCAATGTATATTGCAGGATTCCACTTCAAGCTCAGGATGAACTTTCTTCTGTGGCTGTCAGCAGGGGTTTTATAAATGATGTACTCCACCTCAAAACACTGAAAAGCCATGGCAAAGGGAAATGTTTCCAGCCTATACAACTGAAAAAGGCTTAAAGCATAACCTGCTTAGTACCACCGACCTGGCTTCCATTTGTGCTCATGACAATTTAAATCACTTTTTTGAGTAGTATCTTTTGAAACAAATTTCTATCAAGACATCAAATGGAAGGATAATTTGGTGATCCTGGAGTGAGATAAAAGCACAGGTATTTACTCAAGTCTATTTCATGAAGTGTCAAAATCTACTGCATACTGTAACATCTAAATCTTTACAAAGACTGTCATGATGCTCATGAAAGCAGAAAATCAGAAAATACAGAATACAGAATTAACCAGGTTGGAAAAGACCTTTGAGATCCTCGAGCCCAACCTATCACCCAACACCATCTAATCAGCTAAAACATGGCACTAAATAGAATAGAGCAGGATAGGATAGGATAGGATAGGATAGGATAGGATAGGATAGGATAGGATAGGATAGGATAGGATAGGATAGGGTAGGATAGGATAGGATAGGATAGGATAGGATAGGATAGGATGGGATGGGATGGGATGGGATGGGATGGGATGGGACGGGACGGGACGGGACGGGACGGGACGGGACGGGACGGAACAGACCAGAATAGAATAGAATAGAATAGAATAGAATAGAATAGAATAGAATAGAATAGAATAGAATAGAATAGAATAGAATAGAATAGACCAGGTTGGAAAAGTCCTCTGAGATCATCCAGTCCAACCTATCACCCAACACCATCTAATCAACTAAACCATGGCACCAAGCACCCCATCCAATCTCTTCCTAAACACCTCCAGTGATGCTGACTCCACCACCTCCCTGGGCAGCACATTCCAATGGCCAATCTCTCTTTCTGTGAAGAACTTCCTCCTAACATCCAGCCTAAACCTCCCCTGGCACAGCTTGAGACTGTGTGCTCTTGTTCTGGTGCTGGTTGCCTGGGAGAAGAGACGCAGGGTTGTGATGCTAAAGATCAGCTCAACCTAGTGACTAATGTATTTGCTTACCTGTAAGAAAATGGTTATCAGTGACCTCATTATCATTGCCATTACAACTAGGTGCTGTAGCAATCTGGAGGCCCTTGTTTTCAATTTCAAACAGTACCTAATATTGGCATCACAAAAAAGAGGAAACAACATTTTAAAGCAGAGCATCATAAAAATCTTCCAGAACAAAGATCACTTTTTCATCATACGACAACAGCACTGAACTTACTACTGACTGGAAGCTTTAGACATGGAATCATGCAAACATACCAGTCAAAAAGATATTTTCTAGTGTAATAAAGACTGAAGTACTTCCCCAAACACATAATATTTCTATGGATTTAATATCTTTTACATTTTGCCTTGGAAAAAATGCTTGGGTTGCACTTGGGAGTTGTTTTACATTCTGCAGAACTAAGCATTATATACATTAATGCTGTTATGCACATAGGGGAAGGAGAAGCTACAGAGTAAGCTCTTAAGTCTGTTTGAACATAATGTAATGGGCATGAAGATTGCTATATTTCTTTCATTGTTCTTTATTGGCAAGAATTCCTGCTCATTTAGCATCTCTTCATCACATGCTCGGAGCATATATTAATATCTGTAATGCAGCTGAAGTCACAAAGTAATTCTTCTCTTCTAAACAATGTCTTCTGAGAACAAAGAAAACCCCAAAGCCCAACCATGTTTTGCAAAAGTGCTCACCAATAAAAGCCAGGCAACAATGTTATTGAATTAAATACAGGTTTGTATTTTCCTAACACCTTCAGCCCCCAGGGATCAGTGTTGGGCCCAATTCTATTCAATATCTTTATTGATGATCTGGATGAGGGGATTGAGTCCACCATCAGTAAGCTCACAGATGACACTAAGCTGGGGGAAGGTGTTGATCTGTCAGAGGGTAGGAGAGCTCTCCAGAGGGACCTTGACAGGCTGGACAGATGGGCAGGGTCCAACAGCATGGCATTCAACAGGTCCAAGTGCCAGGTGTGGCACTTTGGCCATAACAACCCCATGCAGTGCTACAGGCTGTGGACAGAGTGGCTGGACAGCAGCCAGGAAGAAAGGGACCTGGGGGTATTGGTTGACTGGGGCATTGCTGGCTGAACATGAGACAGCAGTGTGCCCAGTTGGCACAGAAGGCCAAAGGCATCCTGGCCTGCATCGGTAATAGTGAGGCCAGCAGGAGCAGGGAAGTCCTTGTGCCTTGTACTCAGCACTGGTTAGGACACGCCTCGAGTCCTGTGTCCAGTTCTGGGCTCCTCAATTTAAGAAGGACATTCAGACACTTGAACATATCCAGATAAAGACAACAAGGCTGGGAGGGGTCTGGAGCACAGCCCTGTGAGGAGAGGCTGAGGGAGCTGGGGTTGCTTAGCCTGGAGAAGAGGAGGAGGCTCAGGGGAGATCTTCTTGCTCTCTACAACTCCCTGAAGGGAGGTGGTAGCCAGGTGGGGGTTGTTCTCTTCTCCCAGGCAACCAGTGGAGGAGCAAGAGGACACAGTCTCGAGATATGCCAGGGGAAGTTTAGGCTGGAGGTGAGGAAAAGTTCTTCCCAGCAAGAGAGATTGGCCATTGAAATGTGCTGCCCAGGGAGGTGGTGGCATCCCTGTCCCTGGAGGTGTTCAAAAAAGGATTGGATGTGGCACTTGGAGCCATGGTTTATCATGAGGTGTTGGGTAATAGGTTGGACTTGATGATCCTTGAGGTCTTTTCCAACCTGGTTGATTCTATGATTCTAAGTTATTCAGCCAAATCCTATGGATTTGAAACTTACAGACATTATGTTATTCACATTTTCTATACAATAACAGAATATATTAACAGTAAGAGTAATAGTAGCACATCCTCCTGATCATCATTAAAAGGATAAGAGAGAGAAGTTTAAAAGTGTTATCATTCTACTAAGATAATATTTTGCCAATAATTTAACAACAAAGGATTCTTTGGTTTGGATTTTTGTGCTCAGCATCTCAACTACTGAAACAGAGAATTTATTCCAAATGTTAAAACTCAGAGACACTACAGCTGATATGCCAGTTTCAAAGAACAGCATATGCAAACTTATCTCAGTGCCTTCTGGATAGTCTGGGAGAAACAAATGGAAACAAATAGGTCTCCTTAGGATGCCAACAAAGCAAGTGGAAGTGATCTAGATTACTTAATAGAATTTTATTCATTGTAGATATTGTCTTAGTAGAGAATCAGAATTGCAGAATTTCAAGGGCTGGAAGGGACCTAGAAAGATCATCCAGTCCAACCCCCTGCCAGAGCAGGAGCACTAGGGCACATTACACAGGAACACATCCAGGCAGGTTTTCAATACCTCCAGAGAGGGAGACTCCACAACCTCCCTGGGCAGCCTGTTCCAGTGTTCCATCAACCTCACAGGGAAAATATTTTTCCTCATATTTACATGAAACTTCCTATGCCTCAACTTCCACCATTGCTGATTGTGCTGGCATTGGGCACCACCCAGCAGAGCCTGGCTCCAGCCTCTGGGCACTCACCCTTTACATATTTATAAACATTGATGAGGTCACCTCTCAGTCTCCTCTTCTCTAAGCTAAAGAGCCCTCAGCTCCCTCAGTCTCTCCTCATATGGAAGATGTTCCACTCCCTTCATCATCCTCATAGCTCTGTGCTGGACTCTCTCAAGCAGCTCACTGTCTTTCTTGAACTGAGGGGCGCAGAACTGGACACAATATTCCAGATGTGACCTCACCAGTGCAGAATAGAGGGGGAGGAGAACCTCTCTCGACCTACTGGTCACAGCCCTTCTAATCCACCCCAGAATGGCATTGGCCTTCCCGGCCACAAGAGCACAGTGCTGGCTTATGGTCATACCCTTTCTTTAAATTGCTCTGGATCTTCCTTATCTTCAGAAGCCAGTTCTGAGAAGTAATCTGAAGCATAGCAAGAAGCTACTCCATAAACATTACCTAAGGAAGAAATAAATATACAGTTGAGTATATAGAGAGAAAATCCCTTGCTAGTCACAGAATCAGAACTCAGTTCTGCTTTATACTGCTCAGCTACTTTACTTTCTTAAATAAATATGAAGGTTTGTTGGTTTATTTTCCCTTTAAAACTCTTAACACTCTCCCCCCATAGTTTTACTCAAGTGCAGAGAAGAGTAGATTCAGATAGGATGTTAGGAACAAGTTCTTTATCATGAGGCTAGTGGAGCACTGGACCAGGTTGCCCAAGGAGGTGGTTGGAGCCCCACCCCTGGCAATATTCAAGGTGAGGTTCCACAGAGATCTGGGCAGCCTGATCTAGTGGGGGATGCCCCTGCTGACTGCAGAAGGGGTTGGACTAGATGACTTCTGGAATTCTCTTCCAAAGCAGCCCATTCTGTATGTGGGAAACATTTTCTACATTAAAAGCAGCAAATATGCATAAGTGGTACACAATGACATTGTAAGAATCCAGTGACGACAAATAGGAAAGAGAACTCCACAGCACAGAACACAGCAGAACATCTGTGTAGAAAAATACTGTAGAACTTGTATTTAGATAAGCCAAAAGCTGACAAAGCACTACAAAAAAAAAAGAGAAAGGCCATGTTCCTCAAATATCAAGGTGTACAAAAAATATATTACAGTATCACAGTATCACCAAGGTTGGAAGAGACCTCAAAGATCATCGAGTCCAACATGTATTAAACCTTTGTTCACAAAACCAGCTACACTAAATTAGTATGAACCCCAAAATGATGTGAAAAACTAGAATGGAACAGAGAATGGCAGCTCTCTGGCATATAAACTATAAGCTTGCTTCAGACACCCAGCTGGCACAGCAATATCATTCCCAACTTCAAGGCAACTGCATTTAATGCTAGCTTGGACATCTCTAAAGACAGACTTTAAATACATCCTATGGCGTTCAGTTCTGTCTTGAACTTTTAACCCTGGCTAGTGACTTGATTTCAGACTCTTGTGAAAAGTCTGACCTAGGTCCTGTCTCAGAGAATGATCCTGCAACTTGTCTTGATCTGTGGTTCAGCCATCAGGTGAATTTTTACAAAAGCCAATTCCTAATCAGATGTTAATCATAGAGGACAGCATCGTATATACAGAACACAGAATTAATCAGGTTGGAAAAGACCTTTGAGATCATCGACTCCGACCTATCACCCAACACCATCTAATCAACTCAACCATGGCACTAAGGGCCTCATCCACTTTTATTCCTAGAGATTTTCAGCATGAATTCATTTTGCTGCTTGCCCTGCTTAAAAGTTTGCATTGTTTTACTGAGGATTTCTATTTCTAGTCTAATTTCCACTGACAATGTAAGGCACACAAACGTTTCAACTGTGATCCTTGCTTACTTGTTGTTTCTTCATCTTCTAAGTCTTGAAGTATAAGCTTTTCAGCATCTTGACTTCTGCTCTTTATGAAGTTTAAATAGGAGAGAACTGACTCTGGCAAGTCTTCTGAAATCTAGAAAAAGCACAACATTTGACATAAATTCTACATTTTCATCTCACAGCTATGACCAGAGGTCAATACCTGACATAGAATCATAGAATCAGTCAGGGACCACAAGAATCATCTAGATCCAACCCCCTGCCATGGGCAGGGACACCCCACACTAGATCAGGCTGGCCAGAGCCTCGTCCAGCCTGGGCTTAAACACCTCCAGGGACGGGGCCCCAACCACCTCCCTGGACAACCCATTCCAGGGCTTCACCACTCTCATGGGGAAGAACTTCTTCCTCATGTCCAGCTTGAATCTCCCCACCTCCAGCTTCATTCCATTCCCCCTAGTCCTATCACTGCCTGATGTCCAGAGAAGTCCCTCCCCAGCCTTCTTGTAGCCCCCTTCAGATACTGGAAGGCCACAATTAAGTCACCTCGGAGCCTTCTTTATCCAGACTGAACAATCCATTGGAATGGACTGCCCAAGGAGGTGGTGGAGTCGCCATCATTGGAGATGTTCAGGAGGAGACTTGATGGGGTGCTTGGTGCCATGATCTAGTTGTTTAGGTGGGTTGGATTGGTTGATAGGTTGGACACGATGATCTTGAAGGTCTCTTCCAACCTGGTTTATTGTATTGTAACCCCAACTCTTTCAGTCTGTCCTCACAGGAGAGGTGCTCCAGCCCTCTGATCATCCTCGTGGCCCTTCTCTGGACACTTTGCAGCATGTCCATATCTCTCTTGCAATAGGGGCTCCAGAACTGGACGCAGACATGCAAGAATCAAGACTCATTTTGGCTACGCTTAAAAAGCATTGAGGGAGACTTAGTAGCAACTGCGACCAAAAGTGTTCCCAGTTCCTGCACTCTTCCCAGTGTCTTATCACCCACTGAAGAATTAATAATTCTAAGGTTTAACCATATTCTAATTACATTTTGATTGGAACATTTTTTGCTAACAACTTATCTACTGCCTTCTGAAACAATTTTCCATTAACATTTTCTTGTCCTTGTCTTGGACCAAGAGATTAAAGGAAAAGTTCAAGGCAAAACATAACAAATACCTATGATGCACAGGATCTTTTCCTTAAAAAGGTACAGAAATTAATTTTAACCTAATGTTTAAAGCATGTAAGTAAATCTGATACTTCAGTTTTCTCTACTACATATTTTCTATTCAAAAGACTGTCTTCTAGTCTAAGGATTTTGGAAAATGGTCTCCGTTCTCTCAGATGTGCAAACTGCAGTAAACTAACAGCATTCAACAAGTGAGTGTGTAAATAATGATCACTGGTGTCTATAGAATAGAATAGAATAGAATAGAACAGAATAATAGAATAGAATAGAATAGAATAGAATAGAATAGAATAGAATAGAATAGGTTGGAAAAGACCTTTGAGATCATTGAGTCCAACCTATCACCCAACACCATTTAAGCAACTAAACCATGGCACCAAGCACCCCATCCAGTCTCTTCCTAAACACCTCCAGTGATGCTGACTCCACCACCTCCCTGGGCAGCCCATTCCAGTGGCCAATCTCTCTTTCTGTGGAGAACTTCTACCTAACATGCAGCCTAAACCTCCCCTGGTGCAGACTGAGACATTGTCCTCTTGTTCTGGTGCTGGTTGCCTGGGAGAAGAGACCAACGAACTGAGACTACTTTTCAGATGAAATCCTCAGGGTAGGTATGTCAGAAAAAAGTTCATTCATCAGGTAAGATTCCCAATGCCTGTACTACTTTTAAGCTGAAATAGATGCAGTTGTAGCCCAATGAATACTTACTGCCTCACTGTCACTCAAAGCTTCGTCTGCTACCTCTGTGTCTGGATCATCTGCTTCACAGGAAGAAACACTGATTTTGCTTAGTTCAGTTTCTATTTCCTTTTCAATTTCTTCAATGTCTTCTGACATTCTGCTTTCTTCCACAGTGTCTGATCTGCTTCAAAGCTACACAATGAAAACACTTCAGCACTGCATGTGATCATTTAATCTAAGTTTATTCAGATGCATTTATTGAACAGTTGGCTTAAAACGTGAAAAGGAAAACCAGAAGCTCGTTCTGAACATCTTATTCCATAGCAGCAAGCAAAAAAATAAGCAAAAAGTTAGTGGTAAGAGAATCTCAGTTTGCCCCCTATATTTTGCAAGTGTTACAAAATTTGAGTATCAAAATCCTCTGCTTGTTCTGTAATCCTTGTGGGCAGTATCTGTGCTACAAAGCCTCGCAAGGTTTTGCTTGTCCCCACCCCTAATACTGAAAAGAAACACACAAACAAAAGCTTCAAACAATAAATGCACATTACAAACAAACAAACCAACCCCATAAAACAAAACCCACACAGAATATTAATAAGACTCCAGAAAACACTGGATGAAGTTGCACTGATACAAAGCGGCGAGAAACGGCGTAACCCACAGAAGTACAAGACTTGTAGAATGACTCAGGCAATAGTGGAAGGGGTCCCTCACCAGCCCTTTCGTCACCGCTAAGCCCTTAACAGGGAAGAGAGGGAAGCACTCCAGACCCAGTTAGCAGCTTCTCGTCCCTTACCCGCTCCTGGAGCAGGAGGAAGGACACGCTGAGCGCATCTCACAAGCAAGCCCTCCCTACGAGAAACTACACTCCCCAGAAGGCACCGCGCTGAATAGGCCGGCCGCCAGCTGTCGCTTCCCGGAATGACCACGGAGCTACCGCTCTGCACGCTGGGACCTGTAGTCCGCCCCTGGAGGCACTCAAACCCTGCGATCTCTACGATCTACTCCGAATAGCTACTCACTTCTCCTTCAGGCGAACTCCTACCGGAGCCCCCTCCTTCCTGACTCCTTCCGGAGACCGACTGTCCCTCCGCCCTGGAAACCCGCAGCCCCCAACGGCCCCTGGTCAGACTCTCCGCGGGGACGAGGACCGCGGCTCCATCACGCTGTTAAACGAAGAGCGTCACCATGGCAACAAGAAGCGGTGGCTCGGACGGCAAGCGGGAGGATCCAAACTTCGCGACCTTGTCGTCGTCGTGGCGGGCGGTGGCGCCCCTCGGAAGGAGGCTGCGTCGCGCTTGTCCGCGTGGGGCGAAGCACCTCGCCGCCCCTTTGTTTTAGTGAGGATTAAAAATTTAGTTTTATATTGTTTTAAGTAATGGGCTGATATTCAGCGTTCAGAATAAACTGGCATCTGCTATTAGTCGGGGAAAAAAAGAAAAAGAAAGAAAGAAGGAAAAGAAAAAATAAAAATAAAAGAGAAAAAGAAAAAGAAAAAGAAAAAAAAAGAAAAAGAAAAAAAAAGAAAAAAAAAAGAAAAAGAAAAAAAAGAAAAAAGAAAAAGAAGAAAAAAAAGAGTCACCATCCCTGGAGGAGTTCAAGAGGGGACTGGACGTGGCACTTGGTGCCATGGTTTAATAGTCATGAGGTCTTGGGTGACAGGTTGGACTTTATGATCTTTGAGGTCTTTTCCAACCTTATTGATCCTATGATTCTATGATTTATGGGGAATGTATCTGTTCCTAAAGTCTGATTAGGAATATTAAGGTGCAAAGATATGTGTAAGAGAAAAAAGAAAAAGAGCAAAAGTAAAATACTGGTTTTACACAGAAATTGAGCACTTTTGTAAGCAAAGGAAAAGGATCTTCCAAGGACAATAGGGTTCTTCCCCACTGTCTTTCAAATAAAGTGAGTACTTGAGAGATACTTACTGCAAAATACTGGATTCAAGGACAACTATTTATATTTTCTCACTGGTGTTATGGATAAGATATTAAAATCTTCAACCAAGGGAAACTCATCCGTTTGACACCCACCTTGCAATGTTTTGTTCTTTCCAGTCCTGTAACCCTGAGTTTTTCAATGCGGCCAAGTCCTGAGATGCTGATTTGAATGGGCACTTGAGACATGTTGTGTAATGTGAGTTTCACTGTGATCATGGTGACTGAAGACCACAGCCACCGTGTCATGCATTTGGCAAGCAACTTTGCCAACAACAAAAAAGACATTTCTGTAGGCATTTTGCCTGTAACCAGGAAGTCAGGGGTGATCAACAGAACAAAACTGCCCTGTTGTAAGGTTGTGGTTAAGCTGGACTCAAGGAAGAAATGTATTTTTATGAGGCTGTGCTCTTTAAGGTAGGATGGAAACACTGAGAGCTGGTAAGGACTTATAATAAATAATATATTATGGGAATGGGAAATAATGTATTATAAAATGTACAACATTTCATTAAAATAATATTTCAGATTTAAGATAAACTGAGATATTATTAAACTGGCTCAAAAGAAAGCATTGAAACCACATAGTTGCAGCAACAACAAAATTATTGCAGATGCCTGTTTTCAAGTTAAAGATGTAACTGTTCAGGGATTTTTCCAAGAGCAACACATAGCACCAGTGTTTTAATGCATTCTGGGTTTGAAGATTCTGTTTAATTACTCCTCATAGCAGTGAATTTTCATCAGGGAAAGGCAAAGCCATTTATCTAATTAGAATCCATCAGTTTACGTGGTGCATTATCGACCCAAATCCATTGCAGAGCTGGTGTGACGAAGCTTGTAGCTTCCCTCGCTCTGTGATTCAGTAACAGAAGTTTTGTAATCCAGGCAGTGGGGATCCTGACAGGGCAAGCAAAGCTTGTGTCTGCTCAATCTTTTCTTCTAATCAACAAATTTGATGCATATGTAACATATGGTTTTGTATGCAAAATATCTTGTTAACACAAGATACTTCTTTCGACCGCAGAAGCTTCATCCTTGTCTCCCCCCGCCCCCCGCCCCGTTTTACAAATAACAGAAGGCATAACTTCTTATTGTAATCGATCTGTAGTGATTCTGACAGCCAACAAGAACAATGCCTTTCAAACAAATCCCTTTGCATTAGAAAACACTTTAGGAAGAGTATGCCTATGCTGGTTAGTGTCTGTGCATGTTTGTGTGCCTGCTGCTTTACACATGAGAAGCTGAGGACAACCGCAGTTGGCTGCTGTTGCAGGAACCATCTTCTAACCCTGCTGCTCTTGCACTCCTCTCAGATTGCACCACAAAGCCAGGCAGAGCAAAATGCCAGAACAGGCAAATTAGATTAAAGTGAACATGAGGAGGGGGAACAAATTAATGAGTTTCAGTGTGCATAAAAATCTTGATAGGCTCAGAAGATACTGTATCTGACAATGGTGATATTAGTGATAACATGTAAAAGAGAAACCCTCCACCAGAGACTGCTAGGGGTCTTTTGCACTGAAATATCTTAAACCAAGCTCAAGATGTCAATGCCCATGCAATTTCACTGCAGTGTCTTCAGCATTTGCAAGGGAGAGCAGTTGAGATACTCAGATTCTGTAGTGGGTTGAAATTTCCCCCAACATTACATTTGCCAGACCAGCTCAGTTGGAAGCAAATGAAAGCTGTATTTACAAGCAGAAATACAATCTACAATGGAATGCAATGAATATGTACAAAATATACAGGAATTACAATATTTACAGGTATTTACAGTTAATAAACAGCACAAGGATCCCCCAGGCCAAAGACCAGGGGAAGCTACTAGTTTCTTCCTCTCTGCCCTCCCTGTCAAACAATACAGCCAAGATCAAGCAGAAGCAAGTTAGTATCTCTCCCAGAGCCAAGAAGCAAGAAGAGAAGAGAGGTTGTTTTGGTACAACCAGTCTAAGTTCCTTATCTCTCCAATGGGATTGCTTAGAATTATCTTTGTTTTCCTTTCTACACCCAGTAGAGTTTTATTTACATTTTACTACTTTTCTGCTCAAGATCTGTGAAAACTTTTAAAGGCATATCCTTAAACTACCACAGATGCTAATGGACACATTACATGTGTTGCAGGGGCAAGGTCTCTCTGCCCTTCCATTGACCAAACACCCACCACTTGCTGCTGAGGACAGATGAAATGAATTTTTTTGAAAGCAATTCAACTTGTGATACTGTGATGCTGTGATTGTGTTACATTCCACAACAAAAAGCAGAGGAAGAAAGCAAGTAGGGGTGACTGGGAGACTCACTTCAAACCCAAACCATCCTGTGAATAGAATAGAATAGAATAGAATAGAATAGAATAGAATAGAATAGAATAGAATAGAATAGAATAGAATAGAATAGAATAGAATAGAATAGAATAGACTGGACCAGACCAGACCAGGTTGGAAGAGACCTTTGAGATCATCCCATCCAACCTATCATCCAACACCATCTAATCAACTAAACCATGGCACCAAGCACCCCATCAAGTCTCCTCCTAAACACCTCCAAAGATAGCGTCTCCACCACCTCGCCAGGCAGCCCATTCCAATGGGCAATCACTCTCTCTGTGAAGAATTTCTTCCTAACATCCAGTCTAAACCTCCCCTGGAACAACTTGGGACTGTGTCCTCTTGTTCTGGTGCTGGTTGCCTGTCTACATCCTCCCTTCAGGTAGTTGCGGAAAGCAATAAGATCTCCCCTGAGCCTCCTCTTCTCCTATATGTTGCTTGCCCTTACATTTCACTGTGTACTTAGGCTTGACAAAGCAATGCTTTGCAGGGAAAAAATGTCCAGTCTTATGGTGGACATCAGGTGGTGGAAACTCCATTGCTTCCATTTCTTTTTTCCCTCAGTTTCCATCTTGGGGATCTTGGGAATCAAGTCTGTTATTAGTAAATGTGGATGACATCAAGTTAGGGGGCAGTGTCGATCTGCTGAAAGTAGGAAGACACTTCAGAGAGACCAGGACAGGCTGGGTTGATGGGCTGAGGACAACAGTATGAGATTCAACATTGCCAAGTGCAGGTTGCTGCACTTTGGCCACAACAACCCCGTGCAGTGCTACAGACTGGGGTATGAGTGGCTGGAGAGCAGCCTGGCAGAGAGGGACCAGAGAGTGCTGGGTGACAACAGCCGAACATGAGCCAGCAGTGTGCCCAGGGGGCACAGAAGGCCAATGCCATCTTGGCTTGGATCAGGAATAGTGTGGCCAGCAGGGACTAGGAATGGAATTTTGCCCTGTACTGGGCATTGGCGAGGCCTCACTTTGAGTACTGTGTGCAGTGCTGAGCCACTCACTTCAGATGGGATATTGAGGTGCTGGAGCAGGTCCAGAAGAGAGCAATGAGACTGGGGAAGGGACTGGAGAGAAAGTCTGATGAGGAGAGGCTGAGGGAGCTGGGGGTGTTCAGCCTGGAGAAGAGAAGACTCAGGGGGGACCTTCTCACACTCTGCAAGTACCTGAAAGGCAGTTGTAGTCAGGTGGGGGTCAGGCTCTTCTTGCAGGCAACTTGTGACAAGAGGAGAGGGCATGGCCTGAAGCTGTGCCAGGAAAGATTTAGGTTGGATGTTAGGATGTTAGGAAGCACTTCGTGATTGAAAGGGGAATTAGAGGCTGGAATGGACTGCCCAGGGAGGTGGTGGAGTCACCGTCCCTGGAGGTGTTTAAGGCAAGATTGGATGTGGCACTTAGTGCCGTGGTCTGGTGAATGCTGGTGAGTGTGATGGTGTTAGGTCATAGGCTGCACTTGATGAGCTCAGAGGTCTATTCCAGCCTCAATAATTCTGTGATTCTAACTTTACACTCTGTGTGCCAGTTTCTATGTTATGCTTACATTGTTTTACTAATATGAAATGTCTCTTCTAGCATATTTTGAGGTGACCTTTCAGTTATTGGAATAGTTAGATTCTCTAATTCTATCACAACCTCTCCAAGATTTTTTCAGCTCCCATTGGCTCCACTTCTAATACTCAGGCATTGGACCAGGTTGCCGAGGGAGGTGGTAGAGTCACTGTCCCTGGAGGAGCTCAAGAAATGTGTGGCCATGGCATGTGGGACATGGTTTAGTGGCCATGATGGTGTTGGGTTGATGGTTGGACTCGATCTTACAGGTGTTTCCCAACCAAAACAATTCTATGATTCTATGAAAAGAGTGAAGTGTACTCTGGAGTTGGAAACAAGTCAATGGCACAACCTGACAGCTCTCATGGCTTTGCTAGAACGGTGTGCTTTATCACAGTGAAATTCTTGAGCTGTATCTGCTATTTTCCAGGAAGAGGGGAAAAAAAGTCAGATCATGCAGACAAAGGAGGGGGTGTAGCTTTACTATGGTTGGCCCTCTTCATTTCAGCCAGGATCTTTAATAATCAGTAAAATAAGTGTATTGCAGAATACATGGACAAGGGTATACCAGGCTACCGTCTCTGCAATATGAATCCTCCTACATATATGCTGCCTCCAAATATCTTTAGCAGTTAAGAAAAAAAGCAACCTAAAAATACCTGTGTGCAGTGTATCAGAGGCAGCTGAGACCAGAAACCATCTTAAAATCATAGAATTGTTAGGGTTGGAAGGCACCTCAAGGATCATCCAGTTCCAACTCCCCTGCCATGGGCAGGGACACCTCACACTAGAGCAGGTTGCTCACAGCCACATCCAACCTGGCCTTCAAAACCTCCAGGGATGAGGCTTCCATCACCTCCCTGGGCAACCTGTGCTAGTGTCTCACCACCCTCATGGGGAAGAACTACTTCCTAGCATCCAACCTGAATCTCCCCATTTCCAGTTTTGTTCCATTCCCCGTAGTCCTATCCCTATGACACTCTAAAAATTCCCTCCCTGGCTTTCTTGTAGCCCACTTCAGATACTGGAAGGCCACAGTTAGCTCTCCTTGGATCCTTCTCTTCTGCAGACTGAACAACCCCAATTCCCTCAGTCTGTCCTCATAACAGAGCAGCTCCAGCCCTCTAATCATCCTCGTGGCCCTTCTCTGGACACATCCCAGCACCTCCAGATTCTTCCTGTAATAAGGGAGATCCTTCCTGATGCTTCTGATGATACTGGGGTTTTGTTTAGTGTATTAAGTGACTGTTCAAATTTGCAAAGCATGATCTGAATGACTGAAGCCCATTTTAAATTATAGCTTTTGTAATATCTGTTTCATACTGAACTGAATATATGCTTATATGTTTTTCAGCTATGGTGCAAAACTGAAAACAGAATGAAAATAAGAGATAAAATACTAGTGCAGAAGTACTACTTAAATGTCTTCAATGGAATTTTCCTGGTAAAAGTTCTGGGTTTGATATTTAGCCCTCCCCTCCCCTCCCCCCTCCCCCCTCCCCCCTCCCCCTCCCCCCCTCCCCTCCCCTCCCCCCCCCTCCCCTCCCCTCCCCCCCCCCTCCCCTCCCCTCCCCTCCCCTCCTCCCTCCCCTCCCTCCCTCCCCTCCTCTCCCCTCCTCCCCTCCCCCCTCCCCTCCCTCCCTCCTCCTCTCCCCTCCTCTCCTCTCCTCTCCTCTCCTCTCCTCTCCTCTCCTCTCCTCTCCCTCTCCTCTCCTCTCCTCTCCTCTCCTCTCCCTCTCCTCTCCTCTCCCTCTCCTCTCCTCTCCTCTCCTCTCCCTCCTCCCTCTCCTCTCCTCTCCTCTCCCTCTCCTCTCCGAACCTCTCCTCTCCGAACCTCTCCTCTCCGAACCTCTCCTCTCCGAACCTCTCCTCTCCTCTCCGAACCTCTCCTCTCCTCTCCGAACCTCTCCTCTCCTCTCCTCTCCGAACCTCTCCTCTCCTCTCCTCTCCGAACCTCTCCTCTCCGAACCTCTCCCCCTCCTCTCTTCTCTTCTCCTCTCTTCTCTTCTCTTCTCTTCTCTTCTCTTCTCTTCTCTTCTCTTCTCTTCTCTTCCTCTTCTCTTCTCTTCTCTTCTCTTCTCTTCTCTTCTCTTCTCTTCTCTCTTCTCTTCTCTTCTCTTCTCTTCTCTTCTCTTCTCTTCTCTTCTCTTCTCTTCTCTTCTCTTCTCTTCTCTTCTCTTCTCTTCTCTTCTCTTCTCTTCTCTTCTCTTCTCTTCTCTTCTCTTCTCTTCTCTTCTCTTCTCTTCTCTTCAATCAGACAAATAATCCTTCTGTTTATTTCCCTCCCACACACGCAGGCTCTGGGTCTTATGATTTTGACATTTGGCCTGTGGCTTTTACTCGACAGAAACAATTTATTCAGTCTGTTGCGTGAGTATAAATAAAAATTGTCTTTTGTTTCACACGAGAATTTCGCGGGGATAAATCAACAAACAGGGAGTCGTATTTTTGTCTTCCACAAGGTGGCAGTATTGGATCGAAAAGTACAGTTTTGTTTTAGCACAGAAGGGGATTAACCAGGTTGGAAAAGACCTTTGAGATCACGGAGTCTAACCTATCATCCCACACTATCTAATCAACTTCTGGCTTGTTTTGTTTTGTTTCTGTTGCGTGTATTTTCCCTCATTACACAGAACAGAATGTGAGAGGTTGGAAGGGGTTGAAAGATCACGAATTCCAACCCCCCTGCCAGAGCAAGATCACCTAGAGCAGGTCACACATGACTGCATCTAGGAGGATTTTAAATGTCTCCAGAGAAAGAGACTCCACAGCCTCTCTGGGCAGCCTGTTCCAGGGCTCTGTCAGCCTCACAGGGAGAAGGTTTTTCCTTATGTTCAGCTTGGAAAATATGATTGTCAAAACAGGGGGAAATATATCAATACATCTGCCATTTGTACAGTTATAGTTTATGCAAGTTATTTCTCTCCATCTGTGACTTCTAGATGAAGTATAAATCAGCTGCATTGATCACTTATATAATTTTCCAGGCTGCATTTGGCCTGCATTTGACAAGATTGTAGATCATTTAGGTGGATGTTTGGGTGGAACGAACACGAGTTGCAGCTTGGGCCTCTCCATATAGATATTCCTTTTTTCCAGACTGTCTATCAAATTGTTTCAAAGAGAAGTTAAGTTTGGGGTCATATTACAACAGCTGTGATCTTAAACAGTTGTCTGCCTTGGTTATGGCAAGGGGCATCTGTTCCCAGCTGATGGGATAGGAGCTGTCCAAGACAGTAATTCAAGGAGGAAGCATTTGAGATGGAAGTAATCAAAGCCTCTGCTACTTTCCATATCTAAGCAAAATTGGTCAATGTGGAAAGGGGAAAGTTGTCAGTGACAAAGAAGGAACATTGCATTGGAGGTGAGCCTGGATTTAATGAGAACTGGATCTATGTCCATGCAGGATTTGTGAATGTGCTTCTAATATTTGGCAAACAGAAAAGATCTGTAAGCTTGGACCTGTTCTCTGATTTCATTGTGAGTGGTTCAATTACTTTCTTATATGTTGTTACCGTTCTCTGAACTTATGAAAATACATAGTTTTTCTTTCTGTGACTGTAAACAGCCTCATTAATAATAATCTTCACTGATGATCTGGATGAGGGGATTGAGACAGTCATCAGCAAATTTGCAGATGACATCAAGTTGGGAGCAGATGTTGGTCAGTTAGAGAGTGGAAGGGCTCTGTAGAGGGACCTTGACTGACTGGACAGATGGGCGGAGTCCAGTGGGATGGCATTCAACAAGTCCAAGTGCCAGGTGCTGCACTTTGGCCACAACAACCCCATGCAGAGCTACAGGCTGGGGTTGGAGTGGCTGGAGAGATGCCAAACAGAAAGGGACCTGGGGGTGCTGATTGACAGCTGCCCTAAACATGAGCCAGCAGTGTGCCCAGGTGGCCAAG
The DNA here is from genome assembly GCA_033816785.1 of Picus viridis. Lineage (NCBI taxonomy): Eukaryota > Metazoa > Chordata > Aves > Piciformes > Picidae > Picus > Picus viridis. Next base: position 52,463,634 of record CM066567.1, read on the forward strand.
AAGGACAATGGCATCCTGGCCTGCATTAGGAAGTGTGGCCAGCAGGAGCAGGGAAGTCATTGTGCCCTGTACTCTGCACTGGTTAGGCCACACCTTGAGTCCTGTGTCCAGTTCTGGGCCCCTCAGTTTAGGAAGGACATTGAGACACTTGACCATGTCCAGAGAAGGGCAACAAGGCTGGGGAGAGGTTTTGAGCACAGCCCTGTGAGGAGAGGCTGAGGGAGCTGGGGTTGCTTAGCCTGGAGAAGAGGAGGCTCAGGGGTGACCTCCTTGCTCTCTACAACTACCTGAAAGGTGGTTATAGCCAGGAAGGGGTTGGTCTCTTCTCTCTAGCAACCAGCACCAGAACAAGAGGACACAGTCTCAGGCTGCACCAGGGGAGGTTTAGGCTCAAGGTGAGGAGAAAGTTCTTCACAGAGAGAGTCATTCTTAATTGTATCATGCTGCCCAGGGAGGTGGTGGAGTCACCATCCCTGGAGGTGTTCAAGAGGGGATTGGATGTGGCACTTGGTGCCATGGTCTAGCCATGAGGTCTGTGGTGACAGGTTGGACTCGATGATCTTTGAGGTCTCTTCCAACCTTGGTGATTCTGTGATACCTTTGTATCATTCTACTGCTTCCATCCTTTCAGTAATGGCATTGCATAGTTGTAATTGTTGGGGGTTTTGTGGAATAAGGTCATTGAAGTGGAATTCTGAGAAGTAAATACAAAAAGAAGTGACAGCATGAATGCACTGTGTTGCAGTTTCTTCAGGCAACAACCAGCTTGTGGCATCTCTTTCATGTGTACTACTTGGAACTGGATCTGTTATTACTTTTGTATCAGCCATGGGATGCCTTGGAAGCATCAGGGAAATCAAATGTCTGCTGGTTATAGTAAGTGTGAATCTGAGTCCATCCTTATTGTAAAATGAGAGCTTTGTGTGCATGATAACTGTGATCCTGTCTTGATGTTGTGATTTCCACACACAGTGCTTCACAAATCTGCTGCTAGGAAGATATTTTTACATCAAGTCTTGGCTCCAATGAAATCTGAACAAAGCTGAGGATCCTACATTATCACTGCATGAATGTTTCGAGTGACAAACTGGTTGCAGTTTGATGCAGCAAAGATTTGAACTGCCATATTTATTACATTACAGGCTTTAAAGTTAATTTAGTATTGAAATTATGGTGAGTGACTCTCTCTGAGTATGTGCTGAAAAAATAAAGAAAAACCTGCCTCAAATTACTGCAGGTTGAAGGCACAGGTATAGCTAGAGTACCAAAATGTATGTATCCGGCTCTGGGCCCCTCAATTTAAGAAGGACATTGAGATACTTGAACCTGTCCAGAGAAGGGCAATTAAGGGAGAGAGGTCTCGAGCACAGCCCTGTGAGGAGAGGCTGAGGGAGCTGGGGTTGCTTAGCCTGGAGAAGAGGAGGCTCAGGGGAGACCTTCTTGCTGTCTACAACTACCTGAAGGGAGGTTGTAGCCAGGTGGGGGTTGATCTCTTCTCCCAGGCAACTAGCAGCAGAACAAGAGGACACAGTCTCCAGCTGTGCCAGGGGAGGTTTAGACCCAAGGTGAGGAGAAATTTCTTCACTGAAAGCGTAATTGGCCACTGGAATGTGCTGCCCAGGGTGGTGGTGGCATCCCTGTTCCTGGAGGTGTTCAAGAAAGGATTGGATGTGGCACTTGGAGCCATAGTTTAGTTGTCATGAGGTGTTAGGTATTAGGTAATAACTTGGACTTGATGATCTCTGAGGTCTTTTCCAAACTGGTTGATTCTATGATTCTATGACAATGGAAAGCATAGACCTACCTGGATGCTCCATATTCATATACAATTCCTGCTTTTAAAGGGAAGAAAGACTTTGACTTCTGAAATACTACACTCTACCTATACATTCTTATGATCATCTTGATTATATTTTTGTTTCATCTTTATTTATTTTCACTCTTTTTTGAACAACCTGCTTTAGACTCTATGAAGGCTGCAGCAGACAGCTGTTCTGCTGATTCATAGTATCATAGTATCAGTCAGGGTTGGAAGGGACCACAAGGATCATCTAGTTCCAACCCCCTTGCCATGGGACACCCCACACTAGATCAGGCTGGCCAGAGCCTCATCCTCCAGGGATAGGGCTTCAACCACCTCCCTGGACAACCCATTCCAGGGCTTCACCACTCTCATGGTGAAGAACCTCCTCCTCACATCCAGAGCACTGCAAACATCAATTGGCACAACAGTGAGAAGAACCTAACTGCTATAACCATGAATCTTCCTGCTGCTGTCTTAGGCACGTGGCGTTCACCTCACAATTTGTTAGATGTTGAAAGAGAAAGAAGTGTCTCATTTCCAGCTTCCATGGAAGTATCTAATAGCACAATATCTGCATACTCTGGGTGGAAATTTTGTCTCACTGAAAACTGACAAAATCAACTCTTTTTCTGTGGGGTTTTTTTGTGCATCTTATAGTTCAAAGGAATCCTTGACTAGGCATGAGACTTGGGTAACACAGAATCATAGAATCAACCAGGTTGGAAAAGACTTCAGAGATCAACAAGTTCAACCTATTACCTAATACCTAACACCTCATGACAACTAAACCATGGCTTCAAGTGCTGCATCCAATCCATTTTTAAACACCTCCAGTGATTGTGACTACACCACCTCCCTGGGCAGCACATTCCAATGGCCAATTACTCTTTGCATGGTTTAGTTGATTAGGTGGTGTTGGATGATAGGTTGGACACGATGATCTTGAAGGTCTCTTCCAACCTGGTTTATTCTATTCTATTCTATTCTATTTTCTGGGAAGAACTTCCTCCTCACCTCCAGCCTAAACTTCCCCTGGCACAGCTTGAGACTGTGTCCTCTTGTTCTTCCACTGGTTGCCTGGGAGAAGAGACCAACCCCCACCTGGCTACAACTTCCCTTCAGGTAGTTGTAGACAGCAAGAAGGTCTCCCCTGAGCCTCCTCTTCTGCAGGCTAAGCAACCCCATCTCCCGCAGCCCCTCCTCACAGGGCTGTGCTCCAGACCTCTCCCAAGCCTCATTGCCCTTCTCTGGACAGGTTCAAGTGTCTCAGTGTCCTTCTTAAACTGAGTGGCTAAGAAATGGGCACAATACTCAAGGTGTGGCCTAACCAGAGCTGAGTACAGGGGCACAATGACCTCCCTGCTCTTGCTGGCCACAATATTTCTGCTGCATGCACGGTATTCAAACAAGAAATAATGACATCATGGTTTTCCTCAGTGGAGCACAGCTGATTATAAATAGCTTTTGCACTTCACTTCCAAAAAGAAGTAGTTATGACTTTGTTTTTAAGCCCAAAACAGTGAGTCGTGCTTTGCCTGAAGCCTGCCTCTTAGACTGCAATGTCACTTTCTGAAGGTTTCCAGGGAAAAAATTACTTACCTTTGTTGGAATGACTCTAAAGAGTAGTCAGGAATGCATGGGCTACTGGAACTTTTTTTTTTGCTGACTTGCTTACTTCTTCCATGTCTATACATAATTTGGGGATGTTTTTTTTCCCCCAGTATATGACTTTTCACCTCCTGGTGTTTGTTACCCAGATGGCATTATCAGTGCTGATATTTGTGAAGAAAGAAGAGGTATGTCAATTCATTTATTTTTCTTGAGACTGCTGTACATGTCCAAAGGGTTTTGTGCAATTAACTAAACATTTCTAACGCTCAGTTCTCACTGCATGCTGCATCACCTTTTCTTTGAACGTGAGTGTTCCACACTTTTCCCAGGCAGTGCAGTAGGAAACCTAATTTGAGGGTTTCAGCATAATCATTAGTTGTAATGGGGAGTTGTCCTCTGCAAGAAAATATACTCTTCTTGTGCAGGAATGTGGAATCAAGGGACAACTTTATTCCTTTTGAGGGACAACCTAAAAAAATCCTCCTTTCCTGGACAGGAGAGGTAGGAGAAAGCGTTAGATGCTAATCTGTGTCTGCCTGCAGGTGATAACAGCAGTCCACTGTGCAATTGATAGTAAGAGTCATTATTATCATGGCATGTAAAGTACACTAATGAATTACCAATTTCATTGTTTAAACCTATATTTTAGGTTCAAGAAGAGAATTAGTATAAGGAAGAGGCATCTTTGCTTTTAGCAGTAGGAAGCAAAAGCAAATCACACAGGTCTGGATAGAAATGCAGAGCATTACTGGAAGTTTAAGTGGAAGGACTATTCCTAAACTACATGCCACAGTGCAAAGCATATAAAATACACAAAATCCATAGTCTGGGCTTAATGCAGAAGAAGACAATAGAATTAGAATAGAATAGAATAGAATAGAATAGAATAGAATAGAATAGAATAGAATAGAATAGAATAGAATAGAATAGAATAGAATAGAATAGACCAGACCAGACCAGACCAGACCAGACCAGACCAGACCAGGTTGGAAGAGACCTTCAAGATCATCGCATCCAACCTATCATCCAACACCATCTAATACAATACAATACAATACAATACACCAGGTTGGAAGAATCAACTAAACCATGGCACCAAGCACCCCATCAAGTCTCCTCCTGAACACCTCCAATGATGGTGACTCCACCACCTCCACGGGCAGCACATTCCAATGGGCAATCTCTCTCTCTGTGTAGAACTTCTTGTTAACCTCCACCCTCAACCTTCCCTGGCACAGCTTGAGACTGTGTCCTCTTGTTCTGGTGCTGGTTGCCTGGGAGAAGAGACCAACCTCTGCCTGTCTACAACCTCTCTTAAGGTCGTTGTAGAGAGCAATAAGGTCTTCCCTGAGTCTCCTCCAGGCTAAGCAACCCCAGCTCCCTCAGCCTCTCCACACAGGGCTTGTGTTCCAAACCCCTCACCAACTTCATTGCCCTTCTCTGGACACGTTCCAGCAAGTCAACATTCCTAAACTGAGGGGCCCAGAACTGGACATCACTGGAGGTGTTTAGGAAGAGACTGGATGGGGTGCTTTCTGGTCCACCTCTTGGAGCTACCTAGCCTCTGGAGGTCTGTAACTGTATGTTTTTTAATGGCACCCACTCTCAAAGCATGACACTCCTCTAGCCCAGTCTATCCTGGCCGCACCAGAGGAGGTTTAGGCTGGATGTTAGGAAGAAGTTCTTCCCAGAATGAGAGATTGGCCATTGGAATGTGCTGCCCAGGGAGGTGGTGGAGTCACCATCACTGGAGGTGTTTAGGAGGGGACTTGGTGCCATGGTTTAGTTGATTAGATGGTGCTGGATGATAGGTTGGACTCGATGATCTCAAAGGTCTCTTCCAACCTGGTTTATTCTATTCTATTCTATTCTATTCTATTCTATTCTATTCTATTCTATTCTATTCTATTCTATTCTATTCTGTTCTATGGACAAAATAACAGAAATTACACTTTCTGGTCCACCTCTTGGAGCTACCTAGCCTCTGGAGGTCTGTAACTGTATGTTTTTTAATGGCACCCACTCTCAGAGCATGACACTCCTCTAGCCCAGTCTATCCTGGCCGCACCAGAGGAGGTTTAGGCTGGATGTTAGGAAGAAGTTCTTCCCAGAATGAGAGATTGGCCATTGGAATGTGCTGCCCAGGGAGGTGGTGGAGTCACCATCACTGGAGGTGTTTAGGAAGAGCCTGGATGAGGCACTTGGTGCCATGGTTTAGTTGATTAGATGCTGTTGGGTGATAGGTTGGGCTTGATGATCTCAAAGGTCTTTTCCAACCTCATTAATTCTGTTCTATTCTATTCTAAGTATGGTGCTTATGCAAGTCAGGGTCACCTTAACTGTAGAATCAGTTTTGATTCTGTGCTCATTCAAAATAGGTATGAGTGGTAGGATGCAGTGCTTCAGGACATAGCAGGTTCATCCAAATTATGTTCCCTGGCTCTTCTGGCTTCATTTGGACTAATCACCTTGTCTGCCTGTGCTATGCATGTGATTGGGGTCACTTCTTTATCTTCCCCTTTTGCTTTCAACTTTCCCATTAGTGTAATGGCTTTGATACCTCTTAGGTCATGCTTAGCCAATTGGTTAGAATGCTGCTGCTCACAAGTAACCTTTGAAGAAACCTGCATATCAATAAAAGGTCAAGGACTGTACTATCCATCCACACTCTTCTCAATATGCATGTATCAGCTGCTATCAATACTTATGAACAGGTCCACCACGAATGGAACAGCAGAATTGATGAAGTTATTTCTGACTACGGGAATGAGAGTCTGGCTGAGCAGGAGCCTGTGTGGAACATTCTGAATGCTGTGCAGCACAATGTAAGGAAGAAACCTCACAAAATATCCCCACCAAAAGTACTGCATCAAACAGAACTCACCTTAAAAATCTAACTCAGTAAAAAATCTAATTTAGTAAAGGATTAATTTTTCAAGATCCCCTGCTAATCTCTGATGGGGGTGGCCAGGTTCCTTGCTGTTATGTGGCTAATTATGGATGAAATTAGGCTTTTAAAGGACTTCTCAATGTGTGCAAGGGCAGACAGTTCTGGACAGTGAAGTTTACATCAGCTTTTAAAAATGATAGTTTTCCTAGTGTCTTTGGCAGTGCTAGACATCAGAAAACACTTGGTCTGTTTAGGTCTTAAGACTGACCTGAACCATTTACAAGCAAAGATGTTTTGAACTCAAATCCAAGTTCCTAGTGTGAGAGCATTTGAACAGCTATTGCACTGAGGCTCTCTCAGAAATAGAATAGAATAGAATAGAATAGAATAGAATAGAATAGAATAGAATAGAATAGAATAGAATAGAATAGAATAGAATTAACCAGGTTGGAAAAGACCTTCAAGATCATCAAGTCCAACCCATCATCTAACACCATCTAAACAACCAAACCATGGCACCAAGCACCACATCTCAAGCTGTGCCAGGGGAGGTTTAGGCTGGATGTTAGGAAGCAATTCTTCCCAGAGAGAGAGACTGGCCATTGGAATGTGCTGCCCAGGGAGGTGGTGGAGTCACCATCCCTGGAGGTGTTCAAAAGAGGATTGAATGCAGCACTTGAAGCCATGGTTTAGTTGTCATGAGGTGCTAGGTGTCAGGTTGTAGGTTGGACTGGATGATCTCAAAGGTCTTTTCCAACCTGGTTGATTCTATGATTCTATGATTCTGTGAATGTAGAGGGAAACTGTTTAGCTGATGTATCAACTAACTAGTAGCTAGCACTTGTTGGGGTAAAAATTCCACTGTGTGACAGTCTTGATAGGTGTTGGGCTTACCAATTGCAGCATCTATATTCTAGATGGAATGCTGTGGAAGATACAATGTCACACAGTGGGAAGGCAATAAAAACAAGGAAAACAGTACTCAGATCCCATGCTCCTGCACAAGATCCCAGCTGAAGAAATGGTTTTGTGATGTCCCAAGGGATTTAACGTACTCCATGGTAAGGAATGAAAAATACCTACCTTGAGGTCTGGAAGTTTTTCTACTGAATGTAATTTGGAACAAAATATCCAAACTGTGTCTTCCACTACAAATTGGCTGCCAAATGCCTGAGTATTAGTAATATTCATTGTTTTGTCTTGGTCACTCTAAAGCCTTAGTTTTCACTCCTTAGGTCTCAGTCCTGTAGGCAGCTCTAAATTAAGGATACTTCAAGAAGACAGGAGTTATGCCTGATCAGTATCAGCAGGATACTTAGTAGTGAAGAAGTAGTAAGCACCATGCCATACAGAAATCCATGCTGTAGCAAGTCCATGATGACAATGGAAAGTGACAGTGTAGAAAAAAAAGAGTGCATGGAACATTTTCCACTTGTAATTGCTATTCATCACTTCCAGAATGCCAGCAGTGTCTCCACTTGTTTGTATTATGTGTTTCCAGAGCATCTCTAATATTCACAGGATAAGAGGAATGAGCAAGGCATTGAAATAAGAGATGTGCCCATAAAAGCCAAGGGTATCCTGGGGTGCATCAAGAGAAGTGTGTCCAGCAGGTCCGGGGAATGTTCTTCTCCCCCTCAACTCTGCCCTGGTGAGACCACACCTGTTATGATGTGTCCAGTTTTGGGCTCCCCAGTTCAAGAGATACAGAGTCCTGCTACAGAGAGTCCAACAGAGAGCCATGAGGATAATTAGGGGACTTGAGACTCTCCCCTAGGAATAGAAGACTGAGAGGAGATCAATAGGCATCTGAGGGGGGCAATCTCTTTTCAGTGGTGCACTAGAGCACAGAAGGTTTCACCTCAACATGAGAAGAAACTTCTTTACAGTGAGGGTGACAGAGCACTGGAACCGCCTGCGAAGAGAGGGTGTGGAGTCTCCTTCTCTGGACACATTCAGAAACCCACCTGGATGTATTCCTGTGCAGACTACCCTGGGTGACCCTGCTCTGGCAGGGAGGTTGGACTGGATGATATCTGGAGATCATCCAGTCCAATCTCCCTGCCAGAGCAGGACCATGGAATCCAGCACAGGTCACACAGGAACACATCCAGACAGGGCTGGAAAGTCTCCAGAGAAGGAGACTCCACAACCTCTCTGGGCAGCCTTTTCCAGTGCTCTGTCACCCTCACAGTGAAGAAGTTCCTCCTCATGTTGAGGCGAAACCTCCTGTGCTGGAGTTTATATCCATTGCCCCTTGTCCTACCACAGGGTGCAACTGAGCAGAGCCTGTCTCCTCCCTCTTGACACCCAGCCCTCAGATATTTAGAATAGAATAGAATAGAATAGAATAGAATAGAATAGAATAGAATTGAATTGAATTGAATTGAATTGAATTGAATTGAATTGAATTGAATTGAATTAACCAGGTTGGAAGAGACCTTTGAGATCATCAAGTCCAACCTATCATCCAACCCCATCTAATCAACTAAAGCATGGCACCAAGCACCCCATCCAGTCTCTTCCTAAACACCTCCCGTGATGGTGACTCCACCACCTCCTTGGGCAGCACATTCCAATGGCCAATCTCTTTTCTGGGAAGAACTTCTTCCTACCATCCAGCCTAAACCTCCCCTGGCACAGATTGAGACTGTGTCCTCTTGTTCTGGTTCTGATTGCCTGGGAGAAGAGACCAACTCCCACCTGGCTACAACCTCCTTCAGGTAGTTGTAGACAGCACAAAGGTCTCCCCTGAGCCTCCTCCTCTCCAGGCTAAGCAACCCCAGCTCCCTCAGACTTTTATTAAATCCCTTCTCAGTTTTCTCTTCTCCAGACTAAACAGCCCCAGGTCTCTCAGCCTTTCCACATCAGGCAATGCTTTAGTCCTTTCATCATCCTTGTAGCCCTCTCCCATAGATCCCTGTCCCTCCCGAATGGGGGAGCCCCAAACTGGATGCAATATTCCAGGTAAGGTCTCACTAGGACAGAGTAGATGGGGAGGAGAACCTCCCTGGATGTGCCGGACACACTCCTCTTCATGCACCCCAGCGATTACTTGTAAGGTAAGATCTCAGTTATACTCACAAATTCCCTTTGATGAAATCACTAGCTCTGGAACATTTCCACACAGAAAATGCCAGATTTACTTCAGAACCATCTCTTTAGTTCAAATAACATACAAAAAAAGGGTAGCTCTCTGCAGTGCACATTACAGATGTATGAATAGAATAGAATAGAATAGAATAGAATAGAATAGAATAGAATAGAATAGAATAGAATAGAATAGACCAGACCAGACCAGACCAGACCAGGCTGGAAGAGACCTTCGAGATCATCAAGTCCAACCTATCATCCAACACCATCTAATCAACTAAACCATGGCACCAAGTACCCTATCAAGTCTTCTCCTGAACACCTCCAATGATGGTGACTCCACCACCTCCCTGGGCAGCACATTCCAATGGGCAATCACTCTCACTGTGTAGAACTTCTTCCTAACATCCAGCCTAAACTTCCCCTGGTGCAGCTTGAGACTGTGTCCTCTTGTTCCGGTGCTGGTTGCCTGGGAGAAGAGACCAACATCCGCCTGTCTAAAACCTCCCTTCGGGTAGTTGTAGAGAGCAAGAAGGTCACTCCTGAGTCTCCTCTTCTCCAGGCTCAGCAACCCCAGCTCCCTCAGCCTCTCCACACAGGGCTTGTGTTCCAAACCCCTCCCCAGCTTTGTTGCCCTTCTCTGGACACGCTCCAGCAAGTCAACATCCTTCCTAAACTGAGGGGCCCAGAACTGGACACAGGACTCAAGGTGCGGCCTAACCAGTGCAGTGTACAGGGGCAGAATGACCTCCCTGCTCCTGCTGGCCACACTGTTCTTGATGCAGGCCAGGATGCCATTGGCCCTCCTGGCAGTCTGGGCACACTGCAGGCTCATGTTCAGCCTACCATCAACCAGCTCCCCCAGGTCCCTCTCTGCCTGGCCACTCTCCAGCCACTCTGACCCCAGCCTGTAGCACTGCCTGGGGTTGTTGTGGCCAATGTGCAGAACCCGGCACTTGGATGTGTTCAATCTCCTGCCCTTGGCCTCTGCCCATCTGTCCAGCTTGTCGAGGTCCATTTGCAAAGCCTCTCTGCCCTCCAGCAGATCAACTCCTGCCCCCAGCTTGGTAAGTAAATACCAGAACCCATCAGAACATGCAAAAAAATTCTACAGATGTATTTTAAAGTATTTTCTTACAGAGATGCAATATGAAATCAGAAGCTGAAATGATTTTTACTCTTGCAATCTGTTCGTCTGCCCTCGCTTAGGGATGCGAAGAACATTTAAATGTATGGTTTGAAAACAGTGTTGTGATCTTGACAGCAATTACTCTCAGCCTGCCTATTACACAGGTAAGACTGCTTTTAAGTAAGAAACAAAAAAATCCACCACATATTTGTGTTTTGCTGGGGAGAGGAAAAGTGGGCTTAGTCCCATTTGGCTCTGGAATGGAAGACATGATTTGGTAAAGCTTTCCACCAAGTTTAATTAGAAGAAAGGTCAAACAGTGTTTAGCCACAGAAGAATAGAATAGAATAGAATAGAATAGAATAGAATAGAATAGAATAGAATAGAATAGAATAGAATAGAATAGAATAGAATAGAATAGAATAGAATAGAATAGACCAGGTTGGAAAAGACCATTGAGATCATCAAGCCCAACTTATCACCCAACACCATCTAATCAACTAAACCATGCCACTAAGGGTCTCATCCAGTCTCTTCCTAAACACCTCCAGGAATGGAGACTCTACCACCTCCCTGGGCAGCACATTACAAGGGCCAATCTTTCTTTCTGGGAAGAATTTCTTCCTAACAACCAGCCTCAACCTCCCCTGGTGCAGCTTGAAACTGTGTCCTCTTGTTCTGGTGCTGGGTGCCTGGGAGAAGAGACCAACCCCCACCTGGCTACAACCTCCTTCAGGTAGTTGTAGAGAGCAAGAAGGTCTCCTCTGACCCACCTCCTCTCCAGGCTAAGCAACCCCAGCTCCCTCAGCCTCTCCTCACAGGGCTGTGCTCCAAACCCCTCCCCAACTTTGTTGCCCTTCTCTGGACATGTTCCAGCAATTCAATTTCTTTCTAAAACTGAGGAGCGCAGAACTGTACACAGGACTCAAGGTGTGGCCTAACCATGCTGAGTACAGGGGCAAAATGACCTCCCTGCTCCTGCTGGCCACACTATTTCCGATGCAGGCCAGGATGCCATTTGCCTTTGGCCACCTGGGCACACTGCAGGCTCATGTTCAGCCAGCTGTCAACCAGTACCCCTAGGTCCCTTTCTGCCTGGCTGTTCTCCAGCCACTCCAACCCCTGCCTATATAATATGGGTAAGGGCAGCAAGAATTGATTATTTGCTCCATGGACAGCCTAACATTTTAGAATGTTAGGCAGAAAGTCAGAAAGAGAGCTTGGCCATTGGAATGTGCTGCCCGGGGAGGTGGTGGAGTCACCATCACTGGAAGTGTTTAAACAGAGACTGGATGAGGCACTTGTTGCCATGGTTTAGTTGATTAGATGGTGTTGGGTGATAGGTTGGATTTGATGATCTCAAAGGTCTTTTCCAACCTGGTTAATTCTGTATTCTGCATGCTATCACTGGCACCTTCCTGTCAGTTAGGAAAGAGTTGTTATCCTGATTAAAGAAGGTAAAGCCAAAAACCATAGAGCCATAGAACCATGGAATCATTTAGACTGGAAAACACCTTTAAGATCATCAAGTCCAACCATATGTGGATTCGTAGGACACAGAAACTCTCAGCTGAATTATGTGCCATTTGAAAGAGATTTGAAGAAGCTTCTGTAGAGATGGGCCCAAGTGATTTGCTGGAGATCACACAGCAAGCCAGTGCCAGAGCAGAGAATTGATCTTCAATCTTCAGGCACATATCCTGATCATTCTCCTTTGTATCCTTCCTCCTTGTTGTTCATAGGAATGAGGTTAGCAGTCAGGTTGTCTCAGTCATGAATGAGTATCAACACTATCTTTGTTGTGTTTAACTCAGTCTTTTTTTTTTCATTTCTCAGCTCTTTTTGATCAAACTAACTACTCAGCTGCTTAGAAACATCAGAAAGAACAACATTTGGCCAAACCAATCATCAACTCTTGAGCTGTAAGAATTTTCTGATCTGTTCCAGTGACAGTCAACAAAACTGCTGCCACCAAATGTGATTCAGCCTCTACATATTGTACTCACTAGCTTATTAACAGCTGGGCTTTGCTACGTTTGTTTATTGTTCCTGGCTATGGATGTGGTAGTATGCTGCAAAATCTGAAGTGCTATGCCATTTACTAGCTGGTTAGTAAAATTTCCTGATAAGCTGAATATTAGTTTCCTGAGTCTCTGGAACAAGTTGTTCAGGGTGTTGTTAAATATTACTGGACAGTACACTACACTTCAAAACAAAAGGAACCCTTTATCAGGTTCAGTTGAGACAAATAAACATTTACTAAACACTGCTGGTAAATGCTCTTAATGTATGTACCCCAGGATACCACTGTCCTTCTTGGCCACAAGGGCACATTGCTGACCCATGGATGGCTTGTTGCTCACCAGGACTCCCAGCTCCTTCTCCACAGGGCTGCTCTCCAGCAGATCACCTCCTAATCTTCTACTGGAGCAGTTTACTATTCCTTCCCAGATGCAAGACTCTGCACTTATCCTTGTTGAACCTCATTAGGTTCCTCTCTGCCCAGCTCTCAGTCTGTCCAAGTCTCGCTGAATGGCCACAGAGCCTTACAATACAATACAATACAATACAATACAATACAATACAATACAATACAATACAATACAATACACCAGGTTGAAAGAGACCTTCAAGATCATCGCGTCCAACCCATCAACCAATCCAACCCACCTAAACAACTAAACCATGGCACCAAGCACCCCAGCAAGTCTCTTCCTGAACACCTCCAATGAAGGTGATTCCACCACCTCCACAGGCAGCCCATTCCAATGGGGAATCACTCTCTCCGTGTAGAACTTCTTCCTAACATCCAGCCTAAACCTCCTCTGGCGCAGCCTGAGACTGTGTCCTCTTGTTCTGGTGCTGGCTGCCTGGGAGAAGAGGCCAACCTCTGCCTGGCTACAACCTCCCTTCAGGTAGTTGTAGAGAGCAATAAGGTCACCCCTCGGTCTCCTCTTCTCCAGGCTAAGCAACCCCAGTCCTCTCAGCCTCTCCTCATAGGGCTTGTGTTCCAAACCCCTCACCAACCCTCCAGGTGCCTCAGGCAAGCCTCCCAGTTTGGTATCATCAGCAAACTTGCTGAGAAGGCACTCTGTCCCCTCATCAGTATCACTGATGAAGATGTTGAACAGTAAAGAGAAAGGATGGAATGCTGTTCAAACAATAAATAATGTTCTGAGGTAAGAAAATGAAAGCAAGTATGCTTGCCAGTTGCTGCAGTTCTGATAGAGAGACACTAGAGGACACAGGGACCTTAGGAATAAGACAGAGCATAGAGAAATAAACAAGCTCCTCAGAATGCCATAGATTCACAGAACGGTTTAGATTGGAAGGGACCTGACAGCTCACTAAGTTTCAGCCCCTCTGCCGTGAGCAGGGACACCTTCCACTATACCTGGTCACTCAAAGCCTTGTCCAACCTGGCCTTGAATCCTTCCAGGGAGGGGGCATTCACAATCTCCATGGGAAACCTGTTCCATTGTCTCACCATCCTTACTGGAAAGAATTTCTTCATAATATCCACTCTAAATCTGCCCTCCTCAAGCTTCAATCCATTTCCTCTCATCCTATCACTGCAAGCCCTTACAGAATACAGAATCAACCCGTTTGGAAAAGACCTTTGAGATCATCAAGTCCAACCTATCACCCAACACCATCTAAGCAACTAAACCATGGCACTAAGTGCCTCATCCAGTCTCTTTTTAAACACTTCCAGTGATAGAGACTTCACCACCTCCCTGGGCAGCACATTCCAATGGCCAATCTCTCTTTCTGTGAAGAATTTCTTCCTAACATCCAGCCTCAACCTCCCCTGGCACAGCCTGAGACTGTGTCCTCTTGCTCTGGTGCTGGCTGCCTGGGAGAAGAGACCAACCCCCTCCTGGCTACAACCTCCTTTCAGGTAGTTGTAGAGAGCAAGAAGGTCTCCTCTGAGCCTCCTCTTCTCCAGGCTAAACACCCCCAGCTCCCTCATCCTCTCCTCACAGGGCATGTAAAAAGTCCCTTCCCAGCCTTCTTCTATGCCTTCTTCAGTTACTGGAAAGCCACTATAAGGGCTCCCCAAGGCCATAACATACACACCTTATACAAAGTCTACACTTGAAAGCATATTCATTAAGTCTGAAAGTGATAGCCATGTGGCACTCCAGTGGCAGAGAAAATGATGTTCAGAGATGGTGTGCTTCAAAGGAATGTCCAGGGAAAGAGCTTGCAGTAGCTGTATTGAAGCTCAGTAAGGTTATGAGTGTACCCATTTCAGCTAATTTAGAAGTCGTATCACCAAACTTAGGAGGTCTTCCTAAAAGGATTATTGGTGTGAAAGTTCAGGCAGAAATCATACCTGCACAAATTCTCTATACAAATCAGTGTGGAGAAGAAAACAGAGTCTGGTTTCAGGTAGCTTTCATGTGGCCTAGAAGCAGTCTGCTGTCCCACTCTCTTCATCTTCTCAGGTTTGTTCCCCGTCCCTGTCTGGTAATTGGCACCAGTACACATGCAGCTGTGCAGGGAACTGCTCCAAGGCCCTGAAAGGTCTAAAAAATAAACCTACCCCCAAAAAAGTTATATGTTTAGGGTTTTGGGATTGTTTTGTTTGTTTTTGTGTGTTTGGGGGTCTTTTGTTTGGGGGAGGGGGTGGTATTTGGTTGGGGTTTTTTTCTCTGCTTTGGGGTTTGGTTTTTGGTTGGTTAGTTTGGTTTACCTTTGGTATTTGTTTTGTTTGGCTGGTTGTTTTGAGGGTTTTGGTCAATGCTTGCCCAGTGTATAAAACATGTATCTACACCATTTCAAGGGTTGACATTTTCTTCCTGCCTCTCTGTATAGAGAGTGCCCCAACTGCTATGTGCAAATAAGGCATTGTTTTGCTTTCTTAGTATCTCCCACATCATGAAGGGTGGTAGTAGCCAGGAGGGTGTTGGTCTCTTCTCCCAGGCAACCAGCACCAGAACAAAAGGACAGAGTCTCAAGCTGCACCAGGGGAAGTTTAGGCTGGAGGTGAGGAGAAAGTTCTTCACTGAGAGAGTCGTTCGCCATTGGAATGTGCTGCCCAGGGAGGTGGTGGAGTCACCATCCCTGGAGGTGTTCAAGAGGGGATTGGATGTGGCACTTGGTGCCATGGTTTAGTCATGAGGTCTGTGGTGACAGGTTGGACTTGATGATCTTTGAGGTCTCTTCCAGCCTTGGTGATTCTGTGATTCTGTGTGCTTCTGTGATCATTATGTTCCTGGATGCACAATGGTTAAGCTTCAGTAAAAGGACACTGAGTCCTCTCACTGGCAATGTCTCATGACTTCATGCTCTTTTCTGTAAGAAGAATGAGACTGAAACATGATGTTTCTTACCTCTGTAGTCAGCTCTCTAATTATTATAACACTAATTAGTACAAGGGGATAGAATCACTGTCAGTATTAAATCAATCAAATAGTCATGATGTTTGCTGTGAGAAAAGTTTGGGCTTAAGGAGAGTCCAGGTGGCTCTCAGTAAATCTTACACTGCTCAGTTTAGACTTGAACTTTTGTGGAGCTTCAGGTACCAGATTGATTCCCTGTACTGAGAAAGAGGCACTTTGAAACTGCATAGTGACTGAAGCTCCCAGAAAACGTTTGCACAAGGTAGGGAGGCACACATCAAACATGCCTGCCTACATGACTAACCAGTCCTACAAAAGTACATGTGTGAATGCCACCTGGTTGGTTTGGATAGAATAGAATTAACCAGCTTGGAAGAGGCCTTTGAGATCATTGAGTCCAACCTGTCACCCAACACCATCTCATCAACTAAAGCATGGCACCAAGCGCCCCATCCAGTCTCTTCCTAAACACCTCCAGGGATGGTGACTCCACCACCTCCCTGGGCAGCACATTCCAATGGCCAATCTCTCTTTCTGGGAAGAACCTCTTCCTAACATTCACCTCCCCTGGCTCAGCTTGAGACTGTGTCCTCTTGTTCTGGTGCTGGTTGCCTGGGAGAAGAGACCAACCCCCACCTGGCTACAACCTCCTTTCAGGGAGTTGTAGAGAGCAAGGAGGTCTCCCTGAGCCTCCTAATATCTGGTTGTTAGAGTGAATTACTGGGTAGTCAGTAGTCTAGCTCCTGTTCTTTATTCTTTAAGAAAAGAAATGTTCAGAAATCCCAAAAGAGTACAATAAATAATATCCTTTTTGCTTTAACAGATGTGGTGACATTATCATATGATCCCCGTGATCTAATGATATTTCAGAATGAAAGGTGACCTTTCTTTCTTTCTTTCAAGCACACTCTTTAGCAGCCCAGTCCTGCACAATGCTTTGATCACAGAGCTTATGGAATTTATCCCTTATGACAATAAGATGATTAGAATGATCTGTGCAGTTCATGTTCCGTAAAACAAAGCTTCCCAACTACATTCCCATACTGTGCTCTTCCTTAGAAACAAGACATGTTTGTCTTTCAGTTTCCCCCTATTTCTTTAACATTGACTTGAATAAAGAGTTTCCAAAAACAGGGAATCCATGTTTTATTCCCAATCAAGAGGATAAAGCCTTTCAGTATCCTGCAAAGGACACAGTTTCCACACAGCCCAACCTCCCCTGGCCCCCTTTGGAAATTGGTAGAATTTGAGGCTCCTTAAATGATCACAGGATGTTAGGGGTTGGAAGGGACATCCAAAGATTATCAAGTCCACCCCCCTGCCAGAGCAGGACCATAAAATCTACCACAGGATGCTCAGGAACACATCCAGATGGGTTCTGAAATTATCCAGAGAAGGAGACTCCACAACCATCTTCACTGAATCACAGAATCACCAAGTCTGGAAGAGACCTCAAAGATCATCAAGTCCAACCTGTCACCACAGACCTCATGACTAAACCATGGCACCAAGTGCCATGTCCAGTCCCCTCTTGAACACCTCCAGGGACGGTGACTCCACCACCTCCCTGGGCAGCACATTCCAATGGCTAACAACTCTCTCTATTCTTCTCACCTCCAGCCTAAAACTCCCCTGGCACAGCTTGAGACTGTGTCCTCCTGTTCTGGAGCTGGTTGCCTGGGAGAATAGACCAACCCCACCTGCCTACAACCTCCCTTCAGGTAGCTGTAGACAGCAATAAGGTCTCTGATCTAGCATGGGGCATCCCTGCCCATGGCAAGGGGTTGGAACTGGATGATCCTTGAGGTCCCTTCCAGCCCTAACAATTCTATGATTCTTAAGTTAAAATAAACAAACAAATAAATGCTGTGAGGGGATGGAGATACTGACAATCCCAATTTGGGTTAAAACCACCTTTTAAAAATTGATCAAGTCTCATATCCTGTGGGCACTCGGCTTGGATGGAGCTGGCAATACTACACATCTTGGGGATCTGCTCTAGCTGCAGCTGGTTTAAATTCTTATTACTGTTTGGCTGGAGAAGAGGAGGCTCAGGGGAGACCTTATTGCTCTCTACAACTGCCTGAAAGGAGGTTGTGGCCAGGTGGGGCTTGGTCTCCTTTTCCAGGCAGCCAACACCAGAACAAGAGGACACAGTCTCAAGCTGCACCAGGGGATGTTTAGGCTGGAGGTGAGGAGAAAGTTCTTCCCAGAAAGAGTAATTGGTCACTGGAATGTGCTGCCCAGGGAGGTGGTGGAGTCACCATCCCTGGAGGTGTTCAAAAAAGGCTTGGATGTGGCACTTGGAGCCATGGTTTAGTTGTCATGAGGTGTTAGGTATTAGCTAATAGGTTGGACTTGATGATGTCTGAGGTCTTTTCCAACCTGGTTGAATCTATGATTCCATGAATTCACACCAGCTAAGGGCCTGATCCATGTGTCAGAAAGTAGTTATGGTTTAGAGAAGCTGAACTGAAAGGAACAGAGGCAGTTCAATATTTCAAAACAAAGAGCAGAGTCACTGGTGTGCTGTGTCATGTTGCTGCTAAAGAGCACAGCTTCTTCCTTCTCTTCACTAGCTCAAAGCCTCTAGGCAGTGATTTCATTTTCTTTCCTACACAGCCTTATCATGTTTTGCAGAAGTAATAAAACCAGATGAAAAATCTAAGAGCAAACACATTTAGAATGTTGGCATTGCTCTGCAAACCTGAAGGGGGCAAAGGCCACTGGAATATTTCTCCATATTTGTTTAGCACCTTTTCAATTACTCCCCCTCCACGACATACTGATTTTAGGCGCAAAATGAGTCTATCTCTCGCTCTCAAATAATGCTGCAACTGCCTTATTTGCATTGCACACATTTCATGGTGTCCTGTATAGCTGTGAAAGCCAAAGAAGTCTTCTTCAGGCAGAGAAGGGCCATTTTTTCTCTACCTCATAGTAGTTCTAATGCCACCATGCTTAGTGGTGTTTCTCAACAGGAACAGTACACAGGAGGTTCCACCTCAACATAAGGAGAAACTTCTTTACAGTTGTGGGTCATAGTACTCTGGAACAGGCTGCCCAGAGGGTTGTGGAGTCTCCTTCTCTGGAGACTTACAAAACCCATCTGGTTCCATTCCTGTGCAGACTACCCTAGGTGATCCTTTTTATATATCAGCTAATGCTGTTAGGATGATTCCATTTATAGTGGCCAAATTCAGTTCAAACCAGAAAAGCTTTGAGCCCATCTTTCAGTTCAGCTGGAGCCAGGGAGGTTTAGGCTGGAGGTTAGGAAGAAATTCCACAGAAAGAGAGTGATTGCCCACTGGAATGTGCTGCCCAGGGAGGTGGTGGAGTCACCATCATTGGAGGTGTTTAGGAGGAGACTTGACAGGGTGCTTGGTGCTATGGTTTAGTTGATTAGATGGTGTTGGATGATAGGTTGGACACGATGATCTCGAAGGTCTCTTCCAACCTGGTCTATTCTATTCTATTCTATTCTATTCTATTCTATTCTATTCTATTCTATTCTATTCTATTCTATTCTATTCTATTCTCAGGCTAGCAGGTAGTGATAGGACTAGGGGGAATGGAATGAAGCTGGAGGTAGGGAGATTCGGGCTAGATGTGTGGAAGAAGTTCTTCCCCATGAGAGTGGTGAAGCCCTGGAATGGATTATCCAGGGAGGTGGTTGAGGCCCCATCCCTGGAGGTGTTTAAGCCCAGGCTGGATGAGGCTCTGGCCAGCCTGATCTAGTGTAGGGTGTCCCTGCCCATGGCAGGGGGTTGGAACTAGCTGATCCTTGTGGTCCCTTCCAACCCTGACTGATTCTATGATTCTATGATTCTATGATTCTATTATTCTATTCTATTCTATTCCATTCTATTCTATTCTATTCTATTCTATTCTATTCTATTCTATTCTATTCTATTCTATTCTATTCTATTCTATTCTTCTATTCTATTCTATTCTGATGTTTTTTCTCCACAGCCAGAGAAGTACATTGTCTCAGAAGGACCCTCATACCAACAGCTAGCTTTTCAGTCTTCCTCTTGGTCTACTCCTGTTTCATAAAGCAAATGGAAACTTGCAGCTCAGCTCAACCACTTCAGAGGCAGAAATCACCAACACATCTTCTTTTTTTATTTCTACTTACCTGATCCAAGGTAAAGGTAAAGCAAGCAAAGTATGAGAAGTAGGAACTTTCATCCTGTTGGAGCTTTACTGTTGGAATCTGCTTATTGCTATAATCTCAAGCCCAAGATGGAGTGCTACAAGCTTGCATAGTTTCTGCCTCCTTTACTTGAGTAGCAAGTCAGGACAAATACCTCCCAAATCAAAGGTAGGTTAGTATTCTATTTTCTAGCTCTGTAATTTCAAGTTCTTTACTGAAATCCATGTCATGAGGGGTTTATTATTGTTGCTTTGTATTAATATTTTTTAAATACTGCTACTTAAGAAATGGAGACATTGATTCTTAATTTTCACACCTCAAAATCTTGGGTTTGTCTTTTGACACTTAGGCCTGCTGTTTCATAGAATTAATAATGATAATGATAAGCATAGAATGGTCCAGACTGGATGGGACCTCCAAAGGACATCCAGACCAACCCCCCTGCACTCAGCAGGGACATCCCCAACTAGATCAGGCTGCCCAGGGCCACGTTGAGCCTCACCTTGAATATCTCCAGTGATGGGACCTCAGCCACCTCCCTGGGAAACTTGTTCCAGTGTTCCACCACCCTCATAGTGAAGAACTTCTTCCTGATATCCAATCTAAATCTGCCCTTCTCTAGTTTGAAGCCTTTGACCCATGTCTTCTCACTGCAGGCTTTTGTAACCAGACTCTCTCTATACTTCTTGTAGCCCCCTTCAGGTACTGGAAGGCTGCTATTAGGTCTGCCTGGAGCCTCCTCTTCTCCAGGCTGAACACCCCCAGCTCCCTCAGCCTGTCCTCATAGCAGAGGTGCTCCAACCCCCTGATCATTTTTGTGGCCCTCCTCTGGACCCTCTCCATCAGGTCCATGTCCTTCTTATATTGAGAGCTCCAGACCTGTATACAGTACTCCAGGTGAGGTCTCACTGGAGCAGAGTACAGTACACCTCTCTGGATCTGTTGGAAATGCATCTTTTGATGCAGCCCAGGATGTGATTTGCCTTCTGTGCTGCAAGCTCACACTGCCTGCTCATGTCCAGCTTCTCATCCATCAGCACCCCCGAGCCATTTCCTCAGGGCTGCTTTCTATCACCTCATCCCCCAGTTTGCACTGATAGTGAGGATTGTTCCAGCCCAGGTGCAGAACCTTGATAATGATAATAATTATTAATGATAATGCTGGAAAGGAAGATGAAAAAGAGAGAGAAAAAGAACCCAAGAACACAAGAGATGCATGATGCAATTGCTCATCACCTGCAGTCCACTGCCCAGCCAGTCCATGATCCACCAATCCCAGCAACTCTACCCAGTATGGTGTCCTAATGGCTGCTTTGCACCAGCTGTCCTGG
Source organism: Picus viridis (assembly GCA_033816785.1). Lineage (NCBI taxonomy): Eukaryota > Metazoa > Chordata > Aves > Piciformes > Picidae > Picus > Picus viridis. The sequence continues at coordinate 52,484,996 of CM066567.1, forward strand.
CTGCACTTCCTCCCAGTTTCTTGTGCACCTCCTCACTGGCAGTTGCTGTCTACAACTACCTGAAGGGAGGTTGTAGACAGGTGGGAGTTGGTCTCTTCTCCCAGGCAACCAGCACCAGAACAAGAGGACACAGTCTCAAGCTGTGCCAGGGGAGGTTTAGGCTGCGTGTTAGGAAGACGTTCTTCATAGAAAGAGATTGGCCATTGGGATGCGCTGCCCAGGGAGGTGGTGGAGTCACCATCACTGGAGGTGTTTAGGAAGAGACTGGATGAGGCACTTGGTGCCATGGTTTAGTTGATGAGATGGTGTTGGGTGATAGGTTGAACTTGATGTTCTCAAAGGTCTTTTCCAACCTGGTCTATTCTATTCTATTCTATTCTATTCTATTCTATTCTATTCTATTCTATTCTATTCTATTCTATTCTATTCTATTCTATTCTATTCTATTCTATTCCATTCTATTCCATTCCATTCCATTCCATTCTATACTGTTCTGTTTTATACTGTTCTGTTCTATTCTGTTCTAATGGCAGCAAGGGAAAGAGAAAAGTCCTTTTAGATTAAACATTACTTAGGAAGAAGTGACTCATCGGTGTGTTCTCAACGTGCTCGTCACACTAAATCCAAAGCACAACACTGTACCAGCTCCTAGGAGGAAAACTCTATCCCAGCTGAAACCAGGAAAGTATAGAATGCTCAAACTTCTCCTTCATGAAAACTGGAAGGAAACGTCTGTTAAATCTGTATGAAACAGCTTTCTTAACATGAGAAAAGTCAGCAGTCAGCCACTAAATCAACAGGACCAGTTTATTGAGTTGCAGAGGAAGGACAACCCAGCTAAGCACTCAATAGTCATCTACAAAGAGCAGCCTTACAGACAGTTTGTAAATAAGCATAATAACAACTTTCCCTGTGCCCCTTGATGACTGTGAGCTATTGTTCAGAAAGTGTAAATGATTTCTCTCAGATCACACACAGAGGCTCAGGCCACAAGTACACATTATGCAAGAGTCTGTGCAGCTGGCAGAGCAGAGCAGAGCAAGCAACGTGGCAGCAGCAGCAGAGCAAGCAGGTCTGAACAGGGAGTGAAGAAGCAAAAAGAGAGATTTAGGCCATCCTTACTAAGAGGTTGTTCCCTAACCTATATCTTAATGGCAGTGAAAGGAATTATAGCCTCAATCTAAGGATTTGAAATTTACTCTTAATCCCCTTGGCCATGATTGCAGGACAGGAGAGGATGTGTTTGCAGCGAAATTTGCCTATGACCAGAAAAAAAAACAACCCCCAGAAAGACATACAGGAGTGTTTCATGGCATTTATGGAAAAAAAAAAAAAAAAAAAAAAGGTTTTATGTGGTTTCTAATGAGTTTTAACCTGTTCAAATAACATCACATAATAGTTTAACATCTCTTGTAATTGTCTTCCATAATTATGAGCTAGCCTTAAGGGCAGCTGACTAACAGCAGCTCCCAACGTTTTTCTTGCATCAGCAGCTACAGGGGAAAAAAACACAACATAAATTCAAACCTTAAGATGAGAAGGTCAGCTCCACTGAAATAGATAAGCCACATTCAGCCTGGGCTAAATGTTTAACAGAGAAGCCTCTCTATGCTTCCACTCTAGCTTCCAGGACATAGCTGGTGAGAGGTCTCCAGCACAAGCCCTATGAGGAGAGGCTGAGGGAGCTGGGGTTGTTTAGCCTGGAGAAGAGGAGGCTCAGGGGAGACCTTCTTGCTCTCTACAACTACCTGAAGGGAGGTTGTAGCCAGATGGGAGTTGGTCTCTTCTCCCAGGCAACCAGCACCAGAACAAGAGGACACAGTCTCCAGCTGTGCCAGGGGAGGTTTAGACCCAAGGTGAGGAGAAACTTCATCATAGAAAGAGATTGGCCATTGGAATGTGCTGCCCAGGGTGGTGGTGGAGTCACCATCCCTGGAGGTGTTCAAAAAGGGACTGGATATGGCACTTGAAGCCATGGTGTAGTAGGCATGAGGTGCTGGGTGACAGGTTGGACTCGATCATTGAGGTCTTTTCCGTCCTTGATTCTATGATTCTGCTGTCAGTAATGCAGTGGTATAGAATTCCCCCATGATTTCTGTTCATGTGGCAGACTTGCCACAGTATTACAGGATTCTTTGCCATTGTAGTCATCATTGATAATTTGAAGCTTTGCTAGATATTACTTTGAAATTAATTTGAAATGGAGAGAAGCTATCAGAGAGCCATGAGGATGGTTAAGGGACTTGAGCATCTCCCCTGTGAAGAGAGACTGAGAGCCCTGGGTCTCTTTAGTCTGGGGAAGGCTGAGAGGGGATCTGATCAATGTCTATCAATATCTGAGGGGTGGGTGTCAAGTGGAGGGGGCCAAGCTCTTTTCCATGGAGCACAGGAATAAGAAACAATGGATACAAACGTGAATGTAGATGGTTTCACCTCAACATGAGGAGAAACTTCCTTTCAGTGAGGGTGACAGAGCCCTGAAACAGGCTGCCCAGAGAGGTTGTGGAGTCTCCTCTGGAGACTTTCAAAACCCACCTGGATGCTTTCCTGTGCAGACTACCCTGAGTGATCTTGCTTTGGCAGGGAGGTTGGGCTTGATGATCTCTGGAGTTTCCCTTCCAACCTCTAATGTACTGTGACACTGGGAATTTGCTCTATCTCTCTCCTCTACTACATCTATTCTATTCTATTCTATTCTATTCTATTCTATTCTATTCTATTCTATTCTATTCTATTCTATTCTATTCCTATTCTATTCTATTGAACATGAGTATATGGCTCATCCATCCTGTGGTGCAGTAAGGCCCTTGTATCTTGACATTTTAAAATGACTGATGGAAAGATTTGTTGACAGTAAGCAAGATTTTTGTCTCAGAATGTGCCATTAAGCTGGCAAGTTTCATTTACTTCCTGATATCCCACCCTCTATAAGCATAGGCTGAGGGAGCTGGGGTTCTTCAGCTTTGAGAAGAGAAGACTCTGGGGTGCCCTTAGAGCTCCCTTCCAATACCTGAAGGGTTCCTACAGGAAGGCTGAAGAGGGATTTTTCATAACAGTGTCTAGCAATAGGACAGAGAGGAATGGTTTTAAGCTGAGGCAGAGTATGTTTACACTGGATCTTAGGAAGAAGTTCTTCAGCACAAGGGTGGTGAGACTGCCCAGGGATGTTGTGGAAGCCTGCTCCCTGGAGGTGTTCAAGGACAGTTTGGATGAGGCCTTGAGCAGCCATGTCTAGCTGAGAGGGATCCCTGCCCATGGCAAGGAGCTTTATAGAATCATAGAATCAATAAGGTTGAAAAAGACCTCAAAGATCATCAAGTCCAACTAGTCCAAGTCATCATGACTAACTAAGCCATGGCATCGAGTGCCACATCCAATCCCTTTTTGAACACCTCCAGGGATGGGGACTCCACCACCTCCCTGGGCAGCACATTCCAATGGCCAGTTACTCTCTCTGTGAAGAACTTTCTCCTCACCTCCAGCCTAAATCTCCCCTGGTGCAGTTTGAGACTCTGAACTCTTGTTGTGGTGCTGGTTGCCTGGGAGAAAGACCAACCCCTACCTGGCTACACCCTCCCTTCAGGCAGTTGTAGAGAGCAATTCTTGTTTAAGAGACAGTTCTGCTTTTGATTTCAGCAAAGCTATCTATTTTAAATGGAGCTGAAACAAGTCAAAATCCAGAAATTATGCTGTCTAAGAGAGAAAAATCCTGAGAAGTATAACTAAAAACAAAATCATGCAAACAGCCACAATCACCTTGTCCTCCCCCTAGCCTACTCTCCTAAATTCCTCCACCAACTTCTTTCCAATTGATTGAGATGTTTACAATAAATATCAGCTTTGATTGCAAAGAGAAGGAGAGAGCTTATAGCTTGCCTAGCCAATTTTATTCGTGTTCTCCAAAGAATAAATGACACCATAAATCTTGTTTTCTCAGTACATTTGCTACTCTTTTGTAGATGGCATTGTGTAACCTCTTCATAGCTCTGCTTGTAGTGGCTTGATGAGGCTTAATTGTCATTCAAGGAGTTATGGTTATAAAGGAGTAGGAAATGCAATCTGTTTGTAAAAGCTACTAAGACTGACCCAGTTCAATGTGCTCACTCAGAGATGTGTCATAAGACATGCTGCTTCACAATACCTCAGCATATCCTTTAATATTTGACAATGATAACACTTGCAAGTACAAGAAAAGTTGTCTGTCTTTGAGCAGATTGGGCAATAACCAAGCTTACAGGATGAGCTGAGTGCCCTCAGGTTAACAAATAACAACATAATCCCAACTTTTAAGCAAATAAAAGACTCTGTGCTTAACTGAAGTTGATACCAAAAAAAAAGAGCTGACAATCAGTTAATGGAAAAGGTCAACTAATAGCAGGCAAGCACAGAAGCTACAGAAAACAAAAGCCATGGGTCTGAAAAACCATTAGATTTCCCCCACCCTCTTTGAACTGTATCTCATGAGGTTGGTGCCTGTGTCTAACCAAAGGCTAGAGCGTTGCTTGCGGGCAAGCCTGCTCAGCATTCAGCAGCTAGGCGCTGTCCATTGAGGGGCTCAGCCCAGCCACTGCTCTCAGAGCTCGCTCACCATGTGGGGCTCCACCTCCAGCAATTCTGTGGGGGCAACTGCATGCTCATTCGGCACGTGGAGGACTTGTGGGTGCTTGCAAAGTGTGTATGGTGTAGACAGGACCAGGGACTGGAGATCTGCAGAGTGGGACAGAGAAAAGCAGGGGAGTCAGGGGTTTGCTTTGTGTCAGGGGATTATTTCTCCTTTTTCCATTTTACATCTGCTTTTAACCGTGACAGACCTGCATTAGGCTGGAGGTGAGGAGAAAGTTCTTCACAGAGAGAGTCGTTAGCCATTGGAATGTGCTGCCCAGGGAGGTGGTGGAGTCACCATCCCTGGAGGTGTTCAAGAGGGGATTGGACGTGGCACTTGGTGCCATGGTCTAGTAGTCATGAGGTGTTGGGCGACAGGTTGGACTTGATGGATTTCTGAGGTCTTTTCCAACCTTGTTCATTCTATGATTCTATGATCTGAAAGGGAAGAGAAGGAATAACCTCAGACTGAAGTGATAGGTATCACAGTATCACAGTACATTAGAGGTTGGAAGGGACTTCCAGGGACCGTTGAGTCCAACCCCCCTGACAAAAGCCGGATCACCCAGGGTAGTCCCCACAGGAATGCATCCAGGTGGGTTTGGAAAGTCTCCAGAGAAGGAAACTCCACAACCTCTCTGGGCAGCCTGCTCCAGGGCTCTGTGACCCTCACTAGAAAGAAGTTTCTCTTCATATTGAGGCGAAACCTTCTGAGTTCAAGTTTGTATTCTTTGTTTCTTGGCTTATTAGTCTGCACCACAGAAAAGAGCTTGGCCCCCTCCACTTGACACCCACCCCTCCCTCAGGTACTGATAGACATTGATCAGATCCCCTCTCCATCTTCTCAAGACTAAATAGCCCCAGGTCTCAGTCTGTCTTCACAGGGGACATGCAGGCCAAGAGTAACAGAATTCATATAGAGGAAGAAAAGAGTAAAAAGGACAATCAGTCTCATTTTCAGGTGAAGATGTTTGAACACCTTCAGGTGCAGCAGTAGGTACATAAGCAGGTTTAGCAGTCCATTTAGGAACCAGCTCATTTCTCAGCTTCCCAGTCACTGGATGAGAAATTTGAGCTTCTACTTCTTGTCTCTTTGTGCTTCACTGAATCTGGCATTATTTTCTTTCAGAGCATTGCTATCCCAAAGGCAGAGGAGAAGTTTGCCCTCTCACACAGTCTCTTGGAAGCTTAAAGAGTGGTGGGCAGGGCCTCAGACGCAGCTGGAGGATTGGTAGATTATAAAACAGCCCTCAGGCAAGAGGGTGTGAGTGTTCTAACCACTGAATTACCACCATCTACAGATGGATTTTGGGAGGGAGAGACAATCTCTGTTCCATTTTTGAAAGAAGGACAGAGGTAACTACCTTTAGAAAAGGATTTAAGAGTTCTGTCTCCCAAGAAGGAGAAAGTGCATTCAGACAAATTCAAATAACATGTAAACCTTAGCCACTCAGTCTCCTAACTTTGGCCACTTCAATTTCCGGCATGGTGTTTTTGAGACTGAACTGTAAGGGGCTCCAAAATGTATCCTGGCATTGGGCTGAGAACTTGCACGGATAGAACAGAATAGAATTAACCAGGTTGGAAGGGACCCTTGAGATCATTGAGTCCAACCTATCATCCAACACCATCTAATCAACTAAACCATGGCACCAAGCACCCCAACAAGTCTCTTCCTAAATACCTCCAGGGATGATGACTCCACCACCTCCCTGGGCAGCACATTCCAATGGCCAAGCTCTCTTGCTGGGAAGAACTTTCTCCTCACCTCCAGCCTAAACTTCCCCTGGTGCAGTTTGAGACTGTGTCCTCTTGTTCTGGTGCTGGTTGCCAGGGAAAAGAGACCAACCCCCACCTGGCTACAGCCTCCCTTCAGGTAGTTGTAGACAGCAAGAAGGTCTCCCCTGAGCCTCCTCTTCTCCAGGCTAAACAATTCCATCTCCCTCAGCCTCTCCTCACAGGGCTGTGCTCCAGACCTCTCCCCAGCCTCGCTGCCCTTCTCTGGACACGTCTCAATGTCCTTCTTAAACTGAGGAGCCCAGAACTGGCCACAGGACTCAAGGTGTGGCCTAACCAGTGCTGAGTACAATGACCTCCCTGCTCCTGCTGACCACACTGTTCCTGATGCAGGCCAGGATGCCATTGGCCTTCTTGGCCACCTGGGCACACTGCAGGCTCATGTTCAGCCTACTATCAACCAGTACCCCCAGGTCCCTCTCTGCCTGGCTGCTCTCCAGCTACTCCGACCCCAGCCTGTAGCACTGCATGGGGTTGCTGTGGCCAATGTGTAGAACCTGGCACTTAGATGTGTTAAATTTTCACTGATGTTATACAAGCTTGACAGTAACACACAATATAAAAACTAGCCTTGGACATTGTGTCTCTAACATGGAAGGACCAGCACTGCTAAACCTCAAAACAGATTCCTTGCAGACACTGCAATGATGAAGCTTCAGACTGTGTTCTGTATGCAGACTGCAGTTTTAATCTTGCTTCAAGTTGTCTTCATGTCCTTGACAAATGTTTTTCACACTTATCACAGAGATAAGGAAAAAGGAGATTCAGGAAGCCCAAGAAGAATTCTCATGCATTTAGAGTTAAGCCAATATGTAAATGTCTCCGTAACAGGAGGCTCTGGCAGAGCAGATATATTCTGCAGTGAAAACCTGAGCCCTAGAAACCGGTAGTAAAGCTTTCTTTGACTTCAGCAGATGTCAGCTTTTACCACACATCTTTTAATGCCCAATACTTTGCCTTAATCACATCACAGAGTCACAGGATGTGAGGGCTTGGAAGGACCTCCAAAAATCATCAAGTCCAACCCCCCTGCCAGAGCAGGACCATAGAATCTAGCACAGGTCACACAGGAATGCATACAGACAGGGCTGGAATGACTCCAGAGGAGACACCAGAACCTTTCTGGGGAGCCTGTTCCAGTGCCCTGTGACCCTTACAGTGAAGAAATTCCTCCTCATGTTGAGGTGGAACTTCCTGTGCTGTAGTTTACAACCATTGCTTCTTGTCCTATCCCAGGGCACAAGTGAGCAGAGCCTGTCCCTTCCTTCCTGACGCCCAGCCCTCAGATATTGATAGACATTGATCAGATCCCCTCTCAGTCTTCCTCTCCAGACTAAAAAGCCCCAGGGCTCTCAGCCTCTCCTCATCAGGCAGTGCTTCAGTCCCTTCAGCATCCTTGTTGCCCTTTGTTGGACTCTCTCCAGTAGATCCCTGTCCCTGGGGAGCCCAGGACTAGATGCAATACTCCAAGTGAGGTCTCACTAGGGCAGAGTAGAGGGAGAGGAGAACCTCCCTGGATCTGCTGGACACACTCCTCTGAATGCACCCCAGGATCCCATTGGCCTTCTTGGCCACCAGGGCACATTGCTGTCCCGTGCAGAACTTGCTGTCCACCAGCACTCCCAGGTCCTTCTCCACAGGGCTGCTCTCCAGCAGATCACCTCCTGATCTTCTTCTGGTGCAGTTTATTATTCCTTCCCAGGTTCAGGACTCTGCACTTGTCCTTGTTGAGCCTCATTAGGTTCCTCTCCGCTCAGCTCTCAGTCTGTCCAGGTCCCACTGAATGGCTGCACAGCCTTCAGGTGTCTCAGCCAAGCCTCCCAGTATGGTATCATCATCACTTCCAGCATGTGTGAGAATGAGGCATGTTTTAGTTTCCCAGAACATAGTTTAGCTTTATTTATTACTCCCACCTGGAGTACTGTGTCCAGTTCTGGAGTCCCTATTACAGGAAGGATATGGAGGTGCTGGAAGGTGTCCAGAGAAGGGCCACGAGGATGATCAGAGGGCTGGAGCACCTCTCCTGTGAGGACAGTATCACAGTATCACAGTATCACCAAGGTTGGAAGAGACCTCAAAGATCATCGAGTCCAACCTGTCACCACAGACCTCATGACTAGACCATGGCACCAAGTGCCACATCCAATCCCCTCTTGAACACCTCCAGGACGGTGACTCCACCACATCCCCGGGCAGCACATTCCAATGACGAATGATTCTCTTGGTGAAGAACTTTCTCCTCACCTCCAGCCTAAACTTCCCCTGGTGCAGCTTGAGACTGTGTCCCCTTGTTCTGGTGCTGGTTGCTAGAGAGAAGAGGCCAACCCCTTCCTGGCTACAACCACCCTTCAGGTAGTTGTAGAGAGCAATGAGGTTGCCCCTGAGCCTCCTCTTGTTGAGCCTGAAGGAGACAGACTGAAGGAGTTGGGGCTGTTCAGTCTGGAGAAGAGAAGGCTCCGAGGTGACCTCATTGTGGCCTTCCAGTATCTGAAGGGGACCTACAGGAAGGCTGGGGAGGGACTTCTCAGGCTATCAGGTAGTGATAGGACTAGGGGGAATGGAATGAAGCTGGAGGTGGGGAGATTCAGGCTGGACGTGAGGAGGAAGTTCTTCCCCATGAGAGTGGTGAAGCCCTGGAATGGGTTGTCCAGGGAGGTGGTTGGCACTGTGTCTCTGGAGATGTTTAAGCCCAGGCTGGATGAGGCTCTGGCCAGCCTGATCTAGTGTGGGGTGTCCCTGCCCATAGCAGGGGTTGGAACTACCTGATCCTTGTGGTCCCTTCCAACCCTGACTGATACGATGATACTCTGATACTATTTATCAATATAGATAGAACATGTTCCTTTTCCCTGCCAAAATATCACCATTATGAAGCTGGATGCAGATGTTGTTCAAACTTTAAAAAAAGAAAAAAAATTCAAACAAACAAAAATATTAAAAGCTTTTCAACACAGCCCTCCCCCCTTTCTTTTTTTTTTTTCCTTTTTTTTTGGGGGGGGTTGTGGGGGAGGTCTTCTTGGTTTTGTGTTTTAATTTTGAGTACTCAGCTGTGTCTGGTTTATAAATGTGTTTATATCCACAGAATGAAAAGTGCTGTACTGGGCTCTCTGCCTTGCTGCTGCTGTGTCTTGAAACACAACCTGGGGGTACTTGTTGATAGTAAGTTGAACATGAGCCTGCAGTGTGCCCAGGTGGCCAAGAAGGCCAATGGCATCCTGGCCTGCATCAGGAACAGTGTGGCCAGCAGGAACAGGGAGGTCATTCTGCCCCTGTACTCAGCACTGGTTAAGCCACACCTTGAGTCCTGTGTCCAGTTCTGGGCTCCTCAGTTTAGGAAAGATGTTGACTTGCTGGAAGGTGTCCAGAGAAGGGCAACAAAGCTGGGGAGGGGTTTGGAGCACAGCCCTGTGAGGAGAGGCTGAGGGAGCTGGGGTTGCTTAGCCTGACAATGAGGAGGCTCAGAGGAGACCTTCTTGCTGTCTACAACTACCTGAAGGGAGGTTGTAGTCAGGAGGGGATTGGTCTCTTCTCCCAGGTAAGCAGCACCAGAACAAGAGGACACAGTCTCAAGCTGTGCCAGGGGAGGCTTAGGCTGGATGCTAGGAAGAAATTTATCATAGAAAGAGGGATTGGCCATTGAAGTGTGCTGCCCAGGGAGGTGGTGGAGTCACCATGACTGAAGGCGTTTAAGAAGAGACTGGATGAGGCACTTAGTGCCATGGTTTAGTTGATTAGATGGTGTTGGGTGATAGGTTGGACTTGATGATCTCTGAGGTCTTTTCCAACCTGGTCTATTCTATTCTATTCTATTCTATTCTATTCTATTCTATTCTATTCTATTCTATTCTATTCTATCCTATCCTATCCTATCCTATTCTATTCTATTCTATTCTATTCTATTCTATTCTATTCTATTCTATTCTATTCTATTCTATTCTATTCTATTCCATTCCATTCCATTCCATTCCATTCCATTCCATTCCATTCTAAACATCTGGGCAAAAAGCAGAAATGTATCAGGATGATGTCACAAGATAAAATAGCAGGGCTGGCACTGGGAGGTCCAGATGGCCGGTGATGACAAGGCAGTAGTGGAACAGCAGGTGATCAGAAGGACTGCAAGAGACACCAACTGAGAGGGAAGCAGAAATATTCAGCTACTAGCCTGCCTACTATTTCAGCACAGCAGTTGCAAATATGGCAGGGAAAATACCCACAGCACCTCCATACCATGGTAGCTATGTCTAGGATAAATGTTTGAGCTTATTCCTGTAAAAACAGAGAAGAGTGAGTGCAGAACTGGCAGTGCTTGTGCTGATATGAAATTCTCAGCTGAAGGGAGGTTACTGCTTAGGCAAACTGGGGTTAGTCAACAGGAGGCTCAGAAGTGCCAATTTTAATCAGAACTATTAATTTCAAACACAATTTGCAGCTCTTGCATGGTGAGAAGTGATTCTCAGTAGGTGAGCTCTCCAGGTTATCCATAAAGTTAAATAAATCAGCTTGTTCTCTAGGACACATTTCTAATCAGACATAACACCTCTCTGAAAACTCTAATTTGACTTCTGGCAACATTTATGGACAATGTGGAGGGTCCTGCATCTGGGTCGAGGCAATCCCAGGCACAAGTACAGGCTGGGCAGGGACTGGCTGGAGAGCAGCCCTGAGGAGAGAGACTTGGGGGTGCTGGTGGACGAGAAGCTCAACATGAGCTCTCAATGTGCACTTGCAGCCCGGAAAGCCAATCAGATCCTGGGCTGCATCAGGAGAAGTGTGGGCAGCAGGGCAAGGGAGGGGATTCTCCCCGTCTACTCAGCCCTGCTGAGACCCCACCTGGAGTACTGCATCCAGTTCTGGAGCCCCTATTACAAGAGGGATGTGGACGTGCTGGAGCGTGTCCAGAGAAGGGCCACGAGGATGAGCAGAGGGCTGGAGCTCCTCTCCTATGAGGACAGACTGAAGGAGTTGGGGCTGTTCAGTCTGGAGAAGAGAAGGCTCCGAGGTGACCTCATTGTGGCCTTCCAGTATCTGAAGGGGACCTACAGGAAGGCTGGGGAGGGACTTCTCAGGCTATCAGGTAGTGATTGGACTAGGGGGAATGGAATGATGCTGGAGGTGGGGAGATTCAGGCTGGAGGTGAGGAGGAAGTTCTTCCCCATGAGAGTGGTGAAGCCCTGGAATGGGTTATCCAGGGAGGTGGTTGAGGCTCCATCCCTGGAGGTGTTTAAGCCCAGGCTGGATGAGGCTCTGGCCAGCCTGATCTAGCGTGGGGTGTCCCTGCCCATGGCAGGGAGGCTGGAACTAGATGATCCTTGTGGTCCCTTCCAACCCTGACTGATACTATGATATAAAACTGTGTTTTAAAAACAGATAATAGAAGATATATTTAACTATATACATATATATTTGATATTTTATTTTTTAATTAGAAGTGTTTCTTCTCACTCCAAACAACGAGAGAATGAGAATTCAAATCCTCAAGAAATGTCTAAGTGCTTGTGGAGGCATATTTTGAATCCAGTCACAGATCTCAAATAAGAAAGAGAAACAGAAGCCTCTAAACTGTTATGTTCATAGAAATCTAAGTTTCCTGAAAATCTACAGATCACACAGGGGAAAGCTTCCCCAAACTCTGCTCTGCTCCTAGGTGAATGCCAAAGAATCCATTGCACAAACACATAATAAAAGTAAGAATTCAGCTTAAATGCTAAGCCCTAGCACAAGGCCATCATGAATGTGCTGAAGCATGTCCAGAGAAGGGCCATGAGGATGATCAGAGGGCTCGAGCTCCTGTCCTGTGGGGACACAGTGAGAATCATAGAATTGTTAGGGTTGGAAGGGACATCAAGGATCATCCAGTTCCAACCCCTCTGACATGGGCAGGGATACCTCACACTACATCAGGTTGATCAGAGCCTTAAAAAATCAGCTTGCTGTGGCCTTAAAGTCCTCCAGACATGAGGCTTCCACCACCTCCCTGGGCAACCTGTGCCAGTATCTCACCAGCCTCATGGGGAAGAACTTCCTCGTAACATCCAATCTGAATCTACCCATTTCCATTGTTGTTCCATTCCCCCTATTCCTGACATTACCTGACAGCCTAAAAAGTCCCTCCCCAGCTTCCTTGTAGACCCCCTTCAGATACTTGTGTATCTAAAGAAGTAGAAGCAATGCACAGGAATCATGATTTTGGGTGTCATGTTCTTTTCGAATTCTTAATCTTTGTCTTTATTAACCCACACTGGACTATAAATCCACTTTTTTAAGTCACTCCAAGCAGTTGGCATGGGCTGCTCTTAGAGTGCAGCTGTTATGATTATGGTCTTCAAATCTACCAGCTTGCATTTTGTGTGTATAAATACAAATCACCATTATGTTCTGTTGCTTGGCCAGGATCCCCTGCAGCTTAAAATTCCTAAGCTATGAGAAACAGATTCAGAATGCATGTCAGGGAATGTTCAGGTTTTCTCCTTGTAAATTACTACAAGGCTAAATAATAGATGATCTAACAATATCATTCTGCCTAGCAGTAGACTCCTCAAATACCTTTGGTTATTGTTCATTCATTTTAAATATGTATCAGTGAAACCATTACCCAAAGGTACACAAGGTAAGCCAAAAGTAAAGATTCATTAGGGGTTTGGGGGTTAACCAAAGTGTTGTCTGTATGAAATTAACTGTGCAGACTTTACTTAAGGATATAAAGATACAGAAACAAGAAGTGCATGAAGGACAAAAGGAAACTGTCATATACCATAGAATCATCATAGAATGGCTTCGGTTGGAAGGGGCCTTAGAGGTCACGTACTCCAACCTCCCTTGGGCAGGGACACCTCTCAACTAGACTCAGCTGCTCAAGGCCTCATACAACCTGACCTTGAACATCAGGGAGGTGGTGGAAGCTTCATCCCTGGAGGTTTTTAAGGCCAGGCTGGATGTGGCTCTGGGCAACCTGATCTAGTGTGAAGGGTCCCTGCCCATGGCAGGAGGGTTGGAACTAGGTGATCCTTGAAGTCCCTCCCAACCCTAACCCTCCTCCTGGGGAGGAGGCAAGTAAATTCAAGTGTATTTTGCTTGATTTCTCTGCATGGAATAGGTACTTGTTCTGTGTTCAGATAGCTGTTCATTCATATTTGTATGTATATGAGTATGCACATGGTGTAGTCCATTGTAATATTGTAATATTGAAATTAATTCACAGAATCCCAGAAACATTCAGGTTGGAAAACACCCTCAGGATCACCAAGTCAAACCCAGAACACTACTCTACAAGGCTCACCCCTAAACCATAGCCCCAAGCATCACATGCAAACCACCTTGAAATACAGCCAGGCTGGGTGATTCCACCACCTCCCTGGGCAGCACATTCCAATGCCTGACCACTCTTGCCCTGAAAAAATGTTTCCTACTGACTTAGTGGCAGCCTGAGGCCATTCCCCCTTGTTCTATCATTAATTACCTGGGAGAAGAGACCAGCACCAAGCTCTCCACAATGCCCTTTCAGGTAGCTGTAGAGAGCCAGGAGGTCTCCCCTCAGCCTCCTCTTTTCCAAACTAACCATCCCCAGCTCTTAACCATCCCCAGTTGCTCTTCATCAGATTTATCCTCCAGGCCCTTCCTCAAATTCCTTGCCCTCCTCTGCACTGGCTCCCAGCACCTCCACATCTCTCATGTACTGAGGTGCCCAAAACTGAACACAATACTCAAGGTGTGGCCTCACCAGAGCTGAGTACAAGGGTGTGGGAAGAGGTTGTTTTCAGATAGCTTCATAAGACTATAGGGAAGATTTGCCATAGCTCGAGTTAGACAAAGCTGTGTTTTGTCTTTGACTCTGAGGGTAATGTCAACACCTTGTAACTGAAGGAGAGAAACTAGGCAGAATTTAGTTGGATGTGTTAAAATATTGTTTTGTTATTTTGACCTGCTGTATGCCTTAATTACACTCATGGCAGGAGAAAATGACCAGTTGAGATGGGGCACGTGTGCCTTCCCCTCCCTGCTCCTGCTGGACACCGCATTTCTAATCCCAGCCAGGATGACATTGGCTTTCTTGGTCCCCTGGGCATACTGCTGACTCATAATCACTTGCTTGTCCATTAGAATTCCCAGGTCCCTTGCTGCCAGACAGCTTTCCAGACACAATTCCCCAATTCAGCCTTTTGGTGCTAAACCATATAGAACTTTTACACCTAGTGGACTTTTTTTGCAATGAGATGCTTTTTTCCTTCTTTGATGACTTGTCTAACTATATGACACCATGAAGCAGCCAAAATGCTACAAAAGTGGTGATAGTATATTTAAACCAAAGCACTACTTCAGACTCTCCCATTGCTGCTCTGAAATCTCTGCTCTGCAAACAATGAAGAGAGTAATCTTAATATGAGATATATGAAGAAAAGGACTTGGGGGTGCTGGTGGATGAGAAGCTCAACATGAGCCAGCAGTGTGCACTTGCAGCCTGGAAAGCCAATCCCATCCTGGGCTGCATCAAGAGAAGCAGAGCCAGCAGGTCAAGGAGGTGATTCTCCTCCTCTACTCCACTCATGTGAGACCCCACCTGGAGTACTGAGTCCAGTTACGGAGCCCCTATTACAGGAAGGATCTGGAGGTGCTGGAATGGGTCCAGAGAAGGGCCATGAGGATGATCAGAGAGCTGCAGTTCCTCTTCTATGAGGACAGACTGAGAGAGTTGGGGTTGTTCTGTCTGGAGAAGGCTCCAAGACCTGATTGTGGCCTTGCAGGATCTGAGGGGGCTACAAGAAAGCTGGGGAGGGACTTTTTAGGGTGTCAGGGAGTGACAGGGCTATGGGGAATGGAGAAAAACTAGAAATGGGTAGATTCAGATTGGATGTTAGGAAGAAGTTCTTCCCCATGAGGGTGGTGAGACACTGGCACAGGTTGCCCAGGGAGGTGGTGGAAGCCTCAGCCCTGGAGGTTTTGAAGGCCAGGCTGGATGTGGCTCTGAGCAACCTGTTCTAGTGTGAGGTGTCCCTGTCCATGGCAGGGGGTTGGAACTAGATGATCCCTGAGGTCCCTTCCAACCCTGACTCTGTGATTCTGTGTTTCTCAGAATTAAACTACATAATATAACTGGGATTGAGAGGATGTGGAGCTAAAAAGCTATCATCATTCAATTTGAAACTGGCATCTCATTTTCACTCTAACCAGCTATTTGTGTATAACTGGCTGGATTTGCAGGATCCAGATTCCTCTTACAAATGATTTCCAGTAATGATGGCACCAAGAAAGCAAGCCTAATGAGGAAATTGTCTAATTTAAGGAGTAATGTATAGCTCTTCACATCACAAATATTTAGCTTAGATATGAAATAATATTATGGGTTTTTTTTTCTAATTACTTACTTTGAATGCTTTGGCATTAAGCCAGGTTCTTTCCATCTCTTGAATCTCTGCATTTAATGAAGAATTATGTGTAAGGCATTAAAAAAAATATATCTTTAATTATGTTTTAGACATGCTTTTCCTGGTAGTAGGTAAGATTTGAGTGAGGCAGTTATGTTTCTGACAAAAAGGAAGAGGAGAATCAGTTGTTTCAAAAGAGAATCCAGAAAGGAGACTAGACTAGACTAGACTAGAAGAACAGAACAGAACAGAATAGAATAGAATAGAATAGAATAGAATAGAATAGAATAGAATAGAATAGAATAGAATAGAATAGAATAGAACAGAACAGAACAGAACAGAACAGGTTGGGAGAGACCTTTGAGATCATCACACCCAACCTATTATCCAACATCACCTATTCAACTAAACCATGCAACCAAGCACCCTATCAAGTCTCCTCCTGAACACCTCCAGTGATGGCGACTCCACCACCTCCCCGGGCAGCCCATTCCAATGGCCAGTCTCTCTCTCTCTGTAGAATTTCTTCCTAACCTCCAGCCTAAACCTCCCCTGGCACAGCTTGAGACTGTGTCCTCTTGTTCTGGTGCTGGTTGCCTGGGAGAAGAGACCAACCTCTGCCTGTCTACAACCTCCCTTCAGGTAGTTGTAGAGAGCAATAAGGTCTCCTCTGAGTCTTCTCCAGGCTAAGCAACCCCAGCTCCCTCAGCCTCTCCTCATAGGGCTTGTGTTCCAAACCCCTCCCCAGCTTTGTTGCCCTTCTCTGGACACCTTCCAGCATCTCAACATGTTTCCTGAACTGAGGGGCCCAGAACTGGGCACAGAACTCAAGGTGCAGCCTAACCAGTGCAGTGTACAGGGGGAGAATAGAGTTATTGAGTCATTGAATTGAATCAATAAGGTTGGAAAATACCTCAGAGATCATCAAGTCCAACCTATGACCCAGCACCTCATGACTAACTAAACCATGGCTCCAAGTGCCACATCCAATCCCTTTCTGAACACCTCCAGGCATGGTGACTCCACCACCTCTCTGGGCAGCACATTCCAATGGCCAATCTCTCTTTCTGGGAACAACTTTCTCCTCACCTCCAGCCTAAACCTCCCCTGACACAGCTGACCTGCCGGCTCCTGCTGGCCACACTGGCCTGGAGATGCTCAATAGGGTTCTGGGCAACCTGATCTAGTTGAGGATGTCCCTGCTGACTGCAGAGGGGGTTGGACTAGATGACCTTTTGGAGGTCTCTTCCAAACACCAGGACAAGAGGACACAGTCTCAAGCTGTGCCAGGGGAAGTTTAGGCTGGAGGGGAAGAGAAAGTTCTTCAGAGAGAGAGTAATTTGCCATTGGGATGTCACCATCCCTGGAGGTGTTCAAAAAGGGATTGGGTGTGGCACTTGCAGCCATGGTTTAGTAGTCACGAGGTGTTGGGTGACATGTTGGACTTGATGATCTTTGAGGTCTTTTCCAACCTTATTGATTCTATGGTTCTATGATTTTCTGGATCTATTTTGCACAAACTCTTTCTGTACTTGAAACCAAACATGACACAGGCTCTTTATGTTCAGATGGAAGCCCCACTAAGAACCCATAAAATCCACCTGGCTTCTGCTATCAACCTGGAGTGGTGAAATGCAGGCAGAATATGCAGCCCTTCACAAAACTGCTTTGCTGCTGTTCCCTCATATAACCTACATGACTGTCCTGGGATGCAGGTGATGTATGCTTGAATCCTCCATGGTGAAGCAGACAACTCAATCCAGACTGCCTGTTTCCTGGTTGAGTGCTTGAATCTCTGTGGCTACTATCTCCATCCTCAGCTGAAATAGGAAAGGAGGGCAGGTCCTGTCAGCCTGTGTCAGACCCTGGAGGAGCCCTGGCAGAGAAACACTTTGTTTCTGGATCTTAATCAGGCTTAGACACGAGATAAATAGCACCTGGGGCTGGGGAAGCCCTGGGCATGCACTGAAACACAATGTTAGAAGTTTATGGAGAACTTTAAAATTAAACAGGGAGGAACCAACTGATCTTAGGAGCCTTCAGGCTTCAATGTGAGCACCACTGAGTGGGAGGAGAAGGGGAATTTTTTGTTCGGTTTTGTTTTATGGCATCTCAAATCTGCCTAAGTACTGCTTAGGTCTTCCACTGCACCTGATGGAAAGATGGAATGGAATGGAATGGAATGGAATGGAATGGAATGGAATGGAATGGAATGGAATGGAATGGAATGGAATGGAATGGAATGGAATGGAATGGAATGGAATGGAATGGAATGGAGGATACTAGACTAGACTAGACTAGAATAGAATAGAAATGACTTGAATAGAATTAACCAGGTTGGAAAAGATCTTCAAGATCATCAAGTCCAACCTATCACCCAACGCCATCTCATCAACTAAACCATGGCACCAAGTGACTTATCCAGTCTTTTCCTCAACACCTCCAGAGATGGTGACTCCACCACCTCCCTGGGCAGCACATTCCAATGGCCAAGCTCTCTTTCGGGGAAGAATTTCTTCCTAACATCCAGCCTAAACCTCCCCTGGTGCAGCTTGAGGCTGTGTCCTCTTGACTTCCCTGCTCCTGCTGGCCACATTATTTCTGATCCAGGCCAGGATGCCATTGGCCTGTGGCAGATTGAATTATGCTGTTGAATACTTGAGTGATGTGATGATGGTTAAAGGTTTCTATGATTTGCATGTAATGCCCTTCTTTCAAGAAGAATTTTTTTTGTGGGGGGAGGAGGGGGAGAGAAAAGGAAAAAAAGACTTTCTCAGAAATTAAGTATTTTCAAATAAAACAATTAAAGCATACCAAATAAGCTGCTACTGTTAAATAGATGGTACAGATGAATGCAAAAATAAAATGAATCAATAGAATTTCTTCAGTCCAATGAGCAGGGAGGTCATTCTGCCCTGGACTCAGCACTGGTTAGGCCACACCTTGAGTCCTATGTCCAGTTCTGGGCTCCTCAGTTTAGGAAAGATGTTGACTTGCTGGAAGGTGTCCAGAGAAGGGCAACAAAGCTGGGGAGGGGTTTGGAGCACAAGCCCTATGAGGAGAGGCTGAGGGAGCTGGGGTTGCTTAGCCTGGAGAGGAGGAGACTCAGAGGAGACCTTCTTGCTGTCTACAACTACATGAAGGGAGGTTGTAGCCAGGTGGGGGTTGGTCTCTTCTCCCAGGCAGCCAGCACCAGAACAAGAGGACACAGTCTCAAGTTGTGCCAGGGGAGGTTTAGGCTGGATGTTAGGAAGAAGTTCTTCACAGAAAGAGAGATTGGCCATTGGAATGTGCTGCCCAGGGAGGTGGTGGAGTCACCATCACTGGAGGTGTTTAGGAAGAGACTGGATGAGGCACTAGGTGCCATGGTTTAGTTGATTAGATGGTGCTGGATGATAGGTTGGACTCGATGATCTTGAAGGTCTTTTCCACCCTGGTTAATTCTGTATTCTGTAATTCAGTGATTTCTGTCAAATATGTACATTATCAGAAAGAATAAAGCAAAAACCCCTAAATATGTTTTATAACTAAATGAGTAAATTTTTGCTGCAAATACAAGGTTATGAGCCAAAAAGGAGTTAAAAACCTCCAGGGATGAGGGGAGAAAATCACCTCCCTCCACCTGCTGGCTCTGCTTCTCTTGATGCAGCCCAGGATGGGATTGGCTTTCCGGGCTGCAAGTGCTCACTGCTGGCTCATGTTGAGCTTCTCATCCACCAGCACCCCCAAGTCATTTTCTTCAGGGCTGCTCTCAAGCCAGTCCCTGCCCAGCCTATATCAGTGCTTGGGATGGCCCCAACCCACATCAGGACCTTGGACTGGGTCTTGTTGAACTTCATGAGGTTGTCATGGGCTCATCTCTCCAGCCTGTGAAGGTCCCTCTGGATGGATCCCTTCCCTCCAGCGTGTCTGCTGCACCACACAGCTTGGTGTCCTCAGCAAACTTGCTGAGGGAGCACTCAATGCCACTGTCCATGGCACCAGCAAAGATATTAAACAAGACTGGTCCCAGGACTGATCCCTGTGGGACTCCACTCATCACTGGCCTCCACTTGGCCATGGACCATTCTTTGGGGTGGCTTGGGGTGGCTTCTAAGGTCTGTGCTAGAGCCAGCCAAAACTAAATTAAATGGTTGTTTTTCTTTGTTACTGTAATAGACTTGCCTAGCATCAAACTCCTGACTTTCCCTCTGAAAGGAAGGGTTAGCCAGATAATCAAACTTTATTGCCCTATTTTGACTATTTATGCAGGTGGTGAACATATCTCACATTTGGGTTTATCAGCAGGTCACATTTCTGGAGTATTCACTTCAAAATGACAGCCAATACCACCAGCTGAACACCAGACATCAGGCAACGGTGGTAAAGGTTGGGGAGCACAGAGGCTGCATCTCTAAGCTATCTTATCTGGAAAATTGCTCCAGGTCACAAGTGGAAAGTAATTTCTTGCCCATTACTTGCCTGTTAACTGGCTGCAGATCCACGCTGCCTTGGTTTGCATGGCTCTCAGGGTTTGCTCAGGGGAGGCTTAGGACCAGAATAGCAAGGGCATTGCAGGTCAAGCATGCTGTGCCTTGGCAGAAACACAAGACCCAGGTTTAAAAGGAACTTCTGTCACTGCCATGAGAATTACAGTGAGTAACATTGGGGGTGGAAATATCTATCTTTCAGGTTTGCATTCTTGCTTTCTACACCAAGGCATAAGGAAAAACCCAGGAACTTGATATACATCAATAAGTACATTTTCACTTCTTGAGCTGCTTAAAGTTTTCTGAAGAAAAGAAGGTTTCATCATGTTTAAATACTATCTTACTGGATAAGTTTCATTTAAAATACCTTCAGGTTCATCAGCTTTCAGCAAATTTATTGCCACTCAAAGAGGTTTGCTGGTACAAGGTGAAATGGTGGAGTCACTATCACTGGAGGTGTTCAGGAGGAGACTTGATAGGGTGCTTGGTTGCATGGTTGAGTTGATTAGGTGGTGTTGGATGATAGGTTGGACATGATGATCTTGAAGGTCTCTTCCAACCCCTCTCCTCCTCTCCTCTCCTCTCCTCTCCTCTCCTCTCCTCTCCTCTCCTCTCCTCTCCTCTCCTCTCCTCTCCTCTCCTCTCCTCTCCTCTCCTCTCCTCTCCTCTCCGAACCTCTCCGAACCTCTCCGAACCTCTCCTCTCCGAACCTCTCCGAACCTCTCCTCTCCTCTCCGAACCTCTCCTCTCCGAACCTCTCCTCTCCGAACCTCTCCGAACCTCTCCTCTCCTCTCCGAACCTCTCCTCTCCGAACCTCTCCTCTCCGAACCTCTCCTCTCCGAACCTCTCCGAACCTCTCCTCTCCGAACCTCTCCTCTCCTCTCCGAACCTCTCCTCTCCGAACCTCTCCTCTCCGAACCTCTCCTCTCCTCTCCGAACCTCTCCTCTCTGAACCTCTCCTCTCCTTTTCCTCTCTCCTAACCTACAGCCAATCTAACAGGTGATCTAACCCAGACTGGGGATGGTAGGGGCTGCTGGTAGCTGGGTTTGTGGGGTTTCAATGAGGAGACTGAACAGAGATCCCAGAGTGATAGAAACCTACAAAACAATGCAGGAACCAGACATTTGGTTTGGGTTATTTGTTTGGGGTATTTTTTGTTGTTTGGGTTTGGGGTTTTTGTTTGGTTTTGTTTATTTCTTTTTGGTGGGTTTGGGTTTGGTTTTTGGTTCTCTGTTTTTTGGAGTGGGGGGGTGGTTTGTTTGGTTTGGGTTTTTGAGGATGAATGCTAAATATTTTGAGTTCTACTCTAATTTCTAGAAACAGAATAATAGTATCAGTCAGGGTTGGAAGGGACCACAAGGATCATCTGGTTCCAACCCCTGCCATGGGCAGGGACACCTCACACTAGATCAGGCTGGCCAGAGCCTCATCCAGCCTGGGCTTAAACACCTCCAGGGATGGAGCCTCAACCACCTCCCTGGACAACCCATTCTGGGGCTTCACCACTCTTTTATGGTGAAGAACTCCCACCTCATGTCCAGCCTGAATCTCCCCATCTGCAGCTTCATTCCATTCCCCCTAGTCCTATCACTACCTGATAGCCTGAGAAGTCCCTCCCCAGCCTTCTTGTAGGCCCCCTTCAGATACTGGAAGGCCACAATGAGGTCACCTCGGAGCCTTCTCTTCTCCAGACTGAACAGCCCCAACTCCTTCAGTCTGTCCTCATAGGAGAGGTGCTCCAGCCCTCTGATCATCCTCGTGGCCCTTCTCTGCACATCTTCCAGCACTTCCAGATCCCTCTTGTAATAGGGGCTCCAGAACTGGAGGCAGTACTCCAGGTGGGGTCTCACCAGAGCTGAGTAGAGGGGGAGAATCCCCTCCCCTTGCCCTGCTGGCCACACTTCTCCTGATGCAGCCCAGGATCTGATAGGCCTTCTAGGCTGCAAGTGCACACTGAGAGCTCCTGTTGAGCTACTCGTCCACCAGCACCCTCAAGCCTCTCTCCTCAGGGCTGCTCCCCAGCCAGTAGGCATAGGAAGTTCCATTAAACCTGAGGAAAAAGTTTTTCCCTGTGAGGGTGACAGAGCACTGGATCAGGCTGCCCAGGGGAGTTGTGGAGTTTCCCTCTCTAGAGATATTCAAAACCCACCTGGATGTGGGACTGGAATTTGTATCATTCAGCACTTATGACCCAGGAACTCACCAAGTCTCTCCTTATGAGGAGAGACTGAGGGAGCTGAGGGCTCTTCAGCTTGGAGAGGGGGAGGCAGAGAGGTGACCTCATTCATGTCTATAAAGATGTAAAAGGTGAGTACCAAGAGGATGCAGTCAGGATCTGCTCAGTGCTGCCCAATGACAGGATAAAGGGCAATAAGTGGAAGTGGAGGAATAAGAAGTTCCATGGAAATATGAGGAAAAATGTTTTCCCTGTGAAGGTGACAGAACCCTGGAACAGGCTGCCCAGGGGGTTTGTGGAGTCTCCCTCTCTGGAGATATTCAAAACCCACTTGGATGTGCACCTGTGAGATCTGCTCTAGGTGATCCTCCTCTGGCAGGGGGTTTGGATTGGCCCTTCCAGCCCCTGACATTGTGTGATTCTGTGTGTGAAATTCTGACTGTGAAGTCCTGCTTTTCCAGAAATGGTGCTTATCACATCAGATCATCATAAAAGAGTCATCATAAAATAGTCCTTCACGCTCTGGATTATTGACCTCTGTCTTTTCAAACTACTTGGGTTGAAATGTCAGTGTGCAGTTGAGTCTCTCTGTGGCTGGAGGTAAGAATGGATAGGATACCCCTGCCTGTGGCAGGAAGATTAGAGGGTTCATTCTCCACCCTGAAATGCTACAGTCATCTCATTTCACACATTTTATAAAGACATGTCTCACCTTTGCTTTCTCTAGCTGAATTCCAGGGGAAGGATTGGATGTCAGGAAGAAGTTTTTCACCATGATTGTGGTTAGACACTGGCACAGGTTGCCCAGGGAGGTGTTGGAAGCCTCGTCCCTGGAGGTTTTGAAGGCCAGGCTGGATGTGGCTGTGAGCAACCTGCTCTAGTTTGAGGTGTCCCTGCCCATGGCAGGGGGTTGGAACTGGATGATCCTCAATCCTTCCAACCCTGCCAGTTCTGTGATTCGAAGAGAAAACAGAAAGATGACTTTTCTTTCGCTTCAAGAGGAATGTGGGAAAGTGTTCAATAGTTGTGTAATCTCTAAACAAAGCCATAACCCAGACATGGAAAACAAACAAACAAACAGCACCAATTAAAATCATTGCTCTATCCAAAACACAGAATCTCTGTGGGTTAAATCTGTGTCTTCTTAATCATTCCTGCTGCACGCCGAGGCACACGAAAGCCGTTTCTCTTTATTATGGTTGCAATTCACTCCACAAGCTGCCAATAGATAAGAACACAATGCAGAAAGGCCAGAGCCCATAATTAACCACCCACAAGGAACTTTGGGTTGTCAGAAACCCAGCTTCTTTTCAGAATTCCTTCTCTTTGATTTTACAGATGTTAATCCATTTCCTTGTCAAGATGCTTCTATCCAGAGAAGGGCAACGAGGCTGGGGAGAGGTCGGGAGCACAGCCCTATGAGGAGAGGCTGAGGGAGCTGGGGTTGTACAGCCTGGAGAAGAGGAGGCTCAGGGGAGATCTTATTGCTGTCTACAACTACCTGAAGGGAGGTTGTAGCCAGGTGGGGGTTGGTCTCTTCTCCTAGGCAAGCATCACCAGAACAAGAGGACACAGTCTCAAGCTGTGCCAGGGGAGGTTTAGACTCGAGGTGAGGAGAAATTTCTTCCCAGAAAGAGTAATTTGCCATTGGAATGTGCCAATGGACTAGAGGCCAGAAATGTCTTATCCTACCCCACAGACTAAGCAAATCTCCTATGGATTGAGCCAGGTTTAATCATGGCACAGTTTCACAGAAGCCTCAACATATGAGCACAGAGTGGACATGAAGTGTTGTCAAGATCCATTTGGCAATGTTTCAACCACCAAGGGCAAGGCTAGAGATCAAAGGAAAGAGTCAGAATTCCTAATCTCTATGAAAGCCTCATGAAGTCCAAGCTTCATGGCAGACTCTGATCAGATTATTATTCATTATTTCTTCTGCTATTTCCACTTATAGAAGAAAAATGAGGCTTGCTTATGAATGTTTTAGCAGGAAAGACACAGATTCTCAAGAAAATCCTATAGCCAGGGAATGAAAGAACATTCCACCCCCTCCAAATCCTAACTTATATGAACACCAAGAGTTTAAATCTGAGAGTAAAACATAAGTCCCCTGTGAATATAAGATTCCATCAGATTTCATTTATTTGCTCTGACAATGGCAATGAAAAGAAGAAAAAAAGCCATGTTGACTCAAGTGGATTCACTTAATAGTTGAGTTTGGGGATAGAAACATTCACACAGAATCACAGAATCATCAACGTTGGAAGAGACCTCAAAGACCATCAAGTCCAACCTGTCACCACAGACCTCATGACTAAACCATGGCACCAAGTGCCACGTCCAATCCCCTCTTGAACACCTCCAGGGATGGCGACTCCACCACCTCCCTGGGCAGCACATTCCAATGGCAAATTACTCTCTCAGTGAAGAACTTCCTCCTCACCTCAAGCCTAAACTTCCCCTGGTGCAGCTTGAGACTGTGTCCTCTTGTTCTGGAGCTGGTTGCCTGGGAGAAGAGACCAACCTCCACCTGGCTACAACCTCCCTTCAGGTAGTTGAAGAGAGCAAGAAGGTCTCCTCTGAGTCACCTCTTCTCCAGGCTAAACAATCCCATTCCTGTTTGCCTTCAACTGTTGCTTTCAGTGTCAACTAGTAGCAACCTACAGGTAGCATAGAATCACAGAATGTTAGGGGCTGGAAGGGACCTCGAAAGATCATCCAGTCCAACCTCCCTGCCAGAGCAGCATCACCTAGAGCAGGTCACACAGGAATACATCCAGGTGGGCTTGAATATCTCCACAGAGAGAGACTCCACAGCCCCCCTGGGCAGCCTGTTCCAGGGCTCTGTCACCCTCACAGTGAAAAATTTTTTTCCTTATGTTTGCATAGAACTTCCTATGCCTCAGTTTCCACCCATTGCCCCTTGCACTGTCATTGGGCATCACTCAGAAGAGCCCAGAATCCTGTTGGCACTCACCCTTTACAGTCTCTCTCCATCCTTCCTGTAGCCCCCTTCAGGTACTGGAAGGCTGCTGTTAGGTCTCCCTGGAGCCTTCTCTCTTCCAGGCTGAACACCCCAAGTTCCCTCAGCCTGTTTTTGTAACAGAGCTGCTCCAACCCCCTGATCATTTTTGTGGCCCTCCTCTGGACCTGCTCCATCAGGTCCATCTCCTTCCTGTATTGAGGGCTCCAGAGCTTGAGGCAGTACTCCAGCTATGAAAGGAAGAAGTATGATGGGAAATCATTAAAGAAACCTGCTGGACATGAGAAGGGAGATTCCCTGTAGTCATTCAGTCTAAATTTCCCATGCTTCCAAAGGCAATATATCCATAACTGCTCCTCTTCCTGCCCTTCCACGTTTCCTTTGCAAAGCCTTACCATGGCATAAACACCCCCAGCATGTTCCCTCATTTCTGAAGGGATGAAATTCCACTTCCTAAGCTGCTACGTGATTGCTTAGCTAGAAAGCCTATTGCTGCTGCCAAAAATCACTCGGTGTTTTACCACCTTCCCTTTACATGTTAGGCCAGCATTTATTCCTGCCCTGATGTTTGGGGGTTGGGTTTGATTTTCTTTTTCATAATTCATAGAGTTTCTAACAAACAAGAAAACTGATGCTGAGAAATAAACACGTCTGGAACTCTGAAGACAGAACTGAAAACCTGACTCTCAGTCTATAGTTGAAACCTGGTAGTCAGGTGACAAACACCCTTTGACAGATGCATATGAACACACCAGACCAGATTAGAAATTAGTCTCCAAAAGGGATTGTTTTTTTCCCCCTGGAGTTATGTCTGAGCTGTTCAGGCTCTACAAAGAAACCTGACACAAATAGTTTATGTTAGCTAAGCATTAAGAATAAACCTTGTGATACAACCGGGTTTCAGGCTCACGAACCGATAATCTCTTCTTCAAAGAGGTAGTTGAAAAGATCTTAGAAGGTGTGAATTTGTATTATAAAAGAAAGGGGGGGGGGGGGTATTGTGTTGGTTATGAAGTGCATACAGGTGAATATTGCATATTTTGTACATATTCACAGACTCAACCAGGTTGGAAAAATCTCAGAGATCATCAAGTCCAGCCTATCACCTAATACCTGACACCTCCTGACAACTAAACCATGGCTCCAAGTGCCACATCCAAGCCTTGTTTGGACACTTCAAAAACACATCAAGTCCAACCCATCATCCAACACCATCTAATCAACTAAACTATGGCACTAATGGCCTCATACAGTCTCTTTTTAAACACTGCCAGTGATGGTGACTCCACCACCTCCCTGGGCAGCACATTCCACACAATGGCCAGTCTCTCTTTCTGTGAAGAACTTCTTCCCAACATCCAGCCTAAACCTCCCTTGGTGCAGCTTGAGATTGTGTCCTCTTGTTCTGGTGCTGCTTGCCTGGGAGAAGAGACCAACCCCCACTTGGCTGGCATTCATGTTGCCTCATGAATGCCACCTGGCATTCATGTTGCCTTCAACTGTTGCTTTCAGTGTCCACTAGTAGCAACCTACAGGTATCGCAGAACCACAGAATTTCAGGGGCTGGAAGGGGTTCTTGTGTTGTTTATAAATTGTGCATACACGTAAATATTGTATATTTTGCACAACCAGCTTGGAAAAGACCTCAGAGATCATTAAGTCCAAACTATCGCCTAATACCTAACACCTCCTGACAACTAAATCATGGCTCTAAGTGCCATATACAGAGAGAGTGATTGCCCATTGGAATCGGCTACCCGTGGAGGTGGTGGAGTCACCTTCATTGGAGGTGTTCAGGAGGAGACTTGATGGGGTGCTTGGTGCCATGGGTTAGTTGTTGGGTGGGTTGGATTGGTTGATGGGTTGGACGTGATGATCTTGAAGGTCTCTTCCAACCTGGTGTATTGTATTGTATTGTATATCCAATCCTTTTTTGAACACCTCCAGTGATGGTGACTCCACCACCTCCCTGGGCAGCACATTCCAATGGCCAAGCTTTCTTTCTATGAAGAACTTCTTCCCAACATCCAGCCTAAACCTCCCCTGGTGCAGCTTGAGACTGTGTCCTCTTATTTATAGTCTATCACTTTCCTACTCAATCCTTGGAACATTTTCCTCACCTAAAACTGCCACAGTGCTAGACAGACCTGGTTTTACACAACTGCAACATCAGCTGAGGTATTTCAGTCTAACCTTGAAGAAAACAGCACAGAGGTTTGCTGTAAGTGTGGCTTGTCTCTGGTTGAATCTGGCTGGCTGAGGCACCGCTGTCAGTGCCCCCGTGCAGCAGCTGAGTGCAGTGTGGGTGGGATATTAATCCTGCTTCTCAGGAGAGTTTTAGTACGTGATAGGTTTTATTTCCTCAGCAATTTAGCTAGCCAATAGATAGTGGCTAAAGAGCTTGGAATGACAAGAAAGAATAATTCAAATTTTGGCGGTTTTTTTATTGTGCAGATGATGACTGAAAGATCAGACAATTAGGATGGCAGATCAGTAATGAGAAACTTGCTCTTGTTGTTGCTTAGTTGGGGAGCATCACCCTTGACACACCCAGCTGCACAGTGCCCTGGAGCATTCATACCAGAGATACCTCCTGGACTACTGAATTATCTGCCAGGTGGAAGGTGCCACTTGATTCACTTTTAGGTTTTGGGAGGTCTGCGAGCCAGGTAGTGATCCAACTTCTTGCTTGCCCAGCTACAAGGTAGATGTAGTTACCATATGCCTCCCACTGTGCTTCTCTCCTGGCAAATGAGATCCCAACTGTGTAAAAGGTCCTGCTACCTACAGTGATTCCCTCTAATTGTGTTGTAAAGGCATAGCCTGAAAGTGCCACATGTGTCCAAGCATAGCAAGACATCTGCCTCCAGAGAACTTCAGAGGGTTTCTTCTGTTTGCTCCTCCAGTGCATATGTGCTGCTCAGGGTACCAGTTCCATAGTAGGACAGCCACTGAAACTGTGAGGGAAACAGTGCTTCACTGAAGCAGCCTAACTGGGGCAGCTCTCTAGATATAGTCTTAAATTTATCATTTATGCCTGCATAATACAATTAAATGCAGTGATGTGTGGAACGGACATGAGAGCTATACTGTAGCAACAAAACCCCCACACCTTTTCTGCTATAATTATAGCAATTCCCCAGGTGACATAAGCTGTGCAACTGAAAACGTGTTTCAGCCATGACTGCTCGCAGATCTCTGGTTCACAGGATGTGAGGGGTTGGAAGGGACCTCTGGAGATCTTTGAGTCCAACCCCCTGCCAGAGCAGGACCATAGAATCCAGCACAGGTCACACAGGAACACATCCTGAGAGGTCTTGAAAGTCTCCAGAGAAGGAGGCTCCACAACCTCTCTAGGGAGCCTATTCCAGTGCTCTGTGACCCTCACAGTAAGTTACTCCTCATTTTCCTCCTCTTTCTGTGCTGTAGTTTATATCCATTGCCCCTTGTTCTATCACAGGATACAACTGAGCAGAGCCTGTCCCCTCCCTCTTGACCCCCAGCCCTAAGATATTTATAAACATATATTAAATCCCCTCTCAGTCCTCTCCTCTCCAGACTGAACAGCCCCAGGTCTCTCAGCCTGTCCTCATCAGGCAGTGCTCCGGTCCCTTCATCATCCTTGTAGACTTCCATTGGACTCTTGAGTAGATCTCTGTCCCTCTTGAACTGGGGAGCCCAAAACTGGATGCAGTATTCCAAGTGAAGTCTCAGTAGAGCAGAGTAGAGGGGGAGGTTCTAAATGTTTTATAAAAGACATCCCCTCCCTGGAAAAAAGCCGAACAACT
This sequence comes from Picus viridis, assembly GCA_033816785.1. NCBI lineage: Eukaryota > Metazoa > Chordata > Aves > Piciformes > Picidae > Picus > Picus viridis. Next base: position 52,514,178 of record CM066567.1, read on the forward strand.
GACTTTTCTTTCCTACCACAGCTTGTCATGATCACAGCTTGAGACAATGAAAGCCATTGGTATTTTGCATCTCAGTGGAGGAAGAAAGAGTTCGATAGAATAGAATAGAATAGAATAGAATAGAATAGAATAGAATAGAATAGAATAGAATAGAATAGACCAGACCAGGTTGGAAAAGACCTTTGAGAACATCAAGTGTTATCACCCAACAGCATCTGATCAACTAAACCATGGCACCAAGTGCCTCATCCAGTCTCTTCCTAAACACCTCCAGGGATGGTGACTCCACCTCCTCCCTGGGCAGCACATTCCAATGGCCAAGCTCTCTTGCTGGGAAGAACTTCTTCCTAACATCCAGCATAAACCTCCCCTGGCACAGCTTGAGAGTGTGTGCTCTTGTTCTGGTACTGGCTGCCTGGGAGAAGAGACCAACTCCCACCTGGCTACAACCTCCCTTCAGGTAGTTGTAGACAGCAAGATGGTCTCCTCTGAGCCTCCTCATTGTCAGGCTAAGCAACCCCAGCTCCCTCAGCCTCTCCTCACAGGGCTGTGCTCCAGACCCCTCCCCAGCTTTGTTGCCCTTCTCTGGACACCTCCCAGCATCTCAACATCTTTCCTAAACTGAGGGGCCCAGAACTGGACACAGGACTCAAGGTGTGGCCTAACCAGTGCTGAGTCCAGGGCAGAATGACCTCCCTGCTCCTGCTGGCCACACTGTTCCTGATACAGACCAGGATGCCATTGGCCACCTGGGCACACTGCTGGCTCCTGTTCAGCCTACTATCAACCAGTCCCCCCAGGTCCCTTTCTGCCCGGCTGCTCTCCATGCACTCTGTCCCCAGCCTGTAGCACTGCATGGGGTTGTTGATGGACTGTCAGCATAATAAGGAATTTAATAAGGGATATTTTTATGCCTGAAAGTTCTGTGTTCTTCTTCACCAGATCACCAAAATAAGATTATCTTTTAAGTTTGCATTGAGAGGATTAGGTTATCTCCTGCATTCAATTGTTTCAGCGCTTGGATGGATTTAATGTTTTTTAAGTGGAAGTGTGATGACAGAGAAACATAGAATGAGAGATTGGCCACTGGAATGTGCTGCCCAGGGAGGTGGTGGAGTCACCATCACTGGAGGTATTTAGAAAGAGACTGAATGGGGTGCTTGGTGCCATGGTTGAGTTGATTACATGGGGCTGGGTGATAGGTTGGACTCAATGATCTCAAAGGTCTTTTCCAACTTGGTTAATTTCTCCTCTCCTCTCCTCTCCTCTCCTCTCCTCTCCTCTCCTCTCCTCTCCTCTCCTCTCCTCTCCTCTCCTCTCCTCTCCTCTCCTCTCCTCTCCTCTCCTCTCCTCTCCTCTCCTCTCCTCTCCTCTCCTCTCCTCTCCTCTCCTCTCCTCTCCTCTCCTCTCCTCTCCTCTCCTCTCCTCTCCGAACCTCTCCTCTCCGAACCTCTCCGAACCTCTCCTCTCCGAACCTCTCCTCTCTCCGAACCTCTCCTCTCCGAACCTCTCCTCTCCGAACCTCTCCTCTCCGAACCTCTCCTCTCCTCTCCTCTCCGAACCTCTCCTCTCCTCTCCGAACCTCTCCTCTCCGAACCTCTCCGAACCTCTCCTCTCCGAACCTCTCCGAACCTCTCCTCTCCGAACCGAACCTCTCCTCTCCGTACTCAGTATATTTAGGAATAAAAAAGGTCCAGCCCTTGCAATCTTGACCTCAAGGAGTCTGAGAACAGAATGCGATTTCTACTACAACGCCGAGCTAGTTCTAAAGCTGTGTATTTTTCTGGGCTAGACCTGCAAGTCCAGCTGCAACTTGTCAAGAGCTGTAGACACATAAAGATAGTGAAAAATTATATTCATTTAGAAATGCATCACAGTACAAGTATTTAATTATTTTGGCAGGCCAACCTTTCTGAACGGGTAACTTCATGCAGCAGCGATGTATTCTAATTAATCACCATTACCTTTTGTACCTCTAATCCTCACGTTAGGCCACCTATCTGTGTAAATGTTTTACAGAAATCATTTAGTAGGCATCTTCTGTGGCAAGTGAGTGGCACAGGAACATTGCAGTGCACTGAGGGCACTTCCTGCAAGGAAAGAGCAATAAAGGCTGAGAAAGCTGCAGTAACAAATGTTGGCACCGGACTCTTCTCGCTGTAGACTCAATAATTAAACGATTCCACAAGCCTAGGATTATGAGGAGGAATTTAGACAGGTTAAGTTAACCCAAATTCTGAAGTCACTGAGCTGCTTGTTTCGACCTGCCTCTAGCATGCCACTCTGCCTGTTGCTGTTCCCCACTCTTTTGGAAAGTGGACTTTGTGGAGTACTGCTGCACGCCAGGACAGCATCAACCTGGCCAGAGCTTGTTGGTTGCCATATGTGAGTGGGTTACAAAAGCCTAATTCCTGTTACCTTGGTTCATACTTCTGCACCAAAACACAAAAGAGCAAGAATCAAAAACTCTTGAGAAAACGGCACTGAGGAAAAAAATAGCAACGTGGAATGCAATAGCTGTTTATTTTGAAGCAGAATGATGCCTTTCAGTTCAGCCAGCTGCGCCTGCACCTCCCATTGTCCTGTAGACATCAACATAGCGCGCTCTCTGAACATAGGTTGCTCTCAGAACTGCTTCATAAGGGCAACAAAGCTGGAGAGGGGTTTGGAGCACAGCCCTGTGAGAAGAGGCTGAGGGAGCTGGGGTTGCTTAGCCTGGAGAAGAGACGGCTCAGGGAGACCTTCTTGCCGTCTACAACTACCGGAAGGGAGGTTGTAGCCAGGTGGGAATTGATCTCTTCTCCTGGGCAACCAGCACTAGAACAAGAGGATACAGTCTCAAGCTGTGCCAGGAGAAGTTTAGGCTGGAAGTGAGGAAAAAGTTCTTCCCAGAAAGAGTAATTGGCCACTGGAATGTGCTACCCAGGGAGGTGATGGAGTCATCATCCCTGGAGGTCTTCAAAAAGGGATTGGACGTGGCACTTGGAGCCATGGTTTAGTTAGTCATGAGGTCTTGGGTGATAGGTTGGACTTGATGCTGGGTGAAGGTTGGATTTGATGCTGGGTGATAGGTTGGACTTGATGACCTCTGAGGTCTCTTCCAACCTTACTGATTCTATGATTCTAACTGATGTAGTGTGAGGTGTCCCTGTCCATGGCAGGGGGGTTGGAACTAGATGATCCTTGAGGTCCCGTCCAACCCTAACAATTCTATGATCCTATAATTAAGAGAAAATTCTGGCATATTCCTTGCCAGGCCGCCCCACCTCATGGCTTGCAAACAGCATCCAGTTGGGGAGAAACTTTAAGAGAATCAGAACTGCAGATATTTCAAACCTTTCTCTCTCTTTTTTTGGTGTGTCTTTAAATTTCTTCTTTCTACATACTGCCAAAGGGCCCCCACAGACTCACTGAGGGGTAATGTACAATCCAGCATGAGTCACAGAGACATAACAAAGGAATAAACATTTCATGGATGAATGATGACAATGTTTGTTCTGTTCTCATTCAAAATACTCAGACACACTTTGCTGTTATGTAAGATGAAATTAAAATGGCATTTACATATGAATATTGACAAGTGTTAGCATGCAGATAAGAGTGTAATGTAATTAAAATCCTATGGGTAAAACTGTTTGAGATTATGATTTCCTGTGTCCTTGTCAGGCAAAGGCACTCTTCAATTAGAACCAAATGTTGTCTTGGTGTATAAGCACCCCTGTCCTGGGAGAGCTGCAGCAAATGAGGACAGGCTGAGAGAGCTGGGGTTGTTCAGCATGGAGAAGAGAATCTGAGGAGACCTTCTTGTGGCCTTCCAGGATCTGAAGGGGGCTACAAGAAAGCTGGGGAGGGACTTTTGAGGGTGTTGGGTAGTGACAGGACTAGGGGGAATGGATCCAAGCCAGAGGAGGGAAGATTTAGATTAGATGTTAGGAGGCTGGTGAGACACTGGCACAGGCTGTCCAGGGAGGTGGTTGAGGCTCCATCCCTGGAGGTGTTTAAGCCCGGGCTGGATGAGGCTCTGGCCAGCCTGATCTAGTGTGAGGTGTCCCTGCCCATGTCAGGGGTTTGGAACTGGCTGATCCTTGAGGTCCCTTCCAACCCTGACAATTCTGTGATGCTGTGAAATTTGAGACACAGACCACAAGCAAACCATTTGTATGAATTTATACACTGGTAAAGTCTGTGAGGACTGGAGTAAGGTGAGCCACAGAAAAGTCATTTTTCTAACAGACAAAGAAGTGAAAAGATGAAAGTATCCTGCTGAGACAGCTAAAATAATCAGGAAAAGATCCTAATCATATCTCTGTTCAGTCCCTGTACAGTTATCATTATTTCATTCCTTGAAAACAAACATTCCCCCTACAAATTTTTACAGATGAAATTACAGCCCTTTTCCCCTTCAAAGGCACCAGTCTCATATCTTCAGCTGCATGCTTTTTGTTCTCAATTGTTTTAAGTATTTTGTGTTTTATATTTATACAGAGTGAATGTTATTCTTGGCCTCATTTTTTGGCATGGCAACCATACAAAACAGCTTATGCAAATCCTGCATTTCTTAATTCTTTTCTGGTGATAGAAGGTGCCCTAAAGCCATCTTGTACAGGAAACTGGAGTTAGGATCCTGGAAGAGAGATTAAGGAAACTGGAGGTGAAATAGAATTGCTCTATGCAGTTTTTCCTCACTCAGAGGTCAGTGTAGCATAGAATGATGGTGCTCAAGGCAAATGTCTGAAGAATCATAGAATCATGGAATTGTTAGGGTTGGAAGGGACTTCAAGGATCATCTAGTTCCAACCGCCCTGCCATGGGCAGGGACACCTCACACTACATCAGGTTGCTCACAGCCACATCCAGCCTGACCTTCAAAACCTCCAGGGATGAGGCTTCCACCACCTCACCGGGCAACCTGTGCCAGTGTCTCACCACCCTCATGGGGAAGAACCTCTTCCTAACATCCAATCTGAATCTACCCATTTCTAGTTTTGTTCAATTGCCCTTAGTCCTATCACTCCCTGATACTCTCAAAAGTCCCTCCCCAGCTTTCTTGTAGCCCCTTCAGATACTGGAAGGCCACAATCAGGTCTCCTCAGAGCCTTCTCTTCTCCAGACTGCACAACCCCTGCTCTCTCAGTCTGTCCTCATAGGAGAGGAGCTCCAGCCCTCTGATCATCCACATGGCCCTTCTCTGGACACATTCCAACATGTCCAGATCCTTCCTGTAATAGAGCCTCCAAAACTTGACATAGTATTCCAGGTGTGGTCTCACCAGAGCAGGTAGAGGGGAACAATCACCTTCCTTGACCTGCTGGCTCTGCTTCTCTTGATGCAGCCCAGGATGGGATTGGCTTTCTGGACTGCAAGTGCAAGAAGCCTCCAATTAACACACTGATCCCTGTGGGCTATCAAAAATGCTGTAGTAGAACTGTTGCACAGCAGTCATAAGGTGATTCTGAGGTCTTTGAGGGATCAGAATGAGTTAAAAACACCTGCTAATGAACATCACTTTTGGTGATGGTGAAGTGACCCATGCAGCCACTAAAAAGTAATTTATTTTAATAGCTCTCATCAATTAATAGTTAAATGAACATAGACACCAAGGTCTTGCTGAATGTACACAGCACATCTCCTCTAGTCATCCACATCCTACAAGGACAGACTGAAGGAGTTGGGGCTGTTCAGTCTGGAGAAGAGAAGGCTCCGAGGTGACCTCATTGTGGACTTCCAGTATCTGAAGGGGGCTACAAGAAGGCTGGGGAGGGACTGCTCAGGCTATCAGGTAGTGATAGGACTAGGGGGAATGGAATGAAGCTGGAGGTGGGGAGATTCAGGCTGGAGGTGAGGAGGAGGTTCTTCACCATGAGAGTGGTGAAGCCCTGGAATGGGCTGTCCAGGGAGGTGGTTGGGGCCCCATCCCTGGAGGTGTTTATGACCAGGCTGGATGAGGTTCTGGCCAGGCTGATCTAGTGTGGGGTGTCCCTGCCCATGGCAGGGGGGTTGGAACTAGATGGTCCTTGTGGTCCCTTCCAACCTTGACTGATACTATGATACTATGATCTCCCTTGTAACAGATGCGGAGAAACTGGGGCACCTCAGGAACAGCTGACCTTGTCCTGAGGTCAATGGACTTGCACTTCAGAATTGCCTGTGTCTCTCAAGATTTTACAGAAGAATAAGTCAGCTGGCAGTGTCTAGGCTGCAACCAAATTCACCTGCAAAACATCCCTTCAGTAGTGTTTGCCTTTGGGGTCAATAGCTGCCACTGAGCTCAGTCAGTACCCCTTTTCAGGCATAAAACTTCTATTTTGAGCTCCTATATTATTTTAGCCATCTAAAAGGAGCTGCTTAGTTTTATAGTGATGGAACATGCTCCTGAAAGCTGTTAGGGTCAGGGTTGGTTTTTAGGCTCAGAGGAGACGTTATTGCTCTCTACAACTACCTGAAGGGAGGTTGGAGCCATGTGGGGGTTGGTCTCTTCTCCCATGCAACCAGCACCAGAACAAGAAGACACAGTCTCAAGCTGCACCAGAGGAGGTTTATGCTGGATATTAGGAAGAAATTCTTCCCAGAGAGCTTGGCCATTGGAATGTGCTGCCCAGAGAGGTGGTGGAGTCAGCATCACTGGAGGTGTTTAAACAGAGACTGGATGAGGCACTTAGTGCCATGGTTTAGTTGATTAGATGGTGTTGGATGATAGGTTGAGACGTGATGATGTTGAAGTTCTCTTCCAACCTATTCTATTCTATTCTATTCGATCCGATCCAATCCAATCCAATCCAATCCAATCCAATCCAATCCAATTCAATTCAATTCAATTCAATTCAATTCAATTCAATTCAATTCAATTCAATTCAATTCAATTCAATTCAATTCAATTCAATTCAATTCAATCTTATTCAATTCAATTCAATTCAGTTCTATTCTATTCTATTCTATTCTATTCTATTCTATTCTATTCTATTCTATTCTGAAAAAACAAACCCTGTAGAGTTTGTAGACTGTTTGGTAATAAAACAAGCAGGAATAGCCTTTAAAAGGATCTATCCAGCTATCTGCAGCATAGTGATCTCTGTAGTTGTTGTGGGATTAAATGTGGGGGTTGTGGGAAAGGCACATGTGACAGAGAGGAAGTAAATACATTATGCATGCCTAAGCTTCTCTCTGCCAAAAGAGTGGTTACTTCACCCAGTGCTTGCCAGAGAATGCTTATTATTTTTCTCATGACTACTCAAGATGCAAAGCTATTAAAAGAAAATAATACAGATGGATTTAAGTTTTCAAAGGCACCTGACTTTCGCTGGCTAATGGCTCATCAGTTTCCAATAATCAGCTACCTCTCTAATAAACTGCTAAAAATGCTAAGAGTTGCAGAATCCTGGGGACTTCTAGAAAGTGAGGGCTGTCACAAGCACCATCTAAAACAAAATCCAGCAATGACTACCTTAATCTGAAAAGCATTTCATGACTGAGGAGGAGATTAAAAATTCCTCACAGGTTCAGTTGTACTTGAACGTGTTTTTTCAGGGGCTGCCATGTGCACCACACATGTGGTTCACTGAATACAGACACCTTTCTTGGGCAGGTTGCAGGCTAAAGTGAAAGATAACAGAATAAAATGATGTCTCCAATCACCAACTAGTTCAGGTAATCACTGTATGAAGATCACTGACACCATCTGAGTTATGATGTAGAAATGACAGCATGCAGAGAGGAAGGATGGAATGAGCAGAGACCTTATTGTAGCCTTGCAGTATCTGAAGGGAGCCTACAAGAAAGCTGGGGAGGGACTTCTAAGGGTGTCAGGGAGTGATAGGACTGGGGGGAATGGAACAAAACAAGAAATGGGTAGATTCAGACTGGATGTTAGGAAGAACTTCTTTCCCATGAGGATGGTGAGACACTGGCACAGGTTGCCCAGGGAGGTGGTGGAAGCCTCATCCCCGGAGGTTTTGAAGGCCAGGCTGGATGTGGCTGTGAGCAGCCTGATCTAGTGTGAGGTGTCCCTGTCCATGGCAGGGAGATTAGAACTAGCTGATCCTGTCAGCCAGTAACCCCAGGTCCCTTTCACATAATCATAAAATCAGAGAGTGGTCTGGGTTGGAAGGGTCCTCCAAAGGTCATTCAATCCAACCCCCTCTGCAGTAAGCAGGGGCATCCTCACCTAGATCAGGTTGCCCAGGCATGTGAGGACTGCACTACCCCACAACAATACATAACAGCACTGATTTGCTGCATCATTTCTGATTAAATATTCAGTAGAGCTGATAATGCTTGGTGACTGTGGAAGCTCAGTTTTCTGTGTCAGGCATAAGAATTAATATTTGATCAGCTATAAGATGGAAAGAGACTGAAACATTGCTGCCAGTTAGAGCTATTAACTTCCCTTCACAATATGGGATTGCTGTTTCTGGCTTTAGTGTACACTGCAGTGAAAGAGATGTTATTTACTGTGTGCAATGGGGCCATATATATTTTTGAAGAGGATTATGATTGCTAGCAGGAATAGAGAGCCCATTAAGTTTATATACAACTATTTAATGTCAAATGGAATTCCACAATCCTTTGCCTTGAAAGAAGGAGAGCGGCCAGGCAGAGAGGGACCTGGGGGTGCTGGTTGATGGGAGGCTGAACATGAGCCTGCAGTGCGCCCAGGCAGCCAAGAGGGCCAAGGGCATCCTGGCCTGCATCAGGAACAGTGTGGCCAGCAGGAGCAGGAAGGTCATTCTGCCCCTGTACTGAGCACGGGTTAGGCCACACCTTGAGTCCTGTGTCCAGTTCTGGGCCCCTCAGTTTAGGAAGGATGTTGACTTGATGGAACGTGTCCAGAGAAGGGCAACAAAGTTGGTGAGGGGTTTGGAACACAAGCCCTATGAAGAGAGGCTGAGGGAGCTGGGGTTTCTTAGCCTGGAGAAGAGGAGACTGAGGGGTGACCTTCTTGCTCTCTACAACTACCTGAAGGGAGGTTGCAGCCAGGCGGAGGTTGGCCTCTTCTCCCAGGCATCCAGCACCAGAACAAGAGGACACAGTCTCAAGCTGTGCCAGGGCAGGTTTAGACTGGACATTAGGAGGAAGTTCTATACAGAGAGAGTGATTCCCCATTGGAATGGGCTGCCTGGGGAGGTGGTGGGGTCACCGTCATTGGAGGTGTTCAGGAGGAGACTTGATGGGGTGCTTGGTGACATGATCTAGCTGTTTGATGGGTTGGACGTGATGATCTTGAAGGTCTCTTCCAAGCTGGTTCATTGTATTGTATTATAAAATGTGAAATGTTTTAAATAACCTATCTGAGCTCCTTTTACTTACAGATGGGTGTTGTTCAAAGTAGGATGTGATTTATAGACAGAAATGGCTTCTTCTGGTGGGTTGAGATTTCCCCCAGCATTACCTTTGCCAGACCAGCTCAGCTGGAAGCAAATGCAAGCTGCATTTACAGGCAAAACTACAACCTACAATGGAATGCAAGCAATATGGACAAAATATACAGGATTGACAATATTTACAGGGATTCACAATTAACAAACAACACAAGAACCAACCAGGTCAGAGACCAGGCCAGCTGTCCCTCTACCTCCCCACCCCCTGTCCAAAAGGAAGAAAGGAGCAGAGAAAAAGTAGATGTTAGACTTAACCCAAAGCAATGCAGCCAAGGTCAAGCAGAAGCAGGGTGAGTATCCCCTCCAAAGCAATGAAGCAAGCAAAGAAAAGTCCCCAGAATGGTTTGGTACAGCCAATTTTATAGCAAATATTTCTCCAATGAAATAGTTTAGAATTACCTTTGGTTTTCCTTTTTACACCCAGGAGTGATTTATTTACAATTTTCTACTTTTTTGCTCAACATCTGCAACAAAAGAAGGCCAAGAAGGCCAATGGCATCCTGGCCTGCATCAGGAAGAGTGTTGCCAGTAGGAGCAGGGAGGTCATTCTGCCCTGGACTCAGCACTGGTTAGGCCACACCTTGAGTCCTGTGTCCAGTTCTGGGCTCCTCGATTTAAGAAAGATGTTGAGATGCTGGAATGTGTCCAGAGAAGGGCAACAAAGCTGGGGAGGGGTCTGGAGCACAGCCCTGTGAGGAGAGGCTGAGGGAGCTGGGGTTGCTTAGCCTGGAGAAGAGGAGGCTCAGGGGAGACCTTCTTGCTGTCTACAACTACCTGAAGGGAGGTTGCAGCCAGGTGGGAGCTGGTCTCTTCTCCCAGGCAAGCAGCACCAGAACAAGAGGACACAGTCTCAAGCTGCATCAGGGGAGGTTTGGGCTGGATGCTAGGAAGAAATTCTTCACAGAAAGTGAGATTTGCCATTGGAATGTGCTGCCCAGGGAGGTGGTGGAGTCACCATCACTGGAGGTGTTCAAAAAAGGATTAGATGTGGCACTTGGAGCCATGGTTTAGCTGTCATGAGGTGTTAGGTATTAGTTAATAGGTTGGACTTCATGATCTCTGAGGTCTTTTCCAACCTGGTTGATTCTATGATTCTATTCTATAATTAATCTTTCAACATGACTTTGTCTCAACAACAGGAGTCTTAATCAGTTTTGGGGCTTCCAGCAAACAACCCCAAAAATGCAGAACCCCAAGCAATCAAAAGAAAGAAAGAAAGTCCAGTCCAAATACTGCAGTCTCCTTCCAGCCTTTGAAAATGATTTTTTTTTTCCAATAGCCAGAAATTTGATTTCTTTCCTTGTGATGATAGCAACAGCAACACAGCTTTTGTGCTGCCTGAGAAGTCAAGCTTGGAATGTGTTAAATAGAAAAGTGAAGGTGAAAAATTCTATTTCAGGAAGCTTCTAAATCAACAGCCAAGTAGGATATGGCCTGACTGGCAAATAGAAGAATATTGATCATATCAGAGTAAAGAAAGGAAAAGTGAAGACACTTCAAAATGCAGCCAGAAAGTTTATGATAGCTTTTCAACTAATTACTACAGGGGATTACATCTTTCCTGTCACCTCTGAAAGGACCATGAAAGCAACTCAGTCCTTTGAGATGGAGATAAATCAGTATAGCTAAATATAGTGCAATGCACTATAACACCTGGGCTGGAACAATGCTCACTATCAATACAGACTGGGGGAGGAGGTGATGGGAAGCAGCCCCGTGGAAAACAGCGTGGGGGTGCTGACAGATGACAAGCTGGACATGAGCAGGCAGTGTGAGCTTGCAGCACAGAAGGCAAATCACATCCTGGGCTGCATCGAAAGATGTATTGCCAGCAGATCCAGAGAGGTGATTCAGCTACTGTACTCTGCTCTGCTGAGACCTCACCTGCAGTACTGTGTACAGGTCTGGAGCCCTCAGTATAGGAAGGACATGAACCTGATGGAGAGGGTCCAGAGGAGGGCCACAAAAATGATCAGGGGGTTGGAGCACCTCTGCTATGAGGACAGGATGAGGGAGCTGGGGTGTTCAGCCTGGAGAAGAGAAGGCTCCAGGCAGACCTAATAGCAGCCTTCCAGTACCTGAAGGGGGCTACACGAAGGATGGAGAGAGACTGTTTACAAAGGGGCAATGAGAAAGGCAGATTTAGACTCGATGTCAGGAAGAAGTTCTTTAGTATGAGGGTGGTGGAACACTGGAACAGGTTGCCCAGATAGGTGATTGAGGCCACATCCCTGGATACAATACAATACAATACAATACAATACAAATACAATACAATACAATACAATACCAGGTTGGAAGAGACCTTCAAGATATATTCAAGGTAAGGTTCAATGAGGCCCTGGGCAGCCTGATCTAGTTGATCCTGTGATCCTGCAAACAGGTTGGCCAGGGAAGTGGTAAAAACACCATCCCTGGAGGTTTTTAAGGCCAAGCTGGATGTGGCTCTTAGCAACCTGATCTAGTGTGAGGCATCCCTGCCCATGGCAGGGAGGTTGGAACAAGATGATCCTTGAGGTGCCTTCCAACCCAGAGCATTCTATGAATCTATGATTCTGTGTTATGGGTCACAAGGTGTGATGGAGGAGCTGAAACTACCTCTGCATGACCTGCTTGAGGGAAAGGGAGACGTTCAGCTGCAGCAACCTGAGTCACAGGGCACCTGTTCACAGACACAGCCTCACCTAGTAGACACCACTTGTGCCAGATGCATGTGACACTGCCTCTGCTTTAGAAGTTCTCAAATCCACAACACAGGATGAAGGGCTTGCTCCCTATTTATGTTTTTGACAAGTCACCTGGTCAAACTGAACAGCTGACAGACAATTTTCATCAGAAAAAAATAATCACTAAGCTATGTGGCAGAAGCAAAAATCAATGAGGAATGACCCTTCAAATGTTGCTTACAAAGCAAACCAAAATGCACATAAAGTTCCAATACCTCATTCTGTGTAGGATATAAACCTTTTCAGGACGTAGACCTGAAATGCAAGATTTATCACAGGTAGAAAATGATCTAGACCACCAAATTTTATCCTTACTTAAAAAGCAGGATGTGAAATGACGTAAATGGAATGGAATGGAATGGAATGGAATGGAATGGAATGGAATGGAATGGAATGGAATGGAATGGAATGGAATGGAATGAAATGGAATGATGGAATGGAATGATGGAATGGAATGGAATGGAATGGAATGGAATGAAATGGAATGATGGAATGGAATGATGGAATGGAATGGAATGGAATGGAATGGAATGGAATGGAATGGAATGGAATGGAATGGAATAGAATAGAGTAGAATGGAATGGAATGGAATGGAATGGAATGGAATGGAATGGAATGGAATGGAATGGAATGGAATGGAATGGAATGGAATGGAATGGAACTGAATTGAATTGAATAGAACTGAATTGAATTGAATTGACCAGGTTGGAAGAGACCTTTGAGATCATCCAGTCCAACCTATCACCCAACACCATCTAATCAACTAAACCGTGGCATCAAGCACCCCATCAAGTCTCTTCCCAACACACCTCCAGAGCTGGTGACTCCACCACCTCCCTGGGCAGCACATTCCAAGGTCCAATCTCTCTTTCTATGAAGAACATCTTCCTAACATGCAGCCTAAGCCTCCCCTGGCACAGCTTGAGACTGTGTCCTCTTGTTCTGGTGCTGCTTGCCTGGGAGAAGAGACCAACCCCCACCTGGCTACCACCTCCCTTCAGGTAGTTGTAGAGAGCAATAAGATCTCCCCTGAGCCTCCTCTTCTCCAGGCTAAGCAACCCCAGCTCCCTCAGCCTCTCCTCACAGGGCTGTGCTCCAGACCCCTCCCCAGCTTTGTTGCCCTTCTGTGGACACCTTCCAGCAACTCAACATCTTTCCTAAACTGAGGGGCCCAGGACGGGACACAGGACTCAAGCTGTGGCCTAAGCAGCGCTGAGTCCAGGGCAGAATGACTTCCCTGCTCCTGCTGGCCACACAGGTGGATACATTTCAAGGCAAAAATGAATTTTGACAAATATTAGCTGGACTCTGCTTTGTCTACACCTTGAACCAGAGTGAACAGTGCCCAGAAATGAAACCTCAAGGAATTAGAACAATAGTTTTCAGTACATTAGATATGAAAGGCTGCTTAATAACACCTTGTCAGTGACCACATCAAAAGCTGACTTTCATTTCTAGGGTGAGTAAATACAGAAATGGAGCCTTTAATTTCTCTATTAGCTTGGTACCCTTTGAAATGTTGGACAAAATTCTGTAAGACAACACAATTATGGCAAATGATAATTACAATGGACTTAAGTCTTTGGCTTCTACCACTGAAATATGGCAATTCATTAAAAGATTGATAAAAGGGCTGTGAATGGAACGTGCATTTAGCTATTCTAAGCAAAATTACTTGGATTTGCCTTTGCTGGGTGGCACCTTTTAATAGGAGGATTTTTCCTGCCTCTGAAAGTTGAAGCAAAAGAGAAACCTCTCTCGACTCTCTACTTGAGTTGCATTACATTCATTTCCTGAAATGACTGCAATTTGAAGCATCTTGTGGTTGAACCCAATCCTGTACAGCTCTTGACTTCAGTGAGATTACACACAGAAAGGGTGAAGGACTGAGATGTACTTGGTTTCTTTGAGCTGCCTGTTACTGCAACCACCAGTTCTACTGGCAGTATATGACAGAGAGCAATCTCATGAGGTTCAACAAGAGCAAGTGCAGGGTTCTGCACCTGGGCCAGAACAATCCTCACTATCAGTACAGACTGGGGGAGAAGGTGACAGAAAGCAGCCCTGGGGAAAAGGACTTGGGGGTGCTGATGGATCAGAAGCTGCACATGAGCAGGCAGTGTGAGCTTGAAGAACAGAAGACAAATCACATCCTGGGCTACATCAAAAGATGTGTTGCCAGAAGATCCAGAGAGGTGATTCTGCTACTTTATTCTGTTCTGGTGAGACCTAGAGTACTGTGTAGAGGTCTGGAGCCCTCAATACAGGAAGGATGTGGACCTGATGGAGAGAGTCCAGAGAAGGGCCACAAAAATGATCAGGGGGTTGGAGCACCTCTGCTGCAAGGACAAGCTGAGGGAACTGGGGGTGTTCGGCCTGAAGAAGAGGAGTCTCTGGGGAGCCCTAATAGCAGCCTTCCAGTACCTGAAGGGGATCTACAAGAAGACTGCAGAGGGATTGTTTCCAAAGGCCTGGCATGACAGGACAAGGAACAATGGCTCCAAACTGGAGAAGAGGAGGGAGAAAGCTGAGGCCCCATCCCAGGAGATATTCAAGGTCAAGCTGGAGAAGGCTGTGAGCAATCTGATCTAGTGGAGGATGCCCCTGCTCACTGCAGGAGGGTTGAACTTCATGACCTTTGGAGGTCCCTTCCAACCCAAACCATACTATGAGAGGTACCATTTGCCCTATTACTGCTTTAGTCAGTAAAATCTTATGTTCAAAAAAGCAAACCCAAACCTGTTGTCTGTGTGTGGGGCATTGGTGGAATGAGTATGAGTGAATACAACTCTTTGGAGTTTTCAGCCTTCCAAATACACCCAAAGGAAGTTAAATACAGTAAGCATAGAATCATAGAATCATCCAGGCCAGAAGGGAGCCTCAAATGTCTTCCAGTCCAATCTTCCTGCAGTCAGCAGAGACATCCACAACTAGATCAGGTTGCCCAGGGCATCGTCGAGCCTCACCTTGAATATCTCCAGGGATGGGGCCCCAACCACTTCCCTGAGCAGCCTGTTCCAGTGTTCCACCACCCTCATACTAAAGAACTTCTTCCTAACATCCAATCTAAATCTCCTCTGCTTTCAAATCCTTGCCCCCTGTCCTATCACTGCAGACCTTTGGAAACAGTCCGTCCTGCAGCCTTCTTGTAGATCGCCTTCAGGTACTGGCAGGCTGCTATTAGGTCTGTCCAGAGCCTGCTCTTCTCCAGGCTGCACAACCCCACTTCTCTCAGCCTGTCCTTGCAGCAGAGGTGTTCCAGACCCCTGATCAGTCAGAAACATAAGGAAAAATTGTGTCTGTGATGCAGAACACATTAAACTAAGGATTTATTTCTTTTCAGCATGCTTTCTCTGAAGTTTATCCAGTTGATTTGATTGTTTTGTCTTGTATTTATGTCTTACCCTCCAGACTAAAAGCTTTTAGGGCCACAGACTTTCTCATCAATCATGTCCATCCTGTGCCTAGTACAATGAGACCCAGACTTGTTTTGAAATGGTAACAAAATGAAACTGAATGGTAAATACAGACAATTAGTGACTACAGGCTGTCCTAACACGCCCACATGTATACAAACTTGATTGAGCTCTAAAGAAGCCTTGTGTTTGTTTGGGTGTTATTTCTGATAGTGTCTGCTGACATACCTGGTGTTTATTTTGGAGTGTTATCTCCAGGATCTTTTGCAAACCAGTGTGAATGAACGAGCACCGCCTGACGCTGAGCAAGTCAGGTGCAAGCCTGCACTGACGTGGGAGCCACATAGCTGGGGATCTGGCTCACATCTCTCTCTCTGCTCTAGCTTCCTCTACAGAAAAGTGGTCACAGCCAAAGACAGTCCATGTATGCAGGCAATGCAATCCACATTTCAATCACACCATCAACAGAAACATAAAGCTAGTACTATTATTATCATCTGCATTATTTTAGCTACTAAAAATTTGGGTTGGAATGCAGTGAATACAACAATAAGAAACTGTTTGGCTTTTTGCTTGCTTGTTTTTCTTGAGGTCTTTTGCTGAGGATGATTAAGGGACTGGAGCACTGCCTGATGAGGAGAGGCTGAGGGACCTGGGGCTTTTTAGTCTGGAAAAGAGAAGACTTAGAGGGGATTTAATAAATGTTCATAAATATCTGATGGCTGGGGGTCAGGAAGGAGGGGACAGGCTCTGCTCACTTGCTCCCTGTGATAGGACAAGGAGCAATAGATGTAAGCTGCAGCACAGGAGGTTCCACCTCAACACAAGGGGGAACTTTACTGGAAGGGTTGCAGAGCACTAGAAGAGGCTGCCCAGAGAGGTTGTGGAGTCTCCTTGTCTGGAGACCTTCAAGGCCTGTCTGGATGCATTCCTCTGTGACCTGATGTGACCGGTTTAGGCTGTATCTTTAAGAGAGGGACAGTTGATGGAACACTCTGGCTGAATGTATTGAAAACAAAGATAAGGTCTAAACGAATTTCATTGGTAGATTGGTAGAACGCAACTTTTAAGTTTTTTGTTCAGCCAGTTCACTCTGTGTTCAGTTTGTTCTTCTCTTTCCTGTGGGCTTGTTGGCTTCTCTCTCTCTGAAGCAACAGCTGCTGGACAGGAGCAACCTTGAATTAACAAAGCTAACCAGATAAGAAAACTAATTCTTGCACACGCTTTGAGCTAACAGAATTTTTCTCCTTAATTGCCTTTCTCTCTCTCTCTAACCCTTGTTTGGGGAAAAAAGGGGAGGTAGGGAGGGAGAGGGGGTACAGGGGCCGGGGGCACACCCTCCTCTGACTGAGGGTCTCCTGTATTACATTCATTGCTGTATATTAGGAATGGTGTGGCCAGCAGGAGCAGGGAGGTCATTGTGCCCCTGTACTCTGCTTTGGTTAGGCCGCACCTTGAGTCCTGTGTCCAGTTCTGGGCCCCTCAGTTTAAGAAGGACATCGAGACACTTGAACGTGTCCAGAGAAGGGCAACAAGGCTGGGGAGAGGCCTTGAGCACAAGCCCTATGAGGAGAGGCTGAGGGAGCTGGGGCTGTTTAGCCTGGAGAAGAGGAGGCTCAGGGGCGACCTCATTGTTCTCTACAACTACCTGAAAGGTGGTTGTAGCCAGGAAGGGGTTGGCCTCTTCTGCCTAGCAACCAGCACCAGAACAAGGGGACACAGTCTCAAGCTGCAACAGGGGAAGTTTAGGCTCGAGGTGAGGAGAAAGTTCTTCACCGAGAGAGTGATTCGCCATTGGGATGTGCTGCCCGGGGAGGTGGTTGAGTCTCCGTCCCTGGAGGCGTTCAGGAGGGGACTGGATGTGGCACTTGGTGCCATGGTCTAGTCGTGAGGTTTGTGGTTACAGGTTGGACTCGATGATCTTCAAGGTCTCTTCCAACCTTAGTAATACTGTGATACTGTGATATTTCTGTATATATTGTAAATATTGTATATTTGTGTACATATCCATCTGCATTCCATTTCTGCTTGTAAATACAGCTTGTTTCATTTGCCTCTCTGACTGAGTGAGCTGCGGTTTCTTTGTGTGTGGGGGAGAACTTTCTCTCACTCTGCCACACCTGAGTTAGACTGTATGGTCCTGCTCTGGCAGGGGCGTTGACTCAATGATCTCTTTGGATCTCTTCCAACCCCTAACATCCTGTGATCCTGTGATCTTTCAACTTGAATAATCAGAACTTGCAAATGATGGGAAGTGAGTCAGTGAAAATCAGACATTTTGCTTCAGCCCAGACTGTGTCTGAGCTGAAAGCAGGGCCAGAATCAGACTTTTCCAAGTATATTGTGAAGCACTTACTTAAAATAAAAATAAAACCCCAAGTCTAGGGTCTTAGACCCTACTATTTATCAAGTATATGAGCACAATGAGCTGTGTTGTTTTCCTTCAATTCCATCTCATCTTTCCTGAGCCTCCCCTTACTAATCAACACGTGCTGCTGGAAAATTGATTTGCAACAACAGGCAAAGTGGTAATGTTTCTGGGGTAAAATTAGGTACCTGCAAGATTACTTCCACATTACTTGCATAAACTGCTCTGAGCAGCAGAGAAATGAAACTCTTTTCTCAGGCACATGAATCTTCTTCCAGAATTTGCCCTTTCAAAGCAGCTAAAAAGGAAAGGAGTCTGTTGTAGATCAGGCAAGTTTCAAATGCATGGCTATGTTGCTACTTTTTACACAGACTCCATCAGTTTTAAGACTTCCATTGCTTCTCTTCAATAGAATAATACAATAACACAGTAAACCAGGTTGGAAGAGACCTTCAAGATCATTGCATCCAACCCATCAACCAATCCAACCCACCCAAACAACTAAACCATGGCACCAAGCACCCCATCAAGTCTCCTCCTGAACACCTCCAATGATGGTGACTCCACCACCTCCACGGGCAGCCCATTCCAATGGGCAATCACTCTCTCTGTAGAGAACTTCTTCCTAACATCCAGCCTAAACCTGCCCTGGTGCAGCCTGAGACTGTCCTCTTGTTCTGGTACTGGCTGCCTGGGAAAATCTCACAGTATTTTCTACAAGACAGCATGCAATAAAAAGTCCATTATAATTACAGTATTTATAGTTTCTTTTACCTTCCTGTGACTCAGAAATGGCTAAGCATTTCTTTACTTGGTGAGGGACTTTTTAGGGTGTCAGGGAGTGATAGGACTGGGGAGAATGGAAAAAAAACTAGAAATGGGTAGATTCAGATTGGATGTTAGGAAGAAGTTCTTCCCCATGAGGATGGTGAGACACTGGCACAGGATGCCTAGGGAGGTGGTGGAAGCCTCATCCCTGGAGGTTTTTAAGGCCAGGCTGGATGTGGCTGTGAGCAACCTGATCTAGTGTGAGGTGTTCCTGCCCATGGCAGGGGGGGTAGAACTAAATGATCCTTGAAGTCCCTTCCAACCCTAACAATTCTATGATTCTACTTCACATCTTCCAGAGACAGCCACTCTAGCAAGTGAATCATTGAAATATTTTTAAATACACCTGAATTAAAAGAAAGTAAACTTGATAAAAAACTAGCAAAGCACTGCAAAGAAATCTCAAAATTATGCTAAATTCAATCTGAGAAAATACTTCCTAGATAGTGTGGCCAGCAGGAGCAGGGAAGTCATTCTGCCCTCTACTCAGCACTGGTTAGGCCACACCTTGAGTCCTGTGTCCAGTTCTGGGCTCCTCAATTGAAGAAGGACATTGAGACACTTGAATGTTTCCAGAGAAGGGCAACGAGGCTGGGGAGGGGTCTGGAGCACAGCCCTTTGAGGAGAGGCTGAGGGAGCTGGGGTTGCTTAGCCTGGAGAAGAGGAGGCTCAAAGTAGTTCATTGCTGTCTACAACTACCTGAAGGGAGGTTGTAGCCAGGCAGAGGTTGGTCTCTTTTCCCAGGCAGCCAGAACCAGAACAAGGGGACAAAGTCTCAAGCTGCTCAGGGGGAGGTTTAGTCCTGATCTTAGAAAGAAGGGGTTTTTTTCCCTTAGTATGTGAAGAAGTTCTTCTCAGTATGGGAAGAAGTCATTCACAGAAAGAGAGATTGCCCATTGGAATGGGCTTCCAGGAAGGCGGTGGGGTTGACGTCCCTGGAGGTGTTTAAGAAAAGCCTGGATGAGGCACTTGGTGCCATGGCCTAGTTGATTGGTTAGGGTTGGGTGACCAGCTGGACTTGGTGATCTTGGAGGTCTCTTCCAACCTGGTTGATTCTGTGATTCTGTGATAGATGACGACATTTATAGCTCTATTTCCCACCAGGGCTTCCCAAATGTACAGGTAGGAATGCTTGCTTGTCACTACAACTGAGCTTAGTTAGTCAGGTTCTAATGAAGAATTCAGAGAGAAGAAAGAATTCATACTAGAGAAGATTTTCTGTCACAGACTTCAGGCCTCCAAAATGCCAGGATCCATAACCAAACATATTTATTCCCTCCTCTAGTGCAGCATTTCTCCTGCTCCAAACACAACTGGTTTTTGCATTCCTGTGATCCACTTAGCCAGATGGATCTGATCAGTAACCTTCTGAAGGAGGGCAAGGAGGCATTTGGAACCACACCATGTTAGGGGCTGTAAGGGACCTTGAGAGATCATCCAGTCCACCCCCCTGCCAGAGCAGGAGCACCTAGAGCAGATCACACAGGAACTCATCCAGGTAGGTCCTGAGTATCTCCAGAGAGAGAGACTCCACAACCCCCTGGGCAGCCTGTTCCAGTGTTCTGTCACCCTCACAGTGAAATAGTTCTTCCTCCAATTTCCTCCTGTTTGGAGCTATGTTAGTGGCTTCCCAGCTCCACATGGTACCCTCATCAAGCCAAAGAGCATACAGCAGAGTGTATTGTGCCCTCATGTTTTATCAAGAGGAAAGAATAGGATACAGTGAAGAAATCTGTATTAAAAAGTGCTGATTTATCACATCCTGATGTTTGCTTGGCATTGGTTAAGCATATTGATATAACGTGGTGAGAGATGTTGCTGGCATTTGTTATATGGAATGGAAATCACCTTGTGAAAAAAGACAGGCTGATCAGGGCTTCAGTCATATTGACAGAGAGAGGACTATTTTTCCTGCAGTCTAATGTGTCTGCAGCTTGTAATTAGAAAGCAAGTGTCTTCAAACAAAGTCTGGAAACTGTGGATTCTACATTGTCTTTAAAAAGTAACATACTCTGAAGGCAAAATACAAACTGAGGCCACTGTCTTGTACCGATCAAAACCAAGATGCTTCCCTGACTCAAAATGTGGCTCATGCTAAGCTTATTCTACTGTTTAGATCAGAGCAAGTTTTGACAGTGATGTAAGTGATGAGGTTCAGGCTGGATGTTAGGAAGAAATTCTATAGAGAGTGATTGCCCATTGGAATGGGCTGCCTTTGGAGGTGGTGGAGTCACCTTCATTGGAGGTGTTCAGGAGGAGACTTGATGGGGTGCTTGGTGCCATGGGTTAGCTGCTTAGGTGGGTTGGATTGGTTGATGGGCTGGAGGCGATGATCTTGAAGGTCTCTTCCAACCTGGTGTATTGTATTGTATTGTACTGCATTGTATTGTAAGGAAGCTGTTCTAGACAGGAAGAGTGAATGAAGAGAAGGATCAGTTTAACTGTTCAGCAGAGGTAGCACCAGAACAAGCATTGAACTTCACAGAGAAAACATATTATATTCAGTCTGGAGAAGAGAAGGCTCTGAGGAGACCTGATTGTGGCCTTCCAGGATCTGAAGGGGGCTATAAGAAAACTAGGGAGGGACTTTTTAGGGTGTCAGGGAGTGATAGGACTGGGGGGAATGGAAAAAACCTAGAAATGGGTAGATTGAGATTGGATGTTAGGAAGAAGTTCTTCCCCATGAGGGTGGTGACACACTGGCACAGGTTGCCCAGGAGGTGGTGGAAGCCTCATCCCTGGAGGTTTTGAAGGCCAGGCTGGATGTGGCTGTGAGCAGCCTGATCTAGTGTGAGGTGTCCCTGCCTGTGGCAGGGGGTTGGAACTAAATGATCTCTGAGGTCCCTTCCAACCCTAACAATTCTATGATTCTACAATTCCAACCTGGTCTATTCTATTCTATTCTATTCTATTCTATTCTATTCTATTCTATTCTATTCTATTCTATTCTATTCTATTCTATTCTATTCTATTCTATTCTATTCTACAGTGATAGCTAAATATTCAGCTTAACTCAACTATAAAATAGCTTTCTAGCTGATCAGATGAAACACTTCTTTATTGAGGGATTCCTCCATTGCTGTGAACTTGTCTTTTGTTGGTTTGTTTCCTTTTTTCCAAAGATTTATGTTGTTCCACAGACTCTGGTTGTTTTAAACTAATGTGGCAATGACTTCCTCTTTGCTACAGTTTGAAGGGGAAGCTTTAGCCTAGTCCCTGACTGCAATGACTGGGAGTAAAATAAATTACCATTGGAGGCAAAAGGGAAATAATGATAAGGTCTGTATAATTCACTGGATTGCTGATGGGAATAGAGAGCAGAGGCATAAACTCTTCTTGCTCTTCTTTTCTTCTCTTGTCTCTTCTGCTTGCAACTTCTGTCTCTCTTCTGTGGCCTTGCCAGGGGTATCTTTTGGGCTGCCCAGTTCAAGAGGGACAGGGATCTGCTGGAGAGGGTCCAGTGGAGGGCTGCAAGGATGATTAGGGGACTGGAGCACTGCTGGTGAGGAGAGGCTGAGAGACCTGGGGCTTTTTAGTCTGGAAAAGAGAAGACTTAGAGGGGATTTAATAAATGTTTATAAATATCTGAGGGCTGGGGGTCAGGAGGGAGGGGCCAGGCTCTGCTCACTTGCTCCCTGGGATAGGACAAGGAGCAATGGATATAAGCTGCAGCACAGGAGGTTCCACCTCAACACAAGGGGGAACTTCTTTACTGTGAGGGTCCCAGAGCACTGGAACAGGCTGCCCAGAGAGGTTGTGGAGTCTCCTTCTCTGGAGACTTTCAAGATGCATCTGGATGCATTCCTCTGGCAGGGGGGTTGGATTTCATGATCTCTTTGGGTCTCTTCCAACCCTGACATCCTGTGACCCTGTGATCTCTGTTTTGACTACTGTGTGAGGTAACAGGAAGGAGTGAGGGAGTGAGCGAGGAGGTGAACATGTCCCCGGGATCCATCCAGGGGGCCTGAGGTGTTTCTGTGTTGTTTATAAATTGTAAATACCTATGTATTGAACATATATTGTATATTTTGTACATACTCATTGCACATATCTCTGGATTGCAGTTTGCTTGTAAATACAGCTTCATTTGCTTCCAAAACTTTCTGAGCTAGTCTGGCAATGTTATTTTGTGGGTAGCTTCTCCAAAATAGTTGGGGGGGGGTAATGTCAACCTACCACACTCTCACACAGGAGGATCTTGCAAGCTGCTGCCCAGAAAAAATTAAAATACAATTGACATGGTGGGGAATAAAGCCAAGTTGATGAGCAACAGATCACAAGGGTATGAAGTGAAGTTGGTGTCATCGTTCCTGACCAAATTCAATCTCAGATCTAGGATTACAACATGAAAGTATAATTATATTGGTAGGCCAATGCAATCTATAAACATAAATTTGGGTTGTGGTTTTTCCTGTCTCTTTTAGTTTGTTGGGTTTTTTTTTCACCTTTCTTTCAGAGCAGATTTCCAGAAATGAGTTGATCTCAGTGCCGGGTTCTACACATTGGCCACAGCAACCCCAGGCAGTGCTACAGGCTGGGGACAGAGTGGATAGAGAGCAGCCAGGCAGAGAGGGACATGGGGGTGCTGGTTGATAGCAGGCTGAACACGAGCCAGCAGTGTGCCCAGGTGGCCAAGAATGCTAATGGTATCCTGGCCTGCATCAGGAACAGTGTGGCCAGCAGGAGCAGGGAAGTCATTGTGCCCCTGGACACTACACTGGTTAGGCCACACCTTGAGTCCTGTGTCCAGTTCTAGGCCACTCAATTTAGGAAAGACGTTGAGTTGCTGGAAGGTGTCCAGAGAAGGGCAACAAAGCTGGGGAGAGATTTGGAGCACAGCCCTGTAAGAAGAGGCTGAGGGAGCTGGGGTTGCTTAGCCTGGAGAAGAAGAGGCTCAGGGGAGACCTTCTTGCTCTCTACAACTACCTGAAGGAGGTTGCAGCCAGGTGGGGGTTGGTCTCTTCTCCCAGGCAACCAGCACCAGAACAAGAGGACACAGTCTCAAGCTGCACCAGAGGAGGTTTAGGCTGGATGTAAGGAAGAAGTTCTTCATAGAAAGAGAGATTGGCCATTGGAATGTGCTGCCCAGGAAGGTGATGGGGTCACCATCACTGGAGGTGTTCTGAAAGAGACTGGATGAGCCACCTAGTACCATGGTTTAGTTGATTACATGGTGTTGGGTGATAGGTTGAACTTGATGATCTCGAAGGTCTTTTCCACCTTGATTAATGCTATTCTATTCTATTCTCACTGTAGTTGTTAGGGCATGTGGTATAAGTCTCAGCTACAGAAATGAAAATAAAAGATGCTTTGGAATTTCATAGAATCATTGAGGTCATCAAGTCCAACTATAAATTTAGTGTTGGCTTACACATTTCTGCACCCCTGGATGTAACTATTTTGTTGTTTGGCTTTGAATTCTGGTGGCATGCTCAATATCTGTTCCTGTTTCTTTGGTTTAGTAAGAGGATGCTACTGGGATATTAGATGTTCTAGAAATTACATGGCAAAGCCATCTGTAGTACCTGGAATACAGAAACCCCAAGCTCAGTTTGAGCTTCTTAGCCATGTACTGTGAAATATTCCCTTATTTACATTTTTAGCAGAGGAATGTCGAATAGATTATTCTTCTGGACAATGAAACCTTTTGGGCTCTGGTTCTCATACCTAGACTGAATCCTCTGTGATTGTTGGCAGCTCAGACCTGCTTTGTGAGAACAAAGAAGTAACATGTTCTGAATATTACTGTGACTCAGAAACATAAAAGTCTGTAGAAATGCTTAACAAGGTGCACATGCCCTATGAGGAGAGGCTGGGAGCCCTGGGGCTTTTTAGTCTGGAGGAGAGAAGACTGAGAGGGAATTTAATAACTGTTTATAAATATCTGAGGGCTGGGGGTCAGGAGGGGACAGGCTCTGCTCAGGTGTACCCTGTGATAGGACAAGGGGCAATGGATATAAACTACAGCACAGGAGGTTCCACCTCAACATGAGGAGGAATTTTACTGTGAGGGTCACAGAGGAACAGGCTCCCCAGAGAGGTTGTGGAGTCTCCTCCTCTGGAGCTTTTCCAGTCTAATCTGGATGTGTTCCTGTGTGACCTGTGCTGGATTCTATGGTCCTGCTCTGGCAGGGGTTGGACTCAATGATCTTCGGAGGTCCCTTCCAACTTTTGATCCTGTGATGTATTTCACAATTATCTAAAGTTTCTTTAACATGTGTGACAGGCACCTATCCAGCATAAATGAGAATGATTTGCCTGTTTAATATACAAGAAAGTGTGTCCCTCTGATTACTTGTTTCTACTGCATCTCGTGCACACAAGTATATCACGAGTAACACTGTGTGCGTTACTATTCTACAGTTGAAGGGCTGCAGATGATAGAGCTTGTACCAGAGAGGTATAAATGAATTTGAAGACAATACATTTCAGTGAAAAAAAAAAAAAAAGGTGTTCTACTTGATGTGGAATTTTATTAATCTTATTCAGGAATATGTGAAATCTCCCGGGCTGGCGGCCAGTCCCAAGTGGTGTTCCTCAGGGCTCTTTCTTGGGACCACTTCTCTTTAACATCTTTATTGATGACCTTGATGAAGACACAGAGTGTGTTACCAGTAAGTTTGCAGATGACACCAAGTTAGGTGGCAGTGTTGATCTGCACAAGGATAGGGAGGCTCTACGGACTTGAATACATTGGATCCATGAGCCAGTGTTAATAAGATGAGCTTCATCAAGGGCAAATGCCAGGTCCTGCCCTTGGCTCAAAACCCAGCAACACTACAGGCTTGGGGAAGTGTGGCTGGAAACTGGGAAGTGTGGGTTTGGAACACAAGCTCTATGAGGAGAGGCTGAGGGAGATGGGGCTGCTTAGCCTGGAGAGGAGGAGACTGAGGGGTGACCTTCTTGCTCTCTACAACTACCTGAAGGGAGGTTGTAGACAGGCAGAGGTTGGTCTCTTCTCCCAGGCAGCCAGCACCAGAACAAGAGGACACAGTCTCAGGCTGTGCCAGGGCAGGTTTAGGCTGGATGTTAGGAAGAAGTTCTGTACAGAGAGAGTGATTGGCCATTGGAATCGACTACCCGTGGAGGTGGTGGAGTCCCCAAGCTTGGCTGTGTTTCAGGGTGGTTTGGATGTGGTGCTTGGGGCTATGGTTTAGGGGTGAGCCTTGTAGAGTAGGGTTCTTGGTTGGACTTGGTGATCCTGAGGGTCTTTTCCAACCTGTGAAACCTACAGTTTACATTATAGTAAACTGAAGCTGGGCCTAGTCCTTTTGCCACATGCTGCTAGTCTGAAGATCATGAGGTTCATATGCTCACTTCTGACTCTTCTAACATCAAATATGAATGGAATAAGGCCCTGTTAATTTGGTATTTCATATATACATACATGTGAAACTCCTAGAAAGGTAATAAATTTTTTTTAGCCAGTATCAAACTCTTGGTTTTTTTTTTTTTCTATGATCTACTGATTACAACTCTCTGATTTTCTTTCTTCTTTTTTTTTTTTCCCCTCAATTTGCAGGGCAAAGTTTCTATTACAAAGGAAAAAATCCTCTGTTCCAGGCTCAGAAACTCAAAGTAAAAATTAAAGACTTGTCAAGGAAAACTAAAGAGAAAGCCTATGCTATTTCTTAATTATCCTTTGAGGTTTCTCTTTAGTTGTTTCCCTTCACTGCTAAGCAAAACCACTTGGAGTGAGTTCTGGCATGTTGGAAATGGGCTAGAAGTGGCACACATTAGGTTGCATACTGAAGCTTGGGTTTCATAGAATCATAGAATCAATAAGGTTGGAAAAGACCTCAGAGATCATGAAGTCCAACCTATCACCCAGCACCTCATGACTGACTAAACCACGGCTTCAAGTGCCACATCCAATCCTTTTTGAACACCTCCAGAGACAGTGACTCCATCGCCTCCCTGGGCAGCACATTCCAGTGGCCAATTACTCTTTCTGGGAAGAACTTTCTCCTCACCTCCAACCTAAACCTCCCCTGGTGCAGCTTGAGACTGTGTCCTCTTTTTCTGGTGTTGGTTGCCTGGGAGAAGAGACCAACCCCCACTTGGCTACAACCTCCTTTCAGGTAGTTGTAGACAGCAATAGGGTCTCCCCGAGCCTCCTCTTCTCCAGGGTAAACAAACATTCCCAACTCCCTTAGACGGAGTTGTTCAAAAAGGGATTGGACGTGGCACTTGAAGCCATGGTTTAGTAGTCATGAGGTGTTGGGTGGCAGGTTGGACTTGATGATCTTTGAGGTCTTTTCCAACCTTATTGATTCTGTGATTCTATGATTCTCCTTATAGGGCTTGTGCTCATATTTATTAGCATCATCTTAGTAGGGAAATCTCTCCAAGCAAGAACAGAGCTGCATCTGTGAAGTCATGTGCAAACAGAGGAGCAGACCACAACAGCAGTCTCATTGCTGGAGGCAAATGAGTCACACCAATTGCTCCACTCATTATCAGTATGCCAGCCTGCAGGTATCATGCTGGGGGGGCCTGCTGTTCACACAAAACCGCTGCACTGCTGCCAGTCCTGGGTGCAACATGCAAATCTACGTAAAGCCACGAGGAAGAAAAGTCTGCTGCTTCTCCAACCCAAGGAGGCATAGTTTGTATGTGCGAAAGGTGAGCATTTAGGTTATAGGTTCTTTGCTACAAAATTTACTTTATCTGTATTTTACGTTACATACCCTTACCTGCAGTACTGTGTTCAGTTTTGGGATTCCCAGTTGAAGAGAGAGTTTTGGGCCCCCAGTTCAAGAGAGAGACCTGCTGGACAGAATCCAACAGAGAGCCACAAGGATGATTAGGCGACTTGAGCATCTCCCGTATGAAGACAGACTGAGAGCCCTGGGGCTATTTAGTCTGGAGAAGATTGAGAGGGGATCTCCTCAATGTGCATCAATATCTGAGGGGTGGGTGTCAAGTGGAGGGGGCCAAGCTCTTTTGGGTGGTGCACAGGAATAAGCCAAGGAACAACAGGTTCAAGCTTGCACATAGAAGGTTTTGCCTCAACATGAGGAGAAACGTCTTTACGGTGAGGGTGACAGAGCACTGGAACAGGCTGCCCAGAGAAGTTGTGGAGTCTCCTTCTCTAGACACATTCAAAACCCACCTGGATGCATTCCTATATGGACTACCCTAAGTGATCCTGCCTTGGCAGGAGGGGTGGAGTCAGTGATATCTGGAGGTCCCGTCCAACCTCTAATGTACTGTGATATTGTGATACCCCTCCAAACCAAACCTCTATGATTCATGAAATTATGGCAAGTAGTAGCAACAATGACAAGAAGGGGGATATCATATTCACAATTTACTTCTGATTCCTCTTCACTGCTGGAAATGGTTTGAAGTAGAGGCCTAAAGAACCTATTTCTGGACTGCAAAACTCTGGCACTGATGGAGAACTTTGTAGTACCTCATACCTGTGCATATGTAGTAACTGTATATAGCTGATTGGTATCTTTAGGATCTTAATATATTTCTCAAAGGGGGAAATTAAAAAGTAGATTTTCTGTGCTGTTAAACCAGTGTCAAAACTTCAGCTTGACATGGTATATTTTTTCCTAGATCTCAGATCTCTCCCTCTCTTTCAACCTTTTAAACCTGCAACTTTAATTCTAGCAACATATGGGGCATTGTTTTTCAAGACACATTTAGTATCCTGCAGCTATAAGAAAACGCTGCAAGTAATCATTCTGATTTGACTTTTAGTAGTTGCAGGTTAGAGAAGAGGTTGAACATCAGCATAAGCCTTTGAAAAAAACAAATTGTATAATAAGCAGACAAAAGAGAGTAAAGGAGAGGAGGATGAGATAGGAGGATTAGGCAACTACCTGGTTTTCTGCTGGTACTAATAGAGCTGTATCAGAAACCAGTTTACTCTTGTTACCAAAGTGCACAGCATCAGCCAAATATAAACAAACCTCCCGTTCTGGAAGGGAGGACCTTATGGCTCAACTGAACTAATTGGGTGTGGGGGGAAAATGTAAATACAAAACCCTCTTTTATTCAGGCTACAACATGCAGAGCAACATGTGATGTTGCCCTGAACTTTGAACATAATGAAATATTCCTCACAAGATGTTAAAGCAGGGGGGAAATATCCAAAGCTAAATGAAATGTTAATTTAGGTGCCTAATTTTTCCCCTGTAAGTTTAAAATTGCTGATCTTGATGTGATGTATTTCACTGAACTATAGCTTTAATGAAATATTTGCCTTAGCTCACAAATCTCTGTGAATTAAGGTTTGAGTCCACGTTATTGCTTTCATCTTTTGCTGCTGTTTCTTTGAGTCCACATTATTGCTTCCATCTTTTGCTGTTGTTTCTTCTCCTCCCCCTTTAAGAGATACTCTTTCTCAGCATGTTCATTAATATCTGAAAGTGTATTTAATTTTACCATCTCCATTATAGTAGTAATAATATGGTAATGGATTGCTCTTTAATATCTCTATTGGTGATCTGGATGAGGACATTGAGTCCATCATCAGTAAATTCGTAGACAACACCAAGCTGGGGGCAGGAGTTGATCTGCTGGAGGGAAGAGAGGCTTTACAGAGAGACCTCGACAGGCTGGACAGATGGGCAGAGTCCAAGGGCATGAGACTGAACACATCCAAGTGCTGGGTTCTGCACATTGGCCACAGCAACCCCAGGCAGTGCTACAGGCTGGGGTCAGAGTGGCTGCAGAGCGGCCAGGCAGAGAGGGACCTGGGGGTGCTGGTTGATGGGAGGCTGAACATGAGCCTGCAGTGTGCCCAGGCAGCCAAGAAGGACAATGGCATCCTGGCCTGCATCAGGAACAGTGTGGCCAGCAGGAGCAGGGAGGTCATTCTGCCGTGTACTCAGCACTGGTTAGGCCACACCTCGAGTCCTGTGTGCAGTTCTGGGCCCCTCAGTTTAAGAAGGACATTGAGACACTTGAGCATGTCCAGAGAAGGGCAACAAGGTCTGGAGCACAAGCCCTATGAGGAGAGGCTGAGGGAGCTGGGGTTGCATAGCCTGGAGAAGAGGAGGCTCAGGGGAAACCTTCTTGCTGTCTACCACTACCTGAAGGGAGGTTGAAGCCAGATGGGGGTTGGTCTCTTCTCCCAGGCACCCAGCACCAGAACAAGAGGACACAGTCTCAAGCTGCACCAGGGGAGGTTTAGGCTGGAGATGAGGGGAAAGTTCTTCCCATAAAGAGAGACTGGCCATTGGAATGTGCTGCCCAGGGAGGTGGTGGAGTCACTGTCCCTGGAGGTGTTCAAAAAAGGACTGGATGTGGCACTTGGAGCCGTGGTTTAGTTGTCATGAGGTGTTAGGTATTGGGGAATAGGTTGGACTTGATGATCTCTGAGGTATTTTCCAACCTGGCTGATTCTATGATTAGAGAATCTGAGTGCACTTGACTAAAGTGAAAGGAAAGCAATTTCAAAGTATCTCCATAATTCAGAGGCACAGCTCCATTCCAAATTGATAAAAATCATGCTTTGAAGTAAATTACATGCTTTTGAAACTCGCAGCCAGGAGCAAATACCTCCTGTCAGGAGAACAGGATTATACCCTAAGGGCAATGATTACAATCTATCTACCAAAACATGCCAGAGGAATGTTCAACTGCGCCGCTCGTTTGGGACAATTCTATTTCAGATTTCTTTTGGCACTGCTGCTCAATGTGAATAGCTTTCAGGAATACTTTCTTCTGCTCCACAGGAAAAGAAATAAGTGAATGATAAAACAATAAATGGTAGAGTTTGTGCTAAGCCTAACGAGATGTAGAAAGCGAATAATTCCTGCGTGTTTGCAAGTCATGACAACATTTTATGCTTGAGTCTTGCGTAGCCAGAGGACAACATTTATGGCTCACCACTGGGAAGCTGGCAGGATATCACTCTCATAATTATATACAACAGACAGTGTTGTGCAATATATACCCCAGAAACTGGCATTAGCTGCTCACTTGGGCAACAAAGGAAGCAATGTATCAGTTAAGTGGATTTTCCCCATGCTGTTTCACCGTCACTCTGCTCTGACCTGGTATTAAGTCATATGAGAATCCACTCAGACACTGAAGGTGTACAGCCCTTCTGCCCTGCAGAATGAGTGAGGCACTGCTTTATTCTGATGCCCTTTTTAGAAGGCACAGTCTCTCCAGGGTCCCTGTACTTCTGGATAGAAAGAAGCTTTCCCAGCAAAAGACACAGAGTTCCAAATTTACAATACAATACAATACACAAGGTTGGAAGAGACCTTCAAGATCATCACATCCAACCTATCAACCAATCCAACCCACCTAAACAACTAGACCATGGCACCAAGCACCCCATCAAGTCTCCTCCTGAACACCTCCAATGATGGCTCCAATTTGCAGCCACCCTTGGACCAATTCTCTTTACTGGCCATGCTGTTAGCTCTGGCGGATCTCCTGGCCACCAAATGTCACCATGCAGTTCCCGAGACAGATCTGTATTGTGCTTAGGGAAAACACCTTGCCAGACCTAGTCTTCAAAGGGAAGCTATTCAAAGAGTTGAGTGTGTTGGTGGACCTGACAGATGGACACACATATTTGTCTCTCCTTTGCTCTCTCTGTCTGTGATATATGATTTATCTATAGATGAGTGCACAAATGTATACACACACAGATGAATGGAACAGGATGGAATTAGAATGGAATGGAATGGAATTAGAATGGAATGGAATAGAACAGAATGGAATAGAACAGAATGGAACGGAACGGAAGGGAACAGAACGGAAGGGAACGGAATGGAAGGGAACGGAACGGAAGGGAAGGGAACAGAACAGAACAGGTTGGAAGAGACCTTTGAGATCATCCAGTCCAACCCATCATCCAACACCATCTAATCAACTAAACTATAGCACCAAACATCCCAGCCAGTCTCTTCCTAAACACCTCCAGTGATGGTGACTCCACCACCTCCCTGGGCAGCACATTCCAATGGCCAATCTCTCTTTCCATGAAGATCATCTTCCTAACATCCAGCCTAAACATCCCCTGGCACAGCTTGGGACTGTGTCCTCTTGTTCTGGTGCTGGTTGCCTGGGAGAAGAAACCAACCCCCACCTGGCATATATATAGATATAGACATGTGCAAATGGATATATGAAGAGTTTACAGACCTATTTTTCCATAGACAGAATACATATCATCTCCAGTAAAAATATATCGGTTTAGAAGTATTATCAAATAAGAGCACTTGCCAGGCAAAAAGAGTTACATTTTGGAGCTTTCTTTTCCCATGCTAGTTCATTATTTAGGGGCTGACTGATGTGATTCCTACCACACTTAGAATCATACAATTTTTAGGGTTGGAAGACACCTCAAGGATCATCTAGTTCCAACCCCCTGCCATGGGCAGGGACACCTCACACTAGAGCAGGCTGCCCAGAGCCACATCCAGCCTGGACTTAGAAACCTCCAGGGATGAGGCTTCCACCACCTCCCTGGGCAGCCTGTGCCAGTGTCTCACCACCCTCATGGGGAAGAACTTCTTCCTAACGTCCAATCTGAATCTACCTATTTCTAGTTTTGCTCCATTCCCCCTACTCCTATCACTCCCTGACACCCTAAAAGGTCCCTCCCCAGCTTTCTTGTAGCCCCCTTCAGACACTGGAACGCCACAATCAGGTATCCTTGAAGCCTTCTCTTCTCCAGACCGAATAGCCCCAACTTGCAATGAAGAATAAGAAGCAAGTGGTATTATGATAAGCAATGCAATCACTGTCCATTGAAGTATCTCAAATGTGCAGTCAAAACCTGTTTTTTTACCCATCACGAACCAGACAAAGTCCATTTGACAAATTGAAACACTACATGCTAGATTACTAAGTCACTGTTTTTCAATGAGCTTGGTTTTGAGCCACAGGCACATTATACTATACAGAAGCATTTCATAATAATATTTATTTATTCAAATGCATCATTTTCAAAGGCATTAATTTTAATAATGCATTTGTAGAATGATAACCTTCCTTTTCTCTGTACATTCAGGGTGTTTTTTAACCAGCCTCTCAGATTATGAAATATCCTCTCAGTTCAAGAAGGATCTCAGGGGACTGCTTGGAAGAGTTCAGCACAGAGCCACAAAGGTACTGAAGGGGGTGGAACATCTCCCTGCTGATGGGAGCTGGGGCTCTTTAGCTTGGAGAAGAGGAGCCTGAGGGGTGACCTCATTCATGTTTATTAAGATGTTGTGGTGGGTTGAAATTTCCCCCCAACATTAACTCTGCCACCACCACAGATGTGAAAGGCAGTGTCAGGAGGATGGGGCCAGTCTCTGCTCAGTGATGTCCAGTGATAGGACAAGGGGCAATTGGTGCAAGCTGGAGCAAAGGAGGTTCCATGTGAGCATAAGGAAAAACTTTTTCACAGTGAGGGTACCAGAGCACTGGAACAGGCTCCCTACAGAGCTTGTGGAGTCTCCTTCTCAGGGGACATTCAAAACCCCCCTGGATGCATTCCTGTGTGACCCACTCTAGGTGACTCTGTTCTGGCAGGGGGTTTAGACCGAATGACCTTTCAAGGTCCCTTCCAAGTCTTAAGACTCTGTGATTATGAATTCATGTCTATTCAGTTTCCCTTTATTTTGCCCTTTACCTGCTAATCAGTTTAAGTACTATAGCCAAATCTTCCACATCTGGCATACTGCACATAAAAGCTCTCCCCTTTGGGCAGATGTGAAGCAGTAAGAGCTCCCTTTTTTTTTTCCCCTTCCTAGAACACAAGCTGCTTGAGTTTGCATTTCACAATGCAATTAATTTAGCAGTTTTTCCAGGAATTCTGTGTGTCTATAATCCTTATATTTCTCCCATCAAAGGGGATGACGGGGGGGGAAAATTACAGCATTTTAGTCTGGATGTAACAGAGAAAATTCTCACGAAGAAATCAAACATAAAAATCTGGCAAACCTCTGTAAAAAGAAAATAAGAACCTCTGAGCTGTTTGTTGGTTGGTTTGTTCATAAACTTTCTAAAGAGGCAAAGTGGAAGGGTTAAAATCACCTTTCCCAGGCAGAGAGAGACCTGGGGGTACTGGCTGATTGTAGGCTGAACATGAGCCTGCAGTGTGCCCAGGCAGCCAAGAAGGCCAATGGCATCCTGGCCTGCATCAGGAACAGTGTGGCCAGCAGGAGCAGGGAGGTCATTCTGCCCCTGTACACTGCACTGGTTAGGCCACACCTTGAGTCCTGTGTCCAGTTCTGGGCCCCTCAGTTTAGGAAGGATGTTGTCTTGTTGGAGCGTGTCCAGAGAAGGGCAACAAAGTTGGTGAGGGGTTTGGAACACAAGCCCTATGAGGAAAGGCTGAGGGAGCTGGGGTTGCTTAGCCTGGAGAAGAGGAGACTCAGGGGTGACCTTATTGCTCTCTACAACTACCTGAAGGGAGGTTGTAGCCAGGCAGAGGTTGGCCTCTTCTCCCAGGCAGCCATCACCAGAACAAGAGGGCACAGTCTCAGGCTGCGCCAGGGCAGGTTTAGGCTGGATGTTAGGAAGAAGTTCTCTACAGAGAGAGTGATTGCCCATTGGAATGGGCTACCCATGGAGGTGGTGGAGTCACCTTCATTGGAGGTGTTCAGGAGGAGACTTGATGGGGTGCTTGGCTGCATGGTTTAGTTGTTGGGTGGGTTGGATTGGTTGATGGGTTGGATGCGATGATCTTGAAGGTCTCTTCCAACCTGGTGTATTGTATTGTATTGTAAATCCATTTAATTTTTTAACTTAAAAGCCCAAGCCCTTAAGTGTGAACTACGCAATGATTTCAGGCTGCATAAACTAAAGGCTTGGGTGCAGTGAATTCCTACAACAGATCATTTGCTCTTTATAAATGCAAGGCTAACTCTTAAAAGACATAATTATTCTACTCTCACTGAAATAATTGGGATAATAAGTGAGAGGGATTCAAATTATCTACTATTTTTAAAGCTTTGCCTTTAATTTTCTCTTGTTCTTTTCCTATGCATTAGATGCCTGTAATCTGGTTACTTAAAGCAGTTTTATAGTTATTAAAGCAGCCTGAGATATGGAAAATAATTAGAGAAATTGCAATGACTGGAAGAGTCTCTCAGGTTTATGAAAATCCCCACAGGAGCACGTTAATTTCTGTGGTTGTTACTGCTGGAAACTATAGTTTAGTTGTAAAGAGGATTTTCCTGAGGTTTCCAACAGATTGAGAGGGGTGAACCCCTCAGAGTTTACATTGTAATGATGACAAGTCCAGAGAAGGGCAACAAACCTGGGGAGGGGTTTGGAGCACAGCCCTGTGAGGAGAGGCTGAGGGAGCTGAGGGAGTTCAGCTTGGAGAAGAGGAGGCTCAGGGGAGACCTTATTGCCATCTACAACTACAGGGACGACTACAGGGACATTGTCTACAACTAGCAGGGACATCCCCAGCTAGATCGGGTTGCCCAGGGCCTCATTGAGCCTCACCTTGCATAGCTCCAGGGATGGGGCATCAACCACATCCCTGGGCAGCCTGTTCCAGTGTTCCACCACCCTCATACTAAAGAACTTCTTCCTAACATCCAATCTAAATCTGCCCTTCTCTAGTCTGAAGCCGTTGCCCTTCACCCTGTCAGTGTGAGCCTTTGCAAAGAGTCTTTCTCCATTCTTCTTGTAGCCCTCTTCAGGTACTGGAAGGCTGCTATCAGGTCTCCTCAGAGCCGCCTCTTCTTCATGCTGAACACCCCAGCTCCCTCAGCCTGTCCTTGTAGCAGAGGTGCTCCAACCCCTTGATCTGCCCCTGTACTCAGCACTGGTTAGGCCACACCTTGAGTCCTGTGTCCAGTTCTGGGCTCCTCAGTTTAGGAAAGATGTTGAGCTGCTGGAAAATGTCCAGAGAAGGGCAACAAAGCTGGGGAGGGGTCTGGAGCACAGCCCTGTGAGGAGAGGCTGAGGGAGCTGGGGTTGCTTCGCCAGGAGAAGAGGAGGCTCAGGGGAGACCTTCTTGCTCTCTACAAGTACCTGAAGGGAGGTTGTAGCCAGATGGGGGTTAGACTCTTCTGCCAGGCAACTAGCACCAAAACAAGAGGACACAGTCTCAAGCTGTGCCAGGGGAGGGCTAGGCTGGATGTTAGGAAGAAATTCTTCTACAGAAAGAGAGATTGGTCATTGGAATGTGCTGCCCAGTGAAGTGGTGTAGTCACCATCACTGGAAGTGTTTAGGAAGAGACTGGATGAGGCCATTAGTGCCATAGTTTAGTTGATTAGATGGTGTTGGATGATAGGTTGGACTTGATGATCTCAAAGGTCTTTTCCAACCTGGTTAATTGTGTATTCTGTATTTCTGCTGATCCTCTGGTGAGTGTGGTACTTGTTATGCATGTGTGAATCTGGTTGCCAAAACAATGCAACAGTCAAGTTGCCATCTCAAAGTAGGTAGCAAATTTCATCTTCTCCCCATTTTGCATATTAATGAGATTATTAGAATAGAATAGAATTAACCAGATTGGAAAACACTTTCAAGATCATGGAGTCCAACCTACAATCCAACACCATTGAATCAAATAAACCATGGCACCAAGCACCTCATCCAATGTCTTCCTAAACACCTCCAGTGATGGTGACTCCACCACCTCCCTGGGCAGCACATTCCAATGGCCAATCTCTCTTTCCATGAAGATCATCTTCCTAACATCCAGCCTAAACTTCCCTTGGCACATATTGAGACTGTGTCCTCTTGTTCTGGTGCTAGCCACCTGAGAGAAGAGACGAACCCCCACCTGGCTACAACCTCCCTTCTTTTAGTTTGACAAGAAGCTCTGTTCTCCATTTACTTCCCCTCCCTCCAGATTTTGATAAAGTGACTAAATCCTTTTGGAAATGAATAATCCTCTGTAAAACAGTTAGAATACTGTACAGTTTAATTTAGGAGCATTGGATAAGCATGGTTGTAACTACAAGAAGGCTGGGGAGGGACTTCTCAGGCTATCAGGTAGTGATAGGACTAGGGGGAATGGAATGAAGCTGGAGGTGGGGAGATTCAGGCTGGATGTAAGGAGGAAGTTCTTCACCATGAGAGCAGTGAGGCCCTGGAATGGGTTGTCCAGGGAAGTTGTTGAGGCTCCATCCCTGGAGGTGTTTAAGCCCAGGCTGGATGAGGCTCTGGCCAGCCTGATCTAGTGCAGGGTGTCCCTGCCCATGGCAGGGGGTTGGAACCAGACGATCCTTGTGGCCCCTTCCAACCTTGACTAATACTATGATAACTAACTAACTGTCCCTAATAAGCATGACCCATAATTAAAGACTACAGTTTGTGTGTAATCTGCTTGCTTTCACAGGCAAAAGAGAACAATATTATCTGCATGCTTTTCTATTGGGATCCCATAGGAAATCGGTAATATGTTTTCACTTGCTATGGCAAGATCTGTTTGATTAAACTCTGCTATCAGCACTATGAAGCAGACAAGGCTTGTTTTGCTGGGTCTTGTGGACCCTATTTGTCATGTCCATATTAAGACCAATGCATTTTAAAACAGTGGAGAAGAAATCTGATGAAGAGAGACTGGAGGAGTTGGGGATGTTTAGTTTGAAAAAGAGGAGGCTGAGAGGAGACCTCATTGCTCTCCAAAACTACCTGAAAGCACATTGTGGAGAGGTTGGTGCTGGTCTCTTCTCCCAGGTAATTAGTGATAGAACAAGAGGGAATGGCCTCAAGCTGCCACTGGGTAGGTTTACACCGGACAGTAGGAAACATTTCTTTCAGGGCAAGAGTGGTCAGGCATTGGAATGTGCTGACCAGGGAGGTGGTGGAGTCACCCAGCCTGGATGTGTTTCAAGGTGTTTTGGGATATGGTTTAAGGAAGAACCTTGTAAGGTTATTGGTTGGAGGTGATCTCTTCCAAGCTGTGTGATTCTGATTAGGAAAATCACCTTTCTAACTGATGCTTTCATATCAGTTTTCATATCATAATCCAGCCTTAATTGTCTCTCTGTGCATCTTCACAATAGAGTCAATCCACAGAGGGCTTTGAAGATTTTTATTTTAGTGAGCAAAACATGTATTTGTAAAGCAGCTTTCTGTCTGGTCAATCACATACTTCACCTGAACAAAGATATCAAGCTGGCCAGACTGTAACTACAGCTCAAAATGTTGGTTCTGTGTACTGACTTCCTTGGAGATCTTAGTTTGAAGCAAGGCTGATGCACAGAGCAGCAGCACCCACGGGTGCTGTGACTGCCTGCCTGAGGCACACATCTCTGCAGCACACATTCCTGCCTGCTTCTTACTCTGGGGAGTGATTTCTTGCTAGTTCATACCTGCAGCAAAGCAAAGCTTCT
Organism: Picus viridis; assembly: GCA_033816785.1. Lineage (NCBI taxonomy): Eukaryota > Metazoa > Chordata > Aves > Piciformes > Picidae > Picus > Picus viridis. The sequence continues at coordinate 52,552,165 of CM066567.1, forward strand.
GTTCACAAGTACTTCCATTGTGAAGGAGGGGGAGAGTTTGTTACTTAATGTGGAAATGTTGGCATTGACTTCACTAGCACAGGATCAACCTGGCTCCAGAGATATTTTCACAGAATGACAGAATCAGAGTTGTTCTGGTTGGATGAGACCTCTAAGGTCCTTCTTGATCTGAGGGGCCCAGAACTGGACACAGTATTCCAGATGCAGCCTCACAAGGGCAGAGTAGAAGAGGAGGAGAACCTCTCTCGACCTACTAACCACAGCCCTTCTAATCAGGATGGCATTGGCCTTCTTGGCCACAAGAGCACATTGCTGGCTCATGGTCAAATCTGCAGTGATAAAATATTTCTTGTTATATCACAATGTATGTTTCATTTTGAACTGACTGAGAAGAGCTGCTAGAAAAGGAAGCAGATTCACTAACTGTCCTTTCTTTACATATTTACCTTTATTTCTTACAGCAGCACAGCAGAACTCCAACAAGTTGTTCATCTACAAAGGCAGTTACCATTTTTCTATCTCAGAAGCCAGACATGGTTTTTGAGGCACTATGAAGGCTTGTATGGGAAATCTGTTTAAACAGAAGACTCAGAGAATTGTGAAATTAGTTGCTGAAATAATCACCTTTAAACAAACATATTTCTGGGACGAAAAATACATCAGTAGACACGAGACAATTTATTTCTGTGTTTCAGCGTGTTTGGAAGCAAAGCTGGCTCTTGACAAATGCCTGTCAGAGAATCAGGTAGTGGTAAGGGTTGGAAAGGACCTCTGTAGATCATCTGTCCCAATTCCCAGCTCCAGTAAAGAGCCTCAGCCAGCACCCATGGATGATATTGGAGAGGTCATCAACAATAGCCCTACCTAACCGGGGGCCACCAGGCCCCCGGCCTTTGTTGTCACCACCACCATCACCCAGTGTGCACCATGGGCACTCACCAGAGATCAGAGGAGGATCCTCAGCCCTGATGGGCTCAGCTTGAGGCTTTTGCCTCTCCTGGGGGGGATTATAAAGGGGAGTGAGTGGGGAGGGTCAAGCGGCCACACCTGGGGTGGGAGGAGACCCAAACAGAGCCCAGGTGCTGTGGTATTTGAGGAGAAAAAGGGGGGAAATGGGGTGGATGGGGTGTAAAAGGGTCTGATATGGTGGGGAAGGGGAGGTGGTGATGAAAGAAAGGATTTTAAAACAACTTTCATTTCCATACATCTTTCATAATGCACAACTGCAGTTCATGGTTTGTTTTGCCTCCATGCAACAAGAGCAAACCCATCTTTGCTTCATCAAATAAAGCACAATGGTGGCTAATACAAGGAAATCTTTCCATGATTATCATTTCACTTGGTGGGAAAATCTGTGCTTTTCAGCTCAAAAGAACAAGTTTTAACAACAACTACAAAAAAGGTTCTCCAAGTGTGAATTAGGTTCTCCAAGTGTGAATTTTGTCTCTTCGTACCAGCAGACAACTCCAAATGATTAAAGCCCATCCCAGGAGGAAGAGCTAAGCTTGCATTAGAATGAACCTTGCTGCCTCACTCTGTCTTTCAGAGACCAAAGTGTTACTGAAGTGCACATCCTGAAAGAGCATGAGGCACGACAGAACAATTCTGACAACATGTTAGCAATGTGCTCTTGTGGCCAATAGGGCAAATGGTATCCTGAGTTGTATTAGAAGGCCTGTGGTCAGTAGGTCAACAGAGGTTCTCCTCTCTCTCAGTTCTGCCCTGCTGAGGCTGCATCTGGAATCTTGTGTCCAGTTCTGGGCCCATCAGTTCAAGAAGGACATCAGGGAACTGCTTGAAAGAGTCCAGCACAGAGCCACAAAAATGATGAGGAGTGTGGAAAATCTTCCCTACAAAGAGAGTCTGAGGGAGCTGAGGTCCCTGTAGCTTGGAGAGGAGGAGAATTAGAGGTGACCTCATTCATGTTTATAAAGATGTGCAGGGTGAGTGCCAAGAGGCTGGAGCCAGGCTCTGCTGGGTGATGCCCAGTGACAGCACATGGGGCAGTGGTGGAAGCTGAGGCATAGGAAGTTCCATGGAAACAGCAGGAAGAATTATTTCCCTGTGAGGATAACAGAACACTGGAACAGGCTGCCCAGGGGGCTTGTGAAGTCTCCCTCTCTGGAGATGTTCGAGACCTGTCTGGATGAGTTCCTGTGTGACCAATACAGGTGATGCTGCTGTGGCAGGGGGTTGGACTGGATGATCTCTGGAGGTCCCTTCCAGCCCCTAACATTCTGGGATTCTGTGATTTTTCTGCAGTGAAACCAAAAGGATTACTGAGCTAATGACCAAGCCTTGTAAATCACAAGCTCACCCACTTCCCCTTCACCCTTCCACATGCAATCCTCTCTTCCCTCATGTGACCATCCCATTCAGAAACAACAACAGTTTCTCTCTCCTGAGTCTCTGATGCACTGCTGGCCCTGGTTTTCTGCTTTCAGAGCTTATGCACAGTGTTTTCCTTGGTAATAAATCATATTAAGGTGGCATTTTATTATGCATTAAATATCTTGGTGTGTATCTCTGCTGTGGTTGCTACAGTTTCAAGAGCCCCAGCAGGTCAGGCAGCCTTGGGTTCTATTTATTTTTTTAACTTATTTTTACTTTTTACCACTCATTTTTTAATTAATTTTTTTTGGTAACAGCAAGTTGCCAGAAGAAGTGTCTAACTAACAGACTTCTTGTGGTGTCGGGTAGTGGTAGGACTAGGGGAAACAGAGCAAAACCAAAAGACAATAGAGTCAGATTGGATGTCATGAAGTTCTTCTTCAGGAAGGGGGCGAGACACTGGCACAGGTTGCCCAGGGAGGTGGTGGAAGCCTCATCCCTGGAGGTTTTGAAGGCCAGGTTTGATGTGGCTGTGAGCAACCTTATCGAGTGTGAGGTGTTCAGCCTGGAGAAGAGGAGGCTCAGGGAGACCTTATTGCTCTCTACAACTACCTGAAGGGAGGTTGCAGCCAGGTGGGGGTTGGTCTCTTCTCCCAGCACCAGAACAAGAGGACACAGTCTCAGGCTGCACCAGGGGAAGTTTAGGCTCAAGGTGAGGAGAAAGTTCTTCACTGAGAGAATTGTTAGCCATTGAAATGTGCTGCCCAGGGAGGTGGTGGAGTCACCGTCCCTGGAGGTGTTCAAGAGGGGACTGGACGTGGCACTTGGTGCCATGGTTTACTCATGAGGTCTGTGATGACAGGTTGGACTTGATGATCTTTGAGGTCTCTTCCCACCTTGGTGATTCTGTGATTCTGTGTCCCTTCCCATGTCAGGCAGGTTGGAACTAAATGATCCTTGAGGTCCCTTCCAACCCCAACAATTCTGTGATTCTGCAAATAACTGAATGTACTACTCAGACGAAAGAAGATTGTTTACATTCAGGCATCCCCAAAAGGCTCTTCTGCAGATTGAATCAATAATCAATTAATTTTTGTGACAGAACTGAGAAGCATAGGATGTGCAATTGCAAGCCATCCACAAGAGATTCTCCAAGGCATTTAAGCAAGCAAATACACATTTGTACAGAGTGTTCTACATGGCTTCCAGGTCGTGGGGAAAGGGACAAAACCTCTGCTGCAGAAAATGGAGGAATAAAGTTGTCACAGTCATGGGTGTCATTGCTAGGGCTGGACTAAGGTAATAACAATAGTATCATAGTATCAGTCAGGGTTGGAAGGGACCACAAGGATCACCTAGTTCCAACCCACCTGCCATGGGTGCTGACAATGAAGAGTCCAGCAGTTCATTGAGTTGTTTTCCTTACATCATAAGTCTGTGTAGATTTGGGGGGGTGGTTGGTGGTTTTGTTTTGGTTTCTTTCTTTCTTTCTTTCTTTCTTTCTTTCTTTCTTTCTTTCTTTCTTTCTTTCTTTCTTTCTTTCTTTCTTTCTTTCTTTCTTTCTTTCTTTCTTTCTTTGTTTTTTTTTGTAACACAGCACTACAAAAACAATTCTTTGTTTAAATAAAAGTCAAATGCTTTTTAACCTCAACATGTACTCAGGTGTAGTGCATTGAACATTAAGCTAATATAAGGCATTATTGTTACTGTCTTTTAGGTCACACACATATGGGTTGGACTTGGTGATCCTGAGGGTGTTTTCCAACCTAAATGTTTCTCTGATTCTGTTAGGGAGGTGGTTGTCCCCTGTCACACCTTGAGTATTGTGTCCAGTTTTGGGCGCCTCAATCCAACAGAGATGTGGTGGTGCTGGAGCCAGGGCAGAGGAGGGCAAGGAAGCTGGGGAAGGGCCTGGAGAATAAATCTGATGAAGAGCAACTGAAGGAGCTGGGGATGGTTAGTTTGGAAAAGAGGAGGCTGAGGGGAGACCTCCTGGTTCTCTACCTGCAAGGAGGTTGAGCAAGGCTGGTGCTGGTCTCTTCTCACAGGTAATTAGTGATAGAACAAGAGGGAACAGCCTCTTGCTGACACTGGGTAGGTTTAGATTGGACAGTAGGAAACATTTTTTTCATGGCAAGAGTGGTCAGGCATTGGAATGTGCTGCCGAGGGAGGTGGTGGAGTCCCCAAGCCTGGATGTGATTAAAGGTGGTTAGGATGAGATGATGGGGCTTAGGGGTGAGCCTTGTAGAGTAGGATTAGTGGTTGGAGCTAATCCCAAGGGTCTTTTCCAACCTGTATGATTCTGTGATTAGGAAAATCATCTTTCTAACTGATGCTTTTGTATCAGTCCAGCATTAATTGTCTCTTTACACATCTTCACAATAGCTTCTTCTCCCAGGTAATTAGTGATAGAACAAGAGGGAATGGCCTCAAGCTGCCACTGGGTAGGTTTACACCGGACAGTAGGAAACATTTCTTTCAGGGCAAGAGTGGTCAGGCATTGGAATGTGCTGACCAGGGAGGTGGTGGAGTCACCCAGCCTGGATGTGTTTCAAGGTGTTTTGGGATATGGTTTAAGGAAGAACCTTGTAAGGTTATTGGTTGGAGGTGATCTCTTCCAAGCTGTGTGATTCTGATTAGGAAAATCACCTTTCTAACTGATGCTTTCATATCAGTTTTCATATCGTAATCCAGCCTTAATTGTCTCTCTGTGCATCTTCACAATAGAGTCAATCCACAGAGGGCTTTGAAGATTTTTATTTTAGTGAGCAAAACATGTATTTGTAAAGCAGCTTTCTGTCTGGTCAATCACATACTTCACCTGAACAAAGATATCAAGCTGGCCAGACTGTAACTACAGCTCAAAATGTTGGTTCTGTGTACTGACTTCCTTGGAGATCTTAGTTTGAAGCAAGGCTGATGCACAGAGCAGCAGCACCCACGGGTGCTGTGACTGCCTGCCTGAGGCACACATCTCTGCAGCACACATTCCTGCCTGCTTCTTACTCTGGGGAGTGATTTCTTGCTAGTTCATACCTGCAGCAAAGCAAAGCTTCTGTTCACAAGTACTTCCATTGTGAAGGAGGGGGAGAGTTTGTTACTTAATGTGGAAATGTTGGCATTGACTTCACAAGTACAGGATCAAGCCTTGCTCCTTTACCCCCTGAACTCTGTAAACCAGGCAATATTGAAATATTGGCCTGCATCAGAAATTGTGTGGCCAGCAGGAGCAGGGAAGTCCTTGTGCCCTGTATTCAGCACTGGTTAGGCTGAGTCCTGTGTCCAGTTCTTGGCCCCACAATTTAAGGAGGACATTGAGACACTTGAACGTGTCCAGAGAAGGGCAACAAAGCTGGGGAGGGGTCTGGAGCACAGCCCTGTGAGGAGAGGCTGAGGGAGCTGGGGGTGTTTAGCCTGGAGAGGAGGAGGCTTAGGGGAGACCTTGTTGCTCTCTACAACTACCGGAAGGGAGGTGGTGGAGTCACCATCACTGGAAGTGCTTAGGAAGAGACTGGATGAGGCACTTAGTGCCATGGTTTAGTTGATTAGATGGTGTTGGGTGATGGGTTGGACTCGATGATCTTGAAGGTCTTTTCCAACCTGGTCAATTCAATTCAATTCAATTCAATTCAATTCAATTCAATTCAATTCAATTCAATTCAATTCAATTCAATTCAATTCAATTCAATCCTATTCAATTCAATTCAATTCAATTCAATTCAATTCAATTCAATTCAATTCAATTCAATTCAATTCAATTCAATTCAATTCAATCTTATTCAATTCAATCCAATTCAATTCAATTCAATTCAATTCAATTCAATTCAATTCAATTCAATTCAATTCAATTCAATTCAATCCTGTTCAATTAAATTCTGTTCTATTCTATTCTATTCTATTCTATTCTATTCTATTCTATTCTATTCTATTCTATTCTTACATAGGCTAACAGTAAATGAGGTCACTCTAACTTCACCACTTTCTTCAGTCCTTGCTCTTCATAAATTCTCATAACATGGATTCAGTCAAAGCATTTTTGTTTGATAACCTCAAGCTATGTCAAAATATTTTTGCCATAACAAGGCTAACTCGAGGGAGTGGAACATCTCCCTGCTGAGGAAAGGCTGAGTCTCTTTAGCTTGGAGCAGAGGAGCCTGAGGGCTGACCTCATTCATGTTTGTAAAGGTATGCAGGGCAGGACGTTGAGAGGAAGGAGCCAGGCTCCGCTCAGTGATTTCCAGTGATAGGACAAGGGGCAATGGGTGCAACCTGGAGCAGAGGAGGTTCCATGTGAACAGAAGGAAAAGTTTTTCACTGTGAGGGTGAAAAAAACCACTGGAATGGGCTGCCCAGAGTGGTTGTGGAGTTTTATTCTCTGGAGACACTCAAAATCTGCATGTATGTGTTCCTGTGTGATCTGCTCAAGGTGATCCTGCTCTCCCAGGGGGGTTGGACTGGCTGAGCTTTCAAAGCACCTTCCAACCCCTAACATTCTGTGACTCTGTCTCTTCTCCCAGGCAACCAGCAACAGAACAAGAGGACACAGTCTCAAGCTGTGCCAGGGGAAGTTTAGGCTCAAGATGAGGAGAAAGGTCTTCACAGAAAGAGTAATTGGCCATTGAATGTGCTGTCCAGGGAGGTGGTGGAGTCCCTGTCCCTGGAGGTGTTCAGAAAAGGACTGGATGTGGCACTTGAAGCAATGGTTTAGTTGTTACAAGGTGTTAGGTATTAGGTAATAGGTTGGACTTGATCTCTGAGGTCTTTTCCAACCGGGTTGATTCTACGATTCTATGATTCTGAGCCAACCATATTATAGGTGTAGAAGATGTATGATTTGGGTTTGGTTTTTTTTAAGTAGTGTCATTCAGGAGAATTGAAGGATTGGAATTTCCTGGAAACTGCAAAGTAGCTTTGCAGTTCTACCACGAAGAGAGAGGAAGGCATAGACATAAGGAAGGAGGCTCACCTCAGGGAAGGAAGCTCATCTCAGCAGTAAAATTTAAGGAAGAGGGGAGACAATCAGGAACTAGGTGAAAAGTAAAGACAGGATGGTACATAGGAAGTCTGAGAATGTCTGCAAGGTAGAATAGTCCTTAGACCAGAGCAGGACAAACAGGAGGGAGTCTGATATTCAGTACAACAGACTGGAGGGAGTCTGATATTCACTACCACATCAAAAGAGTTGTGTCTTTGTGGTTAGAAATTGAGCATAAAGAGGCATTCCCATTGAGCAGATTCAGACACAAGGATGATTTAAGATGCTGACTGTGGACTAAAAAGGATTCAAACACTGAGAAACCACTGACTGCTCTTCGTTTCCGGCCAAAAAACCTTCCTGATTTACACTGCAAACCGTGAATAAATAGCAGGCATGGGAAAAACTCATAGAAGTGGAAAGTCAGTGAACACAAAAGCACCACTAGTCCAGCAGGAAGATGACTGTAAATGGAGTTTTAGGACTTTGGAATAAGACAGCAAAGTCTGGCTTTGATTTTTTTGTTTGTTTGTTTTACATTGGTGTTTAGGGGTTAAAAACTTCAGGATCTGATTTATTGCAGCAGTATGTCACCTGCTCTTCCCCACCTTGAGTACTATGTCCAGTTCTGGGCCCCTCAGCTTAGGAAGGAAGTTGACTTGCTGGAACGTGATCAGAAAAGGGCAACAAAGTTGGTGAGGGGTTTGGAACACAAGCCCTGTGAGGAGAGGCTAAGGGAGCTGGGGTTGCTTAGCCTGGAGAGAAGGAGACTCAGGGGTGAACTTACTGCTCTCTACAACTACCTTAAGGGAGGTTGTAGCCAGGCAGAGGTTGGTCTCTTCTCCCAGGTAGCCAGCACCAGAACAAGAGGACACAGTCTCAGGCTGTGCCAGGGCAGGTTTAGGCTGGATGTTAGGAAGAAGTTCTACACAGAGAGAGTGATTGCCCATTGGAATGGGCTGCCCAGGGAGATGGTGGAGTCACCATCATTGGAGGGGTTCAGGAGGAGACTTGATGGGGTGCTTGGTGCCATGGGTTAGTTGTTTAGGTGGGTTGGATTGGTTGATGGGTTGGACGCCATGATCTTGAAGGTGTCTTCCAACCTGACCTATTCTATTCTATTCTATTCTATTCTATTCTATTCTATTCTATTCTATTCTTTCTTTAAGAGATGTCAACAGGTCAGGATTCTGAAGGAGACTAATCCTTTTCCCCTGGGACATGAATAATCCCTTTGGAGATAGTTAGCTTGGATTTGCTGTCTGCATACCTGGTTTTGGGTTCAGGATAGATAGGATGACAGATATACAATACAATACAATACAATACAATACAATACAATAAATACAATACAATAAACCAGGTTGGAAGAGACCGTCAAGATCAGGTGGGGATTGGTCTCTTCTCCCAGGCAGCAGCACCAGAACAAGAGGACACAGTCTCAAGCTGTGCCAGGGGAGGTTTAGGCTGCGTGTTAGGAAGACGCTCTTCATAGAAAGAGAGATTGGCCATTGGGATGTGCTGCCCAGGGAGGTGGTGGAGTCACCATCCCTGGAGGTGTTTAGGAAGAGACTTAGATGAGGTGTCATGATTTAATTGACTGGATGGTGTTGGGTGATAGGTTGGACTTGATGATCTCAAAGTTCTTTTCCAACCTGATTAATTCTATTCTATTCTATTCTATTCTGAGACCATAAAACCCATCAAAGCATAGCAAAAGCACACACATAAAATAGTTTACCTAGCTCAAACACAAGGAACACTTATCATAGTATCATAGTATCATAGTATCAGTCAGGGTCGGAAGGGACCACAAGGATCACCTAGTTCCAGCCCCCTCTGCCATGGGCAAGGACACCCCACACTAGATCAGGCTGGCCAGAGCCTCATCCAGCCTGGGCTTAAACACCTCCAGGGACGGGGCCTCAACCACCTCCCTGGACAACCCATTCCAGGGCTTCACCACTCTCATGGTGAACAACTTCCTCCTCACGTCCAGCCTGAATCTCCCCACCTCCAGCTTCATTCCGTTCCCCCTAGTCCTATCACTACCTGAGATCCTGAGAAGTCCCTCCCCAGCCTTCCTGTAGGCCCCCTCAGATACTGGAAGGCCACAATGAGGTCACCTTGGAGCCTTCTCTTCTCCAGACTGAACAACTCCAACTCTTTCAGTCTGTCCTCAGGCAAGAATTGAACAAAAATATCATTTAGAACTGAGTCCCCAGACTAATAGTCAAAATGTGGTATATAAAGTGGTTCTACAGGCAAAAGTAATTTTCTTCAGAGAGCTGCTCTGCAAACTTAAAAAAAATAAAAGAAAAAAAGATAACAATCCTGACATTTTAGCATTTAATCACTTCCAGGAAGACTGAATGGATTACTATGAAGAGATCACTAAGCTCAGCTGTATGCTGGACAATATACTATGTGATGCTTATTACAGAAACATCCAGGTTGGAAAAGACCCTCAGGATCACCAAGTCCAGACCCTTACTCTACAAGGCTCACCCCTAAACCACAGACCCAAGTACCACATCCAAACCACCTTTAACCACATCCAGACTTGGGAACTCAACCACTTCCACACACATCCTCAAGCACATCCTATGCTACTCATTCCTGTCACAAAAATTAATTGATTATCGATTCAATCTGTAACAGAGCCTTTTGGGGATGTCTGAAGATAAACTATCTTCTTTTCTCTGAGTAGTACATTCAGTTATTTACAGAATCACAGAATTGTCGGGCTTGGAAGGGACCTCAAGGATCACCTAGTTCCAAAGCCCCTGCCATGGGCATGGACACATCACACTAGATCTGGTTGCTCACAGCCACATCCAGCCTGGCCTTCAAAACCTCCAGGGATGAGGCTTCCACCACCTCCTTGGGCAACCTGTGCTAGCATCTCACCACCCTCATGGGGAAGAACTTCTTCCTAACATCCAATCTGAATCTACCTACTTCTAGTTTTGTTCCATTCCCCCTAGTCCTACTGCTACCCAACACCCTAAAAATTCCCTCATCAGCTTTCTTGTAGCCCCCTTTCGATACTGCAAGGCCACAATTAGTCTCCTCAGAGAATTCTCTTCCCCAGAATGAACAATCCCAATCCTCTCAGTCTGTCCTCATAGCAGAGGAGCTCCAGCCCTCTGATCATCCTTGTGGCCCTTCTCTGGACCTGTTCCAGCACGAAATAGGGGTTCCAGACCTGGTGTTCTGAATTGCAGTAACCCAAATAAGAGTCTCTACCTGTTACATCCTATCATAAAAGTATGAATTCATTTTAAAAGTGCAGCCCCAACAATTTTATGGGTGAGGTGTCACGTCAGATGCAATACATCATGAGAGGAAACTCTTTTTTAACTCATGCAGAGTTTTGAGCTGCTAATATTTTTCTTCTCATTGAGATTTGGGAAACAGAAAATACTTCTCCTGGCTGTGATCTTACTTGGTACGATGCTATGATTTTATGGTAAGTGTTATCAGCCTTCTGAATGTCAATGGAGAATACAATTGCTGAGATTCTCAGAATTTCTTATATAGATGAGCAAGGTTGGCAAGGTCCTCTGGGCAACTCATCCCCTGGCCCCCTGGGCAGACACCCATCATCCTCTCCACACACCTCTTCATAGAATCATAGAATGCTGGAAGGGACCTCCAATGGTCATCTAGTTCAACCTCCCCACAGTCAGCAGGGACATCCTCAGCTAGACCAGGTTGCCCAGGGCCTCACTAAGCCTCACCTTGAATATCTCCAGAGATGGGGCCTCAACCACCTCCCTGGGCAACCTGTTCCAGTGTTCCACCACCCTCATACTAAAGAACTTCTTCCTAACATCCAGTCTAAATCTGCCCTTCTCTAGTTGAAGCCATTGTCCCTCATCCTGTCGCTGCAGGCCTTTGCAAACAGTCTCTCTCCATCCTTCCTGCAGCGCCTTTCAGATACTGAAAGGCTGCTATCAGGTCTCCCCAGAGCCTTCTCTTCTTTCCTGCTTAAGACTGGATTAATTTTCTGTAGCACTGTGGTTCCTGAAGGCAAGGTGCTGTTATGAAAAAGAGAAAGAAAAAGAGAAAGGGAAAGGGAAACAGAAAGGCAAAGGGAAAGGGAAAAGGAAAAAGGAAAAGGAAAAGGAAAAGGAAAAGGAAAAGGAAAAGGAAAAGGAAAAGGAAAAGGAAAAGGAAAAGGAAAAGGAAAAAAGAAAAAAGAAAAAAAAAGAAAAAGAAAAGAAAAAGAAAAAGAAAAAGAAAAAGAAAAAGAAAAAGAAAAAGAAAAAGAAAAAGAAAAAGAAAAAGAAAAAGAAAAAGAAAAAGAAAAAGAAAAAGAAAAAGAAAAAGAAAAGAAAAAGAAAAAGAAAAAGAAAAAGAAAAAGAAAAAGAAAAAGAAAAAGAAAAAGAAAAAAAAGAAAAAGAAAAAGAAAAAAAAAAAAAGAAAAAGAAAAAGAAAAAGAAAAAGAAAAAGAAAAAGAAAAAGAAAAAGAAAAAGAAAAAAAAAAATAAAAAAAAAAGAAAAAGAAAAAGAAAAAGAAAAAGAAAAAGAAAATAAAAAGAAAAAGAAAAAGAAAAAAGAAAAAGAAAATGAAAAAGAAAAAGAAAAAGAAAAAGAAAAAGAAAAAAGAAAAAGAAAAAGAAAAAGAAAAAGAAAAAGAAAAAGAAAAAGAAAAAGAAAAAGAAAAAGAAAAAGAAAAAGAAAAGGGAAAAAAGAAAAAGAAAAAGAAAATTATAATAATAAAAATAAATAGAACCCAAGGCTGCCTGACCTGCTGGGGCTCTTGAAACTGTAGCAACCACAGCAGAGATACACACCAAGATATTTAATGCATAATAAAATGCCACCTTAATATGATTTATTACCAAGGAAAACACTGTGCATAAGCTCTGAAAGCAGAAAACCAGGGCCAGCAGTGCATCAGAGACTCAGGAGAGAGAAACTGTTGTTGTTTCTGAATGGGATGGTCACATGAGGGAAGAGAGGATTGCATGTGGAAGGGTGAAGGGGAAGTGGGTGAGCTTGTGATTTACAAGGCTTGGTCATTAGCTCAGTAATCCTTTTGGTTTCACTGCAGAAAAATCACAGAATCCCAGAATGTTAGGGGCTGGAAGGGACCTCCAGAGATCATCCAGTCCAACCCCCCTGCCACAGCAGCATCACCTGTATTGGTTTCACTGCAGACAAATGTGTTAACAAGTTGTCAGAATTGTTCTGTCGTGCCTCATGCTCTTTCAGGATGTGCACTTCAGTAACACTTTGGTCTCCGAAAGACAGAGTGAGGCAGCAAGGTTCATTCTAATGCAAGCTTAGCTCTTCCTCCTGGGACGGGCTTTAATCATTTGGAGTTGTCTGCTGGTACGCAGGGACAAAATTCACACTCGGAGAACCTTTTTGTTGTTGTTGTTAAAACTTGTTCTTTTGAGCTGAAAAGCACAGATTTTCCCACCAAGCAAAATGATAATCATGGAAAGATTTCATTGTAATGGTCACCATTGTGCTCAATTTGATGAAGCATTGATGGCTTTGCTCGTGTTGCATGGAGGCAAAGCAAACCATGAACTGCAGTTGTGCATTATGAAAGGTTCATGGAAAATAAAGTTGTTTTAAAATCCCTTTCTTTCCCCACCACCTCCCCTTTCACACCCCTTTTACACCCCCCCCCACCCCATCTTCCTCAAATACCACAGCACCTGGGCTCTGTTGGGGTCTCCTCCCACCCCAGGTGTGGCCGCTTGACCCTCCCCACTCACTCCCCTTTATAATCCCCCCAGGAGAGGCAGCAGCCCCAAGATGAGCCCATCTGGGCTGAGGATCCTCCTCTGATCACTGGTGAGTGCCCCTGGTGCACACTGGGTGGTGGTGGTGGTGACAACAAAGGCCGGGGGGCCTGGTGGCCCCCGGTTAGGTAGGGCTATTGTTGATGACCTCTCCAATATCATCCATGGGGGCCACACTGGTTTCCTTACTGAGGCTGAGTTCCTCTGTGTGGTATCTTGGCTGGTTGAGGCTCTTGTCCCTGGCTCTGGGATGGATGCAGAAATGGTGGTGGTAGAGCAGGAGCTGTTTAGGCTGAATGGAGAAAGGTGTAGAGAGAGCAGGAGCTACTTTTGGAAGATGAAAGCTGGTGGGGGGCAGGTAGGAGGGTTAAACTAGATGACCTTTAGAAGCCCCTTGCAACTCTGTTAAGTCTATGATCTAGCTCCAGCCCCCTTGCCATGGTCAGGGACACCTTCCACCAGACCAAGTCAGCATCTTTAAGGGCATGTTGTATTTTTTTACTGTACACAGGAATCAAAGCATCATATGGTGGCTGTGAGGAACTGATGGGGTTTGGATTTGAAGCGACCTTCTTTTGAAAGGAAGGTCATTTGTATATTGACGTAAGAAATTAAATGATGACATGGAATTCAGGAGTGAATAAAAACTCTTGGCTTAAGAACCATGTAAAAGCCCACTGAACTGATGGAAAGGGTTTGGCTATTTCAATACTATTGCTCAGCAAAAGTCTTTGCCTGAAGCATAGGTAGTAGAAACACTGAAGTAAATTCATAACTCAAAGACAGGTTCTCTTACCAATATATTAAGTGATGTCACTTGAGAAAGAAAATTCCATAACCCATGCCTAATTTGGCAGCCTGACTCAATAAATTTTGATTCATTAAAAAGGGTAGGAAGGATACTCTAGGAGAGTTGGGCTAGATGATCTTCAGAGGTCCTTTCCAACCCCTACCACTCACTGATTCTGTGACAGGAATTTGTGGTTCCAAACACACTGAAATATGGAAATTAATTGTCTTGTCTACTGATGTATTCCACACCCCCACACCCCACCCCCCTACCCCCAAGAAATATGTTCATTTAAAGGTGATTATTTCTCTGGAGGTGTTTAAGACCAGGCTGGATGAGGCTCTGGCCAGCCTGATCTAGTGCAGGGTGTCCCTGCCCATGGCAGGGGGTTGGAACTAGGTGATCCTTGTGGTCCCTTCTAACCCTGACCGATACTACTATGATTTCAGCAACTAATCTCAACATTGTCTGAGTCTTCTACTTAAACAGATTTCCTTTACAAGCCTTCATAGTACCTCAAAAATCAAGTTTGGTTTCTGAGCTAGAAAAATGGTAACTGCCTTCATAGATGAACAACTTGTTGGAGTTCTGCTGTGCCTCTGTAATTAATTGTCCTTTTCTACATGTTTACCTTTATTTCTTAATTTGCTTTTCTTAGCAGCTCTGAGTGGGTTCAAAATGAAAGATGCATTGTCATAAGAAAGACTTTATCACTACAGGTTTGTGTTTCAAGCCTCTCTTCACCTGCAGTTGAGAGTTTGCACACATGTGGAAGGGTTGGGGCTTGTATTCCAGCACCTCTTGTAAGTGCCAGCTGAGGTTTTCAGTCACAAGTCTCCTTGTAGAGCCTAAGCTGCTCTCTTTTTATTTCAAACCTTTTATCCACACTTTCAGCACACCTTGGAGACTGATAATTTGGGACAGAGTAGTTTTAGTTATGGAGATGAACTACAGCACAGGAAGTCCATCTCAATATGAGGTGAAACTCTCTTACTCTAAGGTTCACAGAGCATTGGAACAGGCTTCCCAGAGAGGTCGTGGAGTCTCCTTCTCTGGAGGCTTTCAGGACTCCTCTGGATGCATTCCTGTGTGACCTGCACTAGATTTTATGGCCCTGCTCTGGCAGGAGGTTTGGACTTGATGATCTCAAGAGGTCCCTTCCAACCCTTAACATCCTGTGACATGCAGCAATGCCTTTGCTATGTATCTCTACATGGATTCTTGCTGGTATCACAAAGGACTGATGATAAAAAGGGAACTGGCCTGTGAAACAGGTGACCTAGCTACAGGTGTTAGCCCAAAAAGAGCCACAAAAGCAACACTACTAGTAGTAACCTTCATGTAGAGACAAGCTGTCAGAAAGAATGTTCCATGAATGCTGAGGAGGAGGTTGGGGTGAGGTGGGGGTTGGTTTCTTCTCCCTAGGATCAGGACAGGAAATAGTCTGAAAGTGTGCCAGGGGAGGGTTAGGTTGGAGTGTGGCCAGCAGGAGCAGGGAGGTCATTCTGCCCCTGTACACTGCGCTGGTTAGGCTGCACCTTGAGTCCTGTGTCCAGTTCTGGGCCCCTCAGATCAGGAAAGATGTTGAGATTCTGGAAGGTGTCCAGAGAAGGGCAACAAAGCTGGGGAGGAGTTTGGAACATAGCCCCTATGAGGAGAGACTGAGGGAGCTGGGGTTGCTTAGCCTGCAGAAGAGGAGGCTCAGGGGAGACCTTCTTGCTGTCTACAACTACCTGAAGGGAGGTTGCAGCCAGGTGGGAGTTGGTCTCTTCTCCCAGGCAACCAGCACTGGAACAAGAGGACACAGTCTCAAGCTGCACCAGGGGAGGTTTAGGCTGGAGGTTAGGAAGAAATTCTACAGAGAGATTTTGCCATTGGAATGGGCAGCCCGGGAGGTGGTGGAGTCACCATTACTGGAGGTGTTCAGGAGGAGACTTGATAGGGTGCTTGGTTGCATGGTTTAGTTGATTAGGTGATGTTGGATAATAGCTTGGGTGTGATCTCAAAGGTCTCTTCCAACCTGGTCTGGTCTATTCTATTCTCCTTTCTGGATTCTCTTTTGAAACAACTGATTCTCCTCTTTCTTTTTGTCAGAAGCATAACTGCCTCACTCAAATCTTACCTACCACCAGGAAAAGCATGTCTAAAACATAATTAAAGGTTTTTTGGGTTTTTTTGTCTTGCACATAATTCTCCATTAAATGCAGAGATTCAAGGAGGAGTGTTCAGGAGGAGACTTGATGAGGTGCTTGGTGCCATGGTTTAGCTGTTTAGGTGGGTTGGATTGGTTGATGGGTTGGACGTGATGATCTTGAAGGTCTCTTTCAACCTGGTGTACTCTATTGTATTGTATTATTTGGAACAGGCTGCCCAGGGAAGTGGCAGAGTCCCCGTCTACGGAGGTGTTAGAGATGTGTGGCCATAGCACTTGAGGATGTGGTTTGATGGTAGTACTGGAACTGGGTTGATGGTTAGACTGGATGATCTTGGAGGCCTCTTCCAACCAAAACAGCTCTGATTCTGTAATTCTGTGAAAATACCTCTGGAGCCAGGTTGAAAGCCACCAAAACTGCACCACAGCTGAGGAGATGATGTGGCCCCCTGCCCTTTCCAGGTGCTGAGGTTTAACACACTTGCAGCCAGAGTTTGTGGTGAATGGTCCAGGGGAGTTTCTATGGCTTTGTGTGCAGTAGGTGTCATTATAAACTCAATTTGCTGTCCTGCCTTGGCTCTAGCACTTGAGTAGTTACAGCTCCCAGGCACAGCGTGGTAAGGCAGTGACTTGGTGTGGCAGTTTGTGACTGACTTAGGAAGCACTGTTTTTCCTTCAGAGAAGAGAAAAAAGCTGCTCTGGGAGGTCATGGTAGCTGCAGGTCTGTGTGACCATACTGTGTCACCTAGACCTGTAGAGCAAGAGGAAGAACAAACAAACTTGCCTGGCATGGTAACTGGCTTTGGCAGCACCTCAAGAAGTTTCTCTAGTAGCTAAGGTTCTTAGCTGTGTGGACAACCATTTTTCTGTTCCTACTTGGGTGAAGACCTTGGGATCTTGAGGCATGCCTCAATTGTCTGTGAAGGGGGATGTGAGGATGCTAAAATCCCTCGGGGATCCATATGGTGCTTGGGTGCTACAGGGATTTCAAGTTGCTAGGTCTCTTCTTAGGATATATGAGCAGAAGGATTTGGAGGGGAAGGCAGTGCTAGTCAGAGCCACTGATCATGAAATGCATTGCATCAACTCATCAGAGGCCACCTGAGATGTCAAATTTGATTGGAAAATAATTGTGCAGAAATATCTTATCCCAAGTGCTCTCTACTCCTAACACCTTATAATAGTAGAGATGGGGTGGAGGGGGAAATGGAAGATGACAAATGAGCAAGGATCTAACAGGGTAAGATAGATCAGACAGTGCCTGTTCTTTTTATTGCCTTTAAAACATGACTTTTAGTGTTGTCAGGTTGCCTACAAGACCCACAATCCCAAACCAGAGAAGCTGTTCATTTTTTTTTTTTTTTTTGAACAGAGTGACTCAAAAACATGATGGAAGATACTGCTGCAGTAGGTAGAAGTCTGAATCAGAAGATTTGGCTGAATCCAGAATTAAGAGGTAAATTCTGCAGTGCAGGTTTTACCCCATACAGCAGACCTGAATAGTCTTTGAACTGCTGCAACTCCTGATCATCTTGATCCTTTCCCTCCAAATAACTACAGCTTCCTTGTGAGGAGGAATGCAGGGGGATAAGCTGATCTTCTCTTTCTGTTTGCAGGGGAATAACTTAAGACTGTGGTACGGGAAGTTCAGCTTGGATATTGGGAAGAAGTTTTTCACTGAGAGGATAGTCAAGCATTGGAACAAGCTCTCCAGGGAAGTGCCCATGGCACCAAGCCTGATGGTGTTCAAGAAGTCTTTGGACAACACTCTTGGATCTGTGATTGAATTTTTAAGTTGCCTGTGTAGAGTCAGGAGCTGGACTTGCTGATCCTCTGGGTCCCCTCCAACTCAGGATATTCCGTGATGCCGTGTAATCAATCAGGTTGGAAGAGACCTCCAAGACGATTAAGCCCAACTGATCACCCAACCCTATCTAATATAGAATTAAGCAGGTTGGAGAAGACCGTTGAGATCGAGTCCAACCTATCACCCAACACCATCTCAAACCATGGCACCAAGTGCCTCATCCAGGCTCTTTTAAACGCTTCTGATGATGGTGACTCCACCTCCCTGGGCAGCACATTCCAATGGCCAATCTCTTTCTGTGAAGAACTTTTCTGAGATCAAGCCCAAGCTTCCTCCTGTGCAGCTTGAGACTGTGTCCTCTTGTTCTGGTGCTGGTTGCCTGGGACAAGAGACCAACCCCCACCTGGCTACAACCTCCCTTCAGGTAGTTGTAGAGAGCAAGAAGGTCTCCCCTGAGCCTCCTCTTCTCCAGGCTAAGCAGCCCCAGCTCCCTCAGCCTCTCCTCATAGGGCTTGTGCTCCAAAACCCTCACCAGCTTTGTTGATGTTTCTTCTCATGCTGGCATTTCTTTCTTTCCATTTGGAATGATGCTTTGTGTGCTCAAACCTCCCAAGTCCTGAGCACAGACACTGACTGTGGCCAACAAATGAGGCTCTTTCTGTGTGCGCAGGCCTGTAACTCAGCTTATAGAATGACAAGCTCCCCTCCAATTGGGATCAGTCTTACAATGGTTAAATCACAAACCTTGTGTCCACCAGAGGTGCTTAACCAAGAAAGGGCATAAATTAGCAACCTACTTTCTTGTATTATGTCTCTGTCATTTCTCACTCAGAAGCAAAAGTGAAAAATCCTTCTATACTGGTAGCAGAATTGCTTTTGCACTTTTGAAGCCTGAAATGCCTGCACTTCAAAGATTGAGTGAGTGTGGAATTTAAGAATGGCTCTTCTCACTTCCTATAGGCACAATAAAAAAAGTACAGATGAGATCACAAACACTGGAGTAAAAGTTAGCATTTACAAGAGCTGCAGTGAAAGTACATTGTGCTGGGTTAGGAACTGGCTGGAGGGCTGCACCCAGAGAGTGGTGGTGAATGGTGCCACATCCAGCTGGCAGCCAGGCACTAGTGGTGTGCCCCAGGGATCAGTGCTGGGCCCCATCCTGTTCAATATCTTTATTGATGATCTGGATGAAGGGATTAAGTCACTTATCAATAAATTTGCAGATGACACCAAGTTGGGAGCAGGTGTTGATCTGTTAGAGGATGGAAGGGCTCTTCCAGAGGGACCTTGACGGGCTGGACAGATGGGCAGAATCCAACATTCAATGCAGTGCTACAGGCTGGGGTTGGAGTGGCTGGAGAGCTGCCAAACAGAAAGGGTCCTGGGGGTACTGGTTGACAGCCGGCTGAACACAAGCCAGCAGTGTGCCCAGGTGGCCAAGAAAGCCAATGGCATCCTGGCCTGCATCAGGAGTAGTGTGGCCAGCAGGAGCAGGGAGATCATTGTGTCCCTGTACTCAGCATTGGTTAGGCCACACCTTGAGTCCTGTGTCCAGTTCTGGGCCCCTCAGTTTAAGAAGGACATTGAGACTCTTGAATGTGTCCAGCGAAGGGCAACGAGGCTGGGGAGAGCACAGCCCTATGAGGAGAGGCTGAGGGAGCTGGGGTTGCTTAGCCTGGAGAAGAGGAGGCTCAGGGAGACCTTCTTGCTGTCTACAACTACCTGAAGGTTGGTTATAGCCAGGAGGGGGTTGATCTCTTCTCCCAGGCAACCAGCACCAGAACAAGAGGACACAGTCTCAAGCTGTGCCAGGCGAAGTTTAGACTGGAGGTGAGGAGAAAGTTCTTCACAGAGAGAGCTGTTAGCCATTGGAATGTGGTGCCCAGGGAGGTGGTGGAATCACTGTCCCTGGAGGTGTTTGGAAAGGGATTGGACATGGCACTCGGTGCCATGGTTTAGTAATAATAAGGTCTGTGGCGACAGGTCGGACTCAATGATCTTTGAGGTCTTTTCCAACCTTATTGATTCTATGATTCTACCCTGGTGCTTCTACTTTGCCTGTAGCTTACTGGTTTGCTGGAAGTCTGAAAAGATTGCTACTGAATGGTATCAATGTGGTGTTTTACATGGAATTTGAGAAACTGAAGTTGTAAAAAGCTGGAAATATCTGATGTGTTGCGGGGAGAGTGAAAAGTGAATGGTACTTTTCCTATGGCAAAATGAGAGGCATCAAATAACTGAGAGTGTGATTACAGACCTGAACTCCTCATTAATGGCACACAAAATTCCAAGGGGTGCAGGAATGACCTTCTCTTGTGTCAATTAACCATGCAGTCATGTGGTAACATTATTTATGTATTAAATAAAAGTATCACTCATGATCTGGCAACAGAATGTGTAAATTCTTCCTCTCGTTAGCACTTGGTTTAAAATGAGTTTAGTTCACAATTAGAGACTTGGTTGGGGTCAAGTTCATTTTTGTGAAGCTCCACGTGCTACTCAGTCACTAGGTGCAAATCCTGTTGTTTACAGGACTGCTTTTTACATGTAAATTAAATACAGTGTGAAAATTAGTTGTTACACCTACTAGCAACAAATATGAGACATGTGAAACACTACAAGCAGTTGCTTTTGACAATGAAGTAGAAAGAGGAAAGTAAGTTTGCACCCCAGCTTGCTTAGAATATGAAGGAAATGCAAACTAGCTAGGCAGCCTAACTTCAGAATTCTTTGGGGGGGAAATTGCTCCTTGAATCATGCAGTGTGAGAAAATTACATATCTTTATTCAGCACATTAAGATCAAAGCTGCTACAATTAATTACGAAGTGAGCAGTAAATTACTGCACTCTCCATTCTCTCATGGCTATCTCCACCAAAGCCAACACGTCTTTCATGCCTTGTTGTTGCATCTTTGAACTTCTTTACCACAAGCCTTCTTTTCTATCCAGAATCGATCTGCTTTTCTTTTTAGAGGAAAAAAGCAAGGAAAAACATCTGGTGGAAGGGCAGAGGACAGATTTAAGGGCATAAAGTTTAGGTGAGGCTGTTAAAAGCAAACATCATCTTTATGCGAACGCAGCGGCAAGTCTGGGTTACAAGGCGGGTCCTTCCCATGCTCTTCACGGTCTCTCTCCATCCCTTGAGTTCCCCAGGCGCGCCTTTGCCAAGTCTCCATCCTTCCTCGCTCGCCGCTGCCTCCTGACGTCCAGCACGCAGGTGTTCTCGGTACCGCGGCCGCCCCCTGCTCTCGACCGACCCTTTTTCCTCTCTCGGGCCCGCACCCCTCGCTCCCACTCATCCTCTTTTTGGAAAATCTGTACGTTTTCCATGGAAGCTCACACCCGTGAGACTGCTTCCCCCTACAGGCCACCCCCGAGGCCACCTCTTTGCCTGTGTCCCGCTCCCCTGCCAACGCGAGGCCAAAGGCTGCGGCTCCGCTGGGCGCTCGCAGCCCATGTGTGCGGCACACTGGATCGGGGACTCGGTAACCGTCACACGTCCGGACGGGATGCGGCAGGGCACGGGGCACCCGCGGTGCCAGAGCTTGTCCGCAGGGCATTTGTCGCGGCGGTGGCGGGCCTCTCCCTCCTCCTCCGCCTGCTGCTGCCGCCTCTGCCTCTTCGCCGCCCGCCTCCCGCGGAGGAGATGCTGCTGCAGGCGGGGGCGCTGCTCCTTACGTCAGGAGGTGCGGCTCCCCGGGTCCGGTGCTGCCCTCCCCTTCCTCTCCCCCCGACGCTTTTATGTCTGTCTTTAAACGCCGTCGCAGTGAGGCTTGAGCACATGTGCTTGCCACCGCCTGCTCGCCGCTGAGCCCCGCGCCGGAACGGCCGCGCTCGCCACCCCTGGCCCCTCATTCCCTCGCTCCCCGCCGCTGGCGCCTAGCGAGCCCCGCGGGAGGAGGTAAGGCAAGGGAAGGCGGCGGTTAGGGAAGGCGGCGGCTGCGGAGGGCGGGCGAGCGAGCAGGGCGCCGCCACGATTCCGCGCGTTCCCAGCCCAGCCGTGCGACCGGCGCCGCATGGGGAGCATGGCCGGCCCCACCGCCTCGCTTATTCAGCTGGGCGGGCGGGCAGGAAGGGGCAGGGGTGCGAGGAGGAGGGGGTGGGGGTGTCCTTTTCCGTCCTGTGTACGCTTTCCTGCGGGGAGCATGGGGGTCCCTCCCCCCGCGGCGAGGCTGCCTTCGCCCCGGGGCCAGCATCTTGCTCGCAGCGAGGGGACCAGCCCCACGGAAGACAATAGCGAGCGCCCGCTGGCAGCCGCCCATGTGTTTTAACTCGGCAGTATGTTAAGAGGATGTACGGGTCTGTTTTAAGAATAAAGGGGGGAGGTGGGGGGTGGCAGGGAATTTGCATCCTTTTGCTACCATGAGTTATAGAAATGTCATTAAAAATCTCCCGCGTGTTGTTTAAAGCACGTTAAATGTATGTGCAGCGCATGTTTCACGGGGAGCGGGGCCGAGGGCCGGCTCCATCGCGGGAGTGGAGCGCCGTGTTGATGCGCCTCCCTGCGCGGCTATCTATCTCCGGGCTGGCAGGGAGCGGGACGAGGCTCGCCGTTCCGGCAGATGAGGGAGGGAGCGGGAACATCGCCAGTTGCGCCGGGAGCGGCCCGCGGGCGCCCATCCCCGCCTGGTGACGGCGGCAGCGTGCGAGGCTGAGTCGCAGCAGGGCGAGGGCTGCGGTCGCCGTGTTCGATGGCTGGGTGGAGGAGGCGCAGGAGGTAGGTGGGGAAGTCCCGCGGCTGCCCGGGCCCCGCATTGTTGCTGCGGAGTGTGGGCGTCGCCCGGCGGGGGCCGGCGCGGTGCCTTCCCATCGCCGCCACCCGCATCCCTCGCCCCACGCCGGCTGGAGCGGCCTCGGTGGGCTGGGTGCTGGGTGCACCCTAGTGTCGGCCATGTTTGGGTGGGAATGGTGATGAGGACCTTTTCTCAACCTTTGTGCGTCCTGGATCTATTTCCCCTTTATTAGGTGCACCCCCTGTGTACTACGGCACATCCACAGGGTAGACTCTCTGGACTGTACCTGCAGTTTCCTCCCCAGTGATTTCTTCCTTTCCCCCGCCCTCCGCCCTTCAATTTCCGTATCAATTCTTTTTTCCCATGCCCATATTGGCTGGGGTTTGTGCCGGTTTTGCTAGTATTAGATCAAACTGGAATGTCTGTGCTTTTCTGGGTGGAAGTAAATGAGATGATTGAAATCTGCCTGCGCAGTCATACTGACCTACCCCACGAGAGGTTCCATTTAAGTAAATCACGCTTTGTTTTATTTGGAAAAGGTGTAATCAAGAGCTCATCCTCAATCAGCCATTTTATTATCCGTGAGGTATTGCTCCATAATCAGCTCACTGCTGGAGGGTTGATTTCTGAGAGAAGCCTAATTGTTTTTCAACAATGTGTCAACATCAAACATGCCACTGACATACTATAGGATGTGGATCCAAATCTCTTGTTTTCTCCCTGCAAAGGAAGTATAAATGAAATGATGATTTTGTTGTGTCATGTCCATGTGCACTGGATGTATTATGCAAACAGCTTACTCTGATTAAAAAATTATGACTATATGCTCTTCTTGTTTTTTTTTTTTTTCCAGTAGTATGCTTCCTATTATCAACATCTCATTAAAAAGGAGACTTTTAAAAATACTTAGGAAAAATTGCTTAATTTTGTCTTGACTAATAGACAAGGTGCTGGCTTACACACAGACCATATCAAGAGAAGGATAGACTTAAAGCCTGCGTTTGGTGCATATCCAGCACTCCCTTCGGGCTCAGCTCGGATTCAAAACCCAAAGCTGCCATTGGTTTTGAAACTGAACCGTTTGATAGCTGTTCAGATGTGCCACCAACAGTGAAACTAAGTAAGTGAAACTGCTAATCATTTTTAAACTAGTTTTGCAGCACAGCCTGATTCCTGTTGACCTTTAATATCGTCATCCTTCCAGTTTTCTTTTTTCTTGTGGGCAAGCGAGAAACTAGTAGTGCAGATGAGAACCATGTAGAATGAACAGCTTTATTAGCCCTCTTTTCTCTGCTGTATATTGCAAAACTTTTAACATGTTGCATTTATCAGACAATTGCACAACAAAAACCCACCCCAAACCAGACTGTTCAGAACCACAGTATCTACTCATTACAGCCATTCCTTTTGTGTTGTTGAGATATATCTCGTCGTAATTGTTGCTCAGGTGGCATGGAATCGTATCATTTTGGGAGTATTTATGGTAGGATTGTAATTTTTTTTTTGGAAGACTGATTTATTTGTTTATTTTTAATACTCTATAGTGTACAACCAGGAGGGTCCACAACATTAAGGACACTCTGGTGTACAACCAGGAGGGTCCACAGCATTAAGGACACGTCCGCCCGGTCCCCATCTGCTCTCCACTGTGCTGCTGTTTCGTGCATATGAAGGAATAATGTTCTTGCTCAAAAGACAAAAAGGCTAGATTTTGGAAGAACAGTTTGGGCTCCTTTGCTCAGAAAGTTTATGGCTTTTCTGTGGGACATTAAGGTCTCTGAATTCTCTCAGTTGATTGCAGAATGACTTTTATCCATCGGCAGGTGGGCTCTCCAAATTTCTGCAGTTCTCTTCTTCCTTGAAATTTGATTCAAAGTGGCCTTGCCACTACTCAGGAAATAATCCAGAATGATTTAGGGGTGGAGAACAAAAATCTAAGAATTATAACTGAGCAGTATTCTGCTGGAGAGCTGGATGCACAATACCTGACAAGCCCATACAAAGTAGTGAGAAAGAGCAATGGTAGCTGCCAGAATGGTTGCTCTAGGCACTGGCTGTAACTGTGCTGAGCTTCTCCAAAGCCTACGCTGAAACAGAGGTCTTCATTCTTACCCTTCAACTCTACAACTTACTGTTAAATCTTCAAAGGTTCCTAATTTTCTCCATGGAGGAAGGAAAGAAAAAGGTTCTGATAATGCTGTGAACAACAGTGGCTCGAATCTTAACAGTTCCAGTAGTCTTTAGTTCCCACATTGGGAAAATATGGGTTTTGCTGCTGACAAATGGTATTATTTTTGCATTTCAAGCTTGTGCTGCAGTGCCAGTGATTCAGCACACTCTTCTTCAGCCAAGATGGAGAAGGGATGAGAAACTGGAATAGGATGTTTATGGTCTTAAGAGTTTTCTATAGTGGAGTTGGTGTTAAATCATCTTCTTTTTAAAGGCAGAGATTTACTGCAACGTAACTCATGAAAGCAAAATTGATACAATGCAATAATCACTTGAGGAGAAGGAAGATTTCTGCTGATAGATCTGTGAACAGTTCAGCCTCTCTGATTATGTATGAAAAACAGACAAAGAAGTAATCACACAAATTCTTCTCGAGGACAATTTGATTTGCTTACTGATCCATTCAGAAGCCAGAGAATAAAAGTCTCAGAGCCACGAAGTAATGTCTTAACTTTTGGTACCTGATTTTTTACAACTTAAATAACTTCAGTACTTAAATATTTAAGCATACTTCAATATCCTTTCACTTCTCAGAAGTGTGATCAGATTCTGTGGTGAAGTTGTTATTCTCTTGTAGCTTGCATGGTTTGTTTCAAGTTGCCAGCAGCTCCAGCTTTTGAGCTTGACCGGTCAAGGGTGGAGTATTGTCAGAGCTGTCCAGATTACTTCACTTGGCTTGAGATGGAAGAGTGATAACGACAGGATTTGTTCCTTCAGTGAAGTACATACAGGAAAAGACTGCAGAATAAGTGATATGTTTTCTCCACTTGAATAAGAAATTGTAGTTGGCACATCATGTAGGTCCATGAAATATTTCAGTGATGATTAGAGGATGATTAGAGGGCTGGAGCACCTCTTCTACGAGGACAGACTGAGAGAGTTGGGGCTGTTCAGTCGGGAGAAGAGAAGGCTCTGAGAAGACCTTATTATGGCCTTCCAGTATCTGAAGGGGACCTACAAGAAAGCTGGAGAGGGAATTTTTAGGGTGTAAGGACTGGGGGAATGGAACAAAACCAGAAATGGGTAGATTCAGATTGGATGTTAGGAAGAAGTTGTTCCCCATGAGGGTGGTGAGACGCTGGCACAGGTTGCCCAGGGACGTGGTGGAAGCCTCGTCCCTGGAGGTTTTTAAGGCCAGGCTGGATGTGGCTGTGAGCAGCCTGCTGTAGTGTGAGGTGTCCCTGCCCATGGTTGGGGGGTTGGAACTGGCTGATCCTTGAGGTCCCTTCCAACCCTCACAATTCTATGATTACATGTTGATTTTTGAGCAGAAATTACTGAGAAGTCTGTGAAAGCAGGTGAGAAACTATGACAAGACCAATAAAGTCTTTAGAGTTCCCATGCAATGAGAGGAAAAAATACTGACATTCAAAAGTTCTAGGTTGTAACTTTCTTAGGTATTTCTGCTGTGATTTGGAAGAAGTCATACAAATACTTACAATCAAATCTATTGTCAATGAACAATTCTGAGAGAGAAATCCTACTTTTTTTGGGGGAGGGGGATAAATGATTATGTTTGTTTTATAATAGTATGAAGTATTATTCTGTAACTAAAAAAATGTAAGGAGACTAGTCTGGAAGGGAAATTATCTGTATTTCAGACTTTGCTGGGTCTTGATGTAAGGTAAAACCAGGAAGAACATTTTTTAGGGTCTGAGGAAAAAAAATGTCCTAGTAATGTGAAAGAGATGTAGGTGTCACTGAAGTCTGTATAACTAGCCATATGTGTAGCAGGTGTGAATTCACACTTGCATCTTTAAATAATTTTGCTAAATAATTTCATTGTATAGAGACACTAGAATGAAAAACAAAATAAAAATTAACTTTTTCTAATGCTTTGAAGTCTCCTATGGCCCAAAGATCTCTTAGTTTTTTGCATTGTAACGTAGTAGGTCCAGTTTTGGGTTCCCCAGTTTAAGAGTGACAGAGACCTGATGGAGAGAATCCAACAGAGAGCCACGAGGCTGGTTAGGAGCACCTCCTCTGTGAAGAAAGACTGAGAGCCCTGGGGCTGTTTAGTCTGGAGAAGAGAAGGCTGAGAGGGGATCTGATCGATGTCTATCAATAGTTGAGGGGTGGGTGTCAAGTGGAGGGGGCCAAGCTCTTTTGGGTGGTGCACAGGAATAAGACAAGGAACAATGGATACAAACTTGAACAGAGGTGGTTTCAGCTCAACATGAGAGGAAAACTTCTTTCCAGTGAGGGTGACAGAGCACTGGAACAGGCTGCCCAGAGAGGCTGTGGAGTCCTCTTCTCTGGAGACTTTCAAAACCCACCTGGATGCATTCCTGTGCAGACTCCCCTGGGTGATTCTGCTTTGGCAGGGGGGTGGACTGGATGATCTCTGGAGGTCCCTTCCGACCTCTAATAATACAATACAATAATACAATACAATACAATACACCAGGTTGAAAGACACCTTCAAGATCATCGAGTCCAACCCATCAACCAATCCAAAACAACTAAACCATGGCACCAAGCACCCCATCAAGCCTCTTCCTGAACACCTCCAATGAAGGTGACTCCACCACCTCCATGGGCAGCACATTCCAATGGGCAATCACTCTCTCTGTATAGAACTTCTTCCTAACATCCAGCCTAAACTTCCCCTGGTGCAGCCTGAGACTGTGTCCTCTTGTTCTTGTACTGGCTGCCTGGGAGAAGAGGCCAACCTCTGCCTGGCTACAACCTCCCTTCAGGTAGTTGTGGAGAGCAATAAGGTCACCCCTGAGTCTCCTCTTCTCCAGGCTAAGCAACCCCAGCTCCCTCAGTCTCTCCTCACAGGGCTTGTGTTCCAAACCCCTCACCAACTTTGTTGCCCTTCTCTGGACACGTTCCAGCAAGTCAACATCCTTCCTAAACTGAGGGGCCCAGAACTGGACACAGGACTCAAGGTGCGGCCTAACCAGTGCAGTGTACAGGGGCAGAATGACCTCCCTGCTCCTGCTGGCCACACTGTTCTGATGCAGGCCAGGATGCCATTGGCCTTCTTGGCTGCCTGGGCACACTGCTGGCTCATGTTCAGGCTACCATCAACCAGTACCCGCAGGTCCCTCTCTGCCTGGCCGCTCTCCAGCCACTCTGACCCCAGCCTGTAGCACTGCCTGGGGTTGCTGTGGCCAATGTGCAGAACCCGGCACTTGGAAGTGTTCAATCTCCTGCCCTTGGACTCTGCCCATTTGTCCAGCCTGTCGAGGTCCCTCTGCAAAGCCTCTTTGCCCTCCAGCAGATCAACTCCTGCCCCCAGCTTGGTGTCGTCCGCAAATTTACTGATGATGGACTCGATGCCCTCATCCAGATCATCAATAAAGATGTTGAAGAGCATGGGGCCCAGCACTGATCCTTGGGGCACACCACTAGTGACAGGCCGCCAGCTGGATGTGGCACCGTTCACCACCACTCTCTGGGCTCGTCCCTCCAGCCAGTTCCTAACCCAACGCAATGTGATCCTGTCCAAGCCATGGGCTGATAGCTTGGCCTTAGCCTGCTTTGCCTTATGTACTGTGATAACAGAGACATCAAATAAGCTGATACTTATTTACCTTATGATTTTTGTCCAGTTTTCCTGGTATTAAGAGCAAAATCTTGGGAAAACAGACTGAGCTTCATGTAATATCAGAAGACTGTGATACATGTAACATGCATTAGCATGTCATTAGCACATCTCTGAAGGATGCAGAGAAGGATATGTTTCATTGCACAGATGTGACCGGACAGAACATAATTGTCTTTCATTACGATTAAATTAAGTACCTATTGAATCTGTATCTATTACAGACTAACTGCATTAAACTAGTTAGGGCAAAATGCTGGATCATGGAGTTCACCCCAAAGAGCAAGCATCCTAAGGGGCTGCTTCAGTAGACAGATAAAAATGGGCTTGACCAGGCAAAAAGAAGGCTATGGTGCATATTCTTATTTCCGCCAAAGAACACAATGCTGCATTGCAGCAGGAATTCAGCCTGTGCACGGAGTACTGTAACACAGTGTAACTTGCTGAAATAATTATCTGTACACAGATTCCCCCACTGATAGCCATTCTTCACAGTCACAGTACTCCCACGAAATCTGGTGTGCTCCTGCAGTCGTCTTTCTCTCTTTCTCACTCGAATGTGATGGTCGTAGCTATCCCCCACGTACTCTCTGCACCAGCGGCCTGATTCCTTTTTTGTAGACCCACAGCCATACTTGGCTTCTGAGATGTTGGGTTCCCTTTTTCTGTGTTGGTTGTTCCCATCATGCCTTCTTGTGCTAAGCTCAAAGACTTGTATTTGAGATGCACTTCATGGGTTTTATTCACGGTGCAAAAAGGTTCTCTTCGACGCTTTTGTGTCTAGTTCTCATCCAGTGATTTCCTTTAACTGGAAGCTCAGGCATAAAAATCAGCCCAGATCGCTTATGAACATCTGCCACGATGAAAATCATGGCTTCTAGTCTTAGCAGTCCTCTGCTGGCTCATGCTGGTTTCTTCACTGGAAGTCAAGGTGGAGATTTCATGATCCAGGAACGCAGGATGTGAGCTTGTGGGGCTGGACTGCTACACTGCGGTACCACAGCCTGCCTTCAAAGCAGAGATTCCAGCCGTGTGAGCTGGCTGCAGCTCCGTATTGCATGTTGCTACTCCCACAGCAGCATGTTGGTGTGTTAACTGCTTCACTGGAGAAGAAAGCAGGAGTTCTGAAGAACAGAATGTATTAGAATTTGAATGTTTCTGTCAAATTGCTATGTTTTCATCAGATGTAAAAGTAAGGTAATAAAAGAAATAAAGTACAGTGTTCTGGAGAAGAATGGAGGACCTTTTCCTATGGAAAAATCTTACTTGATTTAATAAGTTGTTTCCAGCTAGCTGGCTGTTGGTTAATGTGATAGAATACAGCCCTTTTTTCCATGGGCTTTTCAGAGAGGAGTGTTGGTTTTGAGGAGGAATACAAACGCGATACATAATTGTGTTTTAATTTGTCAGAAAAGCATTGCTGAATGTTCTTTAATACCTAGTTGCTGCAATGTTATTGTGGGATGTTTTAAACCTGAAATTGCTTTATCAATGGCTTTTTCTAGGGACTTGTGCTGTAGCTGCAAAGAACATGGTGCAGTTGTACTCAGGAATTCATAAGCAAATAAGGTTTTTTGGTGCCTGTTTTTCTCAGCAGTCACCGTCCTCATAACTTCATTGCTCACTGCTCAACTATACAGTTGAGAGAACTGCATAGTTGAGCCACCTAAACATGAGCCAGCAGTGTGCCCAGGTGGCCAAGAAGACCAATGGCATCCCGGCCTGCATTAGGAATAGTGTGGCCAGCAGGAGCAGGGAAGTCATTGTGCCCCTGTACTCTGCATTGGTTAGGCCACACCTTGAGTACTGTGTCCAGTTCTGGGCCCCTCAGTTTAGGAAGGACATCGAGACATTTGAACCTGTCTAGAGAAGGGCAACAAGGCTGATGAGAGGCCTTGAGCACAAGCCCTATGAGGAGAGGCTGAGGGAGCTGGGATTGTTTAGCCTGGAGAAGAGGAGGCTCAGAAGAGACCTCTTTGCCCTCTACAACTACCTGAAAGGTGGTTGTAGCCAGGAAGGGGTTGGTCTCTTCTCTCTACCAACCAGCACCAGAACAAGAGGACACAGTCTCAAGCTGCACCAGGGGAAGTTTAGGCTCAAGGTGAGGAGAAAGTTCTTCACTGAGAGAGTCATTCGTCATTGGAATGTGCTGCCCGGGGAGGTGGTGGAGTCGCCGTCCCTGGAGGTGTTCAAGAGGGGATTGGATGTGGCACTTGGTGCCATGGTCTAGTCATGAGGTCTGTGGTGACAGGTTGGACTCGATGATCTCTGAGGTCTCTTCCAACCTTGGTGATACTGTGCTTCTGTGATTGTTGTCTAGTAAGTGGCTGTATATTGGTGTGCAGATCTGTCTGATAGAGATGTGACGAGAGGGGAGCCTGGCATGAGATTCCTTACCAGTGTAACTGAAGGGAAGCAGGCAGTGTTGGACAGCCCCAGTCTAACTCCCTTACTAGGCGTTATGTAGAAGAAAGATTGGCAGAAAACGGCACGCAACAATTTTTTCTTTCAGTGTATCTCTTTTGGTGTTTCAAATACTGAAGTTCCTTTGAGTCTTACTGCAAATGCTTGCAGCTTGGTCAGTGGGGGCTTTACAGGTCTTATCTCTTGTGCCAGCATTTCTGAATGCTAGCCTGAAGCTGAGGTAAAAGTTGTATAGCAAGCCTAGGTCTCCCAGGGAGCTAATTTGGGTCTGAATTCTCTGTTGCAAGGGATTATTATTGCTTAATCTGCTAATAATGTGGCAGCCTAATCAGGTTACTTTCCTTCAATGTGCTGATGCATTAAGGGTTGATTATATTTCTGTAGAAGAAAATAACAAAATTCCCCACTGTGTTCTGAGAAAGTAACTTTGGGTCTGCAGTTTGCTTGATGTGTCGAAGACAGCTCAGTGTTTTCTCTTTCACTATGAGTAAGAGAGGTTTTAATATACCAAGGACAGTATGAGTAAGACATCGTAAAAATGTCTGATCATCTTCAAAATGATGATGATCAAAGGGCTGGAGCCTCACTCCTGTAAAAGACAGGCTGAAAGAGTTGGTGTGACATATTCATGCTAAAGAAAAGAAAGCTCTGGCAGGACTTTACAACAGCTTCCCAGTACTTAAAGGGGGCCCCTGGAGGTATTCAGAAAAGGGTTGGACGTGGCACTTGAAGCCATGGTTTAGTTGTCAGGAGGTAGAATAGAATAGAATAGAATAGAATAGAATAGAATAGAATAGAATAGAATAGAATAGAATAGAACTAATCAGGTTGGAAAAGACCATAAAGATCATCGAGTCCAGCCTATCACCCAACACCGTCTAATCAACTAAACCATGGCACCAAGCACCCCATGCAGTCTCTTCCTAAACACCTCCAGTGATGGTGACTCCACCACCTCCCTGGGCAGCACATTCCAATGGCCAAGCTCTCTTTCTGTGAAGAGCTTCTTCCTAACATCCAGCCTAAACCTCCCCTGGTGTTAGGTAATAGGTTGGACTTGATGACCTCCGAGGTCTTTTCCAACCTGGTTGATTCTGTGATTCTATGGGGAGAGGGAGTCTTTATCAGGACCTGTAGTGACAGGCCAAATGGTCTTAAATGGAAAGAGAGTAGGTTTAGGTTTAGAAATTAGGAAGAATTCTTTCCTGTGGCAAGACACTAGAACAGGTTTCCCAGAGAAGCTGTGGATATTCCATCCCTGGAAATGGTCAAGGGCAGTTAGAATGGTGCTCTGAGCAACCTTGTTTGGTGAAAGGTCCCCACCTGTGCTGGAATTAGATGACCTCTAAGGTCCCTTCTAGCACAAAGCAATCTGTGGAAAAAAAATCTGATTTGTTTGATTTAATGATGATTTTTTTTTCCCAGACAGAAATAGTTTGCTAAATACTCTTCTCACTGAACCCCATGTACTGTTCAGCAATTTCTATTAAATTCCTTCAAACAACACAGATGCTTCTCAGGTCAGTTCAAAAGATTAATGTTTAGATATTTTTTAAAGAGATTTTGTGACCTTATTGCCCTCTACAACTGCCTGAAGGGAGGTTGTAGCCAGGCAGAGGTTGGTCTCTTCTCCCAGGCAACCAGTACCAGAACAAGAGGACTGGGGTCAGAGTGGCTGGAGAGTGGCCAGGCAGAGAGGGACCTGCGGGTACTGGTTGATGGTAGCCTGAACATGAGCCTGCAGTGTGCCCAGGCAGCCAAGAAGGCCAATGGCATCCCCTGCATCAGAACAGTGTGGCCAGCAGGAGCAGGGAGGTCATTCTGCCCCTGTACACTGCACTGGTTAGGCCACACCTTGAGTCCTGTGTCCAGTTCTGGGCCCCTCAGTTTAGGAAGGATGTTGTCTTGCTGGAGCGTGTCCAGAGAAGGGCAACAAAGTTGGTGAGGGGTTTGGAACACAAGCCCTGTGAGGAGAGACTGAGGGAGCTGGGGTTGCTTAGCCTGGAGAAGAGGAGACTCAGGGGTGACCTTATTGCTCTCCACAACTACCTGAAGGGAGGTTGTAGCCAGGCAGAGGTTGGTCTCTTCTCCCAGGCAACCAGTACCAGAACAAGAGGACACAGTCTCAGGCTGCACCAGGGCAGGTTTAGGCTGGATGTTAGGAAGAAGTTCTATACAGAGAGAGTGATTGCCCATTGGAATGGGCTGCCCATGGAGGTGGTGGAGTCACCATCATTGGAGGTGTTCAGGAGGAGACTTGATGGGGTGCTTGGTTGCATGGTTTAGTTGTTTGGGTGGGTTGGATTGGTTGATGGGTTGGAGGCGATGATCTTGAAGGTCTCTTTCAACTTGGTGTATTGTATTGTATTACATAAGGAAGGGGAATATCATCTTCTATTTTGTTCATTTCACTTGTGGAAAAGTCCAGAGAAATACTGTTTTCCTCAATAAGTGTGATAATAAAAACTTCCCTTTGTCTTCAGCTGACACATGACATCATTTGAATTAGGAAAAAAGGATGAGTGAAACTGCCTGGAAATCAGAGTGAAATCAATTGATCAAATTGCATAATCCAGATCATAGGAAAAAAACCCCAAACAAACAATACAAAACACAACCCCAAGCAAACAGGCTAAGTTATATTTTAGACCTTTTAATCCAAAGTGATGGTTATATCTAAAAGCACATTACATGGTCTAGTAGGCATGAGGTCTTGGGTGACAGGTTGGACTTGATGATCTTTAAGGTCTTTTCCAGCCTTGTTTATTCTATGATTCTGTACAAGATTTAGGACTCTTGAGGTTAAAATTACTCCAGTAATGGCTGAGTCTACCACAGGCATTTCGGCAGGTCATTAATAAAGATGGTTTATTAAGTAGATACTTTTTTTAAGGATACTTCAGAGAAACAGTCCTGATTTAATAAGAATAGAATGCAGAATACAGAATTCACCAGCTTGGAAAAGACCTTCGAGATCATCCAGTCCAACCTATCACCCAACACCATCTAAGCAACTAAACAATGCCACCAACTGCCTCATCCAGTCTCTTCTTAAGCACCTCCAGGGATGGTGACTCCACCACCTCCATGGGCAGCACATTCCAATGGCCAATCTCTCTTGCTGTGAAGAATTTCTTCCTAACATCCAGCCCAAACGTCCCCTGGTGCAGCTTGAGACTGTGTCCTCTTGTTCTGTTGGTGTTTGCCTGGCAGAAGAGACTAACTCCCACCTGGGTACAACCTCCCTTCAGGTACTTGTAGAGAGCAAGACGGTCTCCCCTGAGCCTCCTCTTCTCCAAGCTAAACACCCCCAGCTCCTTCAGACACTCCTCACAGGGCTGTGCTCCAAACCCCTCCCCAGCTTTGTTGCCTTTCAGTGGACACATTCGAGCAACTCAACATCTTTCTTAAACTGAGGGGCGCAGAACTGGACACAGGACTCAAGGTATGCCCTGACCAGTGCTGAGTACAGAGGCACAATGACTTCCATGCTGCTTCTGGCCACAGTTGCTGTATCCTGTCGCATAATGCTGTATTGCTGCATAAGGCTCTGTAGAAGGTAGCTAGTAATGAACTAACCGAAAGAGCAGTTTAACAGAATTTGACATGTGCTTTCCTAATTACTGTTTGATGCTAATGAGTAACTTAAACACTGGACTAGACCCAAATGGTGGGGGAACTTAAAACAACATTTCTAGATGTTTAGGTGTTTCCCTATTCAGTCTTCACTTGCAAACATTCATATCTAGACTTAGCTTAGAATCATAGAATCAATAAGGTTGGAAAAGACCTGAAAGCTCATCAAGTCCAACCTGTCACTCAACACCTCATGACTACTAAACCATGGCACCAAGTACCACGTCCAGTCCCTTTTTGAACACCTCCAGGGACAGTGACTCCACCACCTCCCTGGGCAGCACATTTCAATGGCTAACTACTCTCTCTGTGAAGAGTTTTCTCCTCACCTCGAGCCTAGACTTCCCCTGGCACAGCTTGAGACTGTGTCCTCTTGTTCTGGTGCTGGTTGCCTGGCAGAAGAGACCAACCCCCTCCTGGCTACAACCTCCCTTCAGGTAGTTGCAGAGAGCAACTTAGTAGCTTGGTATCTGCCTTCTCTGCATGTTTCATTTGGATCAAAAAGGGAGGCTTCTGTGAATTGCTTGGAGTGTGTTCTGGAAGTCCTGGGCTTGGAGCTTCTGGACCCACACTTTGATCGTAGTGCCTGGTCTGATAGGATTCCTCAAGTTTTTGGGTACTCACTCCTTTAGTACAGAGATCAAATTGTTAATTCCAACAGTTTGAGATCACATGTGGGTTTGTGATGTATCTTGAAGGACTGTCCTGCATTCCAGTTGGAACCCAAAACCTCTCTGCTGAGCATGCCCCCTGTGTTTTCTCAGGCGCCGTTAACTACTACAGGTCTGTGCAGTTACAGTGCTATGGGTAACACCCTGCTTAATGGAAGGGTAATGACAGGGGAATGAATATGATACTGTGCTGGGAATAAAGGTATCAAGCCCAGCTTATTTTGAAGTGTAGTAATGCAATGTTTAATGCATGACTTGACGGAATGATGCAATTTCTGTTGGAATTGACTCATCTACGAGAGTTCCAGATAAATCATACTGCTGTGCTGCAAGTTACTGTGTCTAAAACAGTTAGTACAGGTGTGACCTTTTAAAACATTTTAAGAAATGGTGATAGATGCCTTGTGCTTTTTGGACCCAAACCACCTTTTGCTTATTGCAGTTAGAGAAATATTTCAGACCTACAGACCTTCAGAGCTGTTGTAGTTTCACCTGTGCAGGTGTTATTATTAAGTACAGAGAGAAACTGTTTAATTACGATACACTCCCTGAGCTTATTACTAATTAACTCCAGTTTACATCAGTGGAACCAAAGGAAGAGTTTGAAATGTGACTAAAAGTAGTGGTTGAAGTTCCAGGTGCTGTGGCTCGTAGTTCTAAAGCTACGTTAGGACTGCTTAAATGTTTCAACCATGCGTTATAGGCATTTGCATTCTGGTTCTACCTAGATATCTCAGAGCTAAGAGCTACAGAACCATACATGGACTAGAAGAGGGTGTAGACCTTTGAAGGGTTTATAACCCAGAGGACAACATAAAAAGAGACCTGAACAGACAATGCTTAGCCTGGGTATATGGAATATGGTATTAGGATTTCTCTATTGTCTTAATTCTTTCTCCACGTTCTGCTGTTCTGTGTAGAGCTGAAGCACCTTTTAAAGAGCTGGTATTAGTCAAAGCAAAGCCTGGTACTAGTTCTACCACATATCTGAAGGAAGGTTTACAGCACCCTGAGCCCTTCTAGTGACAGCGGTGAGCACAAAGTATATCACAAGCCAAGGCTCTACTGTGCTTAAAAAATATGGGCTGACTGCCAGACCTGGAGTTGCTGAGAGGAAGCAGTAACAGGAGAGAGAGGAAAGTGAGAAGGCAGTGATAGAGAATGAATGAAAAGAGCTTATAATGGAGTTCAGTAGGCAACTAGAGTGAAGGTCAACTTCCAAATCTTTGGAAACTGATGAAGAAGGTAATTGTCAGCTACTGGGCTGGTGATACTGTGGTGACAAGAGGTTGTAGTTCTGTTGTTGTGAAGTCTCATCTTGATAAGCTGTGGGCTGGGTTCCAGTGACTTCTTTTCTTCTGGACTGTCACTGAAGCAGCCAAGAGTTGCTGGATCTCTCAGTGACTGTGCTAACAGTCCGGTAGTAACTTGCAGTTCTCAGCTGTGTGTGGGTTCATTAGAACATGGTACAGCCTTCATCCTGTGGACCAGATGCTGCAGAAACTCCACAAGCAAAAGCTGAAAGGTCTTCATATATGTCGGAGTAATTTCTGCTTCCCATCAGTTAGCAGTTCCTGATTAGCCTTCTTGTCTTCCCTCTTTAGGGTTTTCATGAGGCTTAACACATAATCTAAATCCCTTTTAAGACTCTTAATTGTGCAGATGGCTTTGCCCTACTAGTTTTATGCCATGTGATTAGTGAAGAATTTCTCAAAAAAGGCATTCCTCCCCCAAAAATCTTCTGGTTACCTTAGTAAGGCAGCTGCAAGCAAGTCTGTCTGTCTGCCTTTGTAAATGATTCATTGTGTTGAACACGTATTCAGGTGCAGGCATTTTTTATGTCTGTGGAAACATGTTTGAAACAGCAGCTTCAGTTACAGCTTTCCAGATAGGTTCTTAGAAATAGGAAGTACATCAAAGCTCCTAAGAGGTGAGCATCTCACCTTTGAAAATATGGTTGTGGTTATATAGGCTGTGATGAAGGAAAGATGTTGAGTTGCTGGAAGGTGTCCAGAGAAGGACAACAAAGCTGGGGAGGGGTTTGGAGCACAAGTCCCATGAGGCGAGGCTGAGGGAGCTGGGGTTGCTTAGCCTGGAGAAGAGGAGGCTCAGAGGAAACCTTACTGCTCTCTACAACTACCTGAAGGGAGGTTGTAGCCAGGCAGAGGTTGGTCTCTTCTCCCAGGCAACCAGCACCAGAGCAAGAGGACAGTCTCAAGCTGTGCCAGGGGAGGTTTAGGCTGGATGTGAGGAAGAAGTTCTTCCCAGAAAGAGAGATTGGCCATTGGAATGTGCTGCCCAGGGAGGTGGTGGAGTCACCATCACTGGAGGTGTTTAAAAAGAAACTGGATGAGGCACTTGGTGGCATGGTTTAGTTGCTTAGATGGTGTTGGGTGATAGGTTGGACTTGATGATCTCGAAGTTCTTTTCCAACCTGGTCTATTCTATTCTATTCTATTCTATTCTATTCTATTCTATTCTATTCTATTCTATTCTATTCTACAATAATTCACCCTTGATCTTGAAGCATCAGGAGCATCCTATATATGTAAATGTTAATTGCTGCATGAGTCTCTGAAATGATTGGGAAAATGTTACCTGCTTTGTTTAAGATATATTTTTAATAAATTTCAGTCTGGCTGTTAAGTCAGGAAGTAAATGTAGTTGGCCTCCCAAATCTTATGTAAAGTACATAGCCCATATTATGCCTGGTAAGATGAATCTTGTTATGCCCTCAAAAGCAATTAGACTATCAATCTTTAGGAAATTACCCAAATCAACCCAAAACTCTCAGCAAGCAAATAAGATTGTTCTACGTAAATCTTTAAGACCAAACATTGGACCTAATTCCTACAATTTGTAAGTGATTTAGCAGCCACTTCTAACTAGAGAAGAGCAGATTTAGATGGGGCATCAGGAACAAGTTCTTTACCCTGAGGGTGGTGGAACACTGGAACAGGTTGCCCAGGGAGGTAATTCACAGGATGTTAGGGATTAGGACTGACCTCTGGAGACCTTCAAGTCCAACCCCCTGGCAGGGCAGGACCATGGAATCTAGCACAATTCACACAGGAACACATCTAGACAGGGCTGGAAAGTCTCCAGAGAAGGAGACTCCACAACCTCTCTGGGCAGCCTGTTCCAGTGCTCTGTGACCCTTACAGTAAAGAAGTTCTCATGTTGAGGTGGAACTTCCTCTGCTGGAGTTTACATCCATTACCCCTTGTTCTATCACAGGGCTTGGAGACATTGAAGGTGAAGCTTGACAAGACTTTGGGCAGCCTGATGTAGTTGAGAGTGCCCCTGCTTACTGCAGTGGGGGTTGGACTAGGTGACCTGGATATTAGGAAGAAATTCTTCGCAGAAAGAGAGATTGCCCATTGGAATGGGCTGCCCAGGGTCACTGTCCCTGGAAGTGTTTAAAATAAGACTTGATGAGGCACTTGGGGTGCCATGGTTTAGTTGATCAGATGGTGTTGGGTGGTAGGTTGGACTTGATCTCAAAGGTCTTTTCCAACCTGATTAATTCTGTGATTCTGTGACCTTTGGAGGTCCCTTCCAACCCAAACCATTCTATGATTCTGGTTTTTTTCCTCCTCTTGTCAAATCATGGAGATAAGAAGCTTGGTAAACTAAAGCCTATGATTTCTATTTTTTTCCCTGCATTGTGCTGTAATATATATTTTTTTTTCCCACAGATCCTTTCAGTAGAATTTCTAGAAGCAGAAGTCCTTACTCTTGATTCTGTGGTATCAAAGACTCCTCGAGCACCATCTTCAGGCTGTTTCTTCAGTATTTTTGGCCAGAGGGAGAGTTTTCTTCAGCACTTGTTCGTCTCTGAACTTGGCTTCTTCCTGTTTTTCTTGCATTACAAATGCCTAAGAACAGCAAGGTAGTGAAAAGAGAGCTAGATGATGATGTCATTGAGTCAGTTAAGGACCTTCTTTCTAATGAAGACTCTTCAGATGATGCCTTTAAGAAGAGTGAACTGATGGTCGATGATCAGGAAGAGAAAGACACAGATGTTGAAGAAGGCTCAGATGTAGAAGATGAAAGACCTGCTTGGAACAGCAAACTCCAATACATTCTGGCCCAAGTTGGATTTTCAGTGGGATTGGGGAATGTGTGGCGATTCCCATACCTGTGTCAGAAAAACGGTGGAGGTAAGTCTTGTGGGAGCTAGCTGTAGCTAAATGGTGAGGCTGAGCTTACTTCAAAGTGGTAAGAGACATCCTTAGTAAAACCTGCTTCAGCATGTCAGGGTTCTCTTTCAATTTCTGCCAGAGCCTATGAGGAAAACCACATACTCTTTTTATTTAGAGACACATCAGCTAGCAAGTAGCAAGTAACAGCAGCAAGTCTTACAAGATACCATTTCTACATTTAAGGGGACAAAGTTCTTGATATGACCCTAACTAGTGGCTAAGCAAAACAGTTATGAAGAGGCAGAGTTATTTAGGACGTGGCTATTATTGTGCTAGAGTGTTCTTTACAGTACCTGGACAATAAATCCAAGACATTAAATCTGATCCACTTGAAATCCACTTTAAATACCAAAGGAGTTTTCAGCTTTTATTATTTACACCTCAACTTTTTAATTGCTTTTAGCTCCTAGGCTACTTAATCACAATTCACTTTCTGGAAGAAGAACAAAATAATGGGGGAGCAAAAAGGATATTTTATGTTGGGTTTTTTTTTTGCTGATAATGAATACTTTAAGTCATTACATTAAGGGAATGCATCTGTTTTGTGCTGTTACACAGTTAAGTACTGTCCTAAACAGTGAGTTACTCTTCTCTTAGAACAGTAACATCAAGCTGTTTGGTAGCTTTCCATTTATGGTCTTGAATGTGGTATGAAGTAGGAAGCTGGAGACCTTCCTTCCTTGGTGAAAGATCTGCTTTATCCTATGCTCTGCTGTACCTTACTGCACTCCATTCATGCACATCCTGTCATGTGTAATGACTTAGTTGAAACCAAAACACACCTATCACTTTTAATGGTCGAAAAAGAGAACCTGTACCACAAAACAGAAAATAAAGAGCAATGTTTTTATTCCTGCTGGACTTTAAATATGGAATGACAAAACTGATGTAATTGAGGAGTGTAGAAATGAGCCTAGAATATAATCAGAGTATGATTCTGTAATTTATTTGGTGGGGTTTTTTTGTTTCAGGCAGTTCAAGCCTGGTGGGGGTTGGTCTATTCTTCCAGGCAACCAGCACCACAACAAGAGGACACAGTCTCAAGCTGTGCCAGGGGAAGTTTAGGCTGGATGTTAGGAAGAAGTTCTTCATGGGAAGAGAGATTGGCCATTGGAATGTGTTGCCCAGGGAGGTGGTGGAGTCACCATCACTGGAGTGTTTAGGGAGAGACTTAGTGCCATGGTTTTGTTGATTAGATGGTGTTGGGTGATAGGTTGGACTCAATGAGCTCAAAGGTCTTTTCCAACCTGGTTAATTCTATTCTGTTTCTATTCCATTCTCTCTCTTTTGAAAAGCCTGTGTTTAATGTAGTATTACTCATTTTTGCAAGCCTGTTAGATTCTCCTTTGAATCAACAGAAAAGATCCCTTGGTGTTCTTAAGCTGTTGGTTTCCCGTTGTTAGGTGCTTTTAAAGTTACTGTGCCAGTGAGTGTGGATTTAATTCAGATAAGGTATAAATGTATTCATTCTTTCACATTTTAGAGAAAAACCCTTCAACCCACGGGGATAATGGCATTTCATTAATCACACTTGTAAAAAACATAAATACAGAGTCATTTCAGGTTGAAATGAAATGTTTTGTCCTGTGCTGTTACTGCAGGAACTTGCATGTATAACATAGCCTCTGGGCACAATGTTTTCTGCATGTAGGTGAAACAAGGATTTGTTTGGCTTTTAACAATCATTTTGTACCATTTTAGCAAAGAGCAGCCTTCAGAGCAACAGAGAAAAGCAAGTGGTCATGAGAGCTAAAGCTTTCTTGGGTTTCAGATTAATTGTAATGCAAGATGGAGAGGGTGGCACAAAACATTGAAATGTGTGGAGTCTATTGGTGCCTGTGCAGATTAGATAGGTAATACTTAGGAGTGGGTAAAAGAATAGGAGAAAGGAGGGAAAGGTTCAAATGGATGGTGGAAAAAAACTACACAAATTTTACATGGGGTTACAGTTTTCTGCTACACATTATTTCTTAATGTTTCATTCTAGGTAAAATTAAGAGTGGGTTTCTGCCACCCACTTACAGAATGTACTTGGTTGGAAGAGACCTTCAGGATCATCTGGTCCAACTTCTGACCTAGCACTGAAGAGTCAACACTAAACCATGTCCCTAAGCACCAGGTCCACACTGCCTTAACACCCCCAGGGATGGTGATTCCACCACTGTCCTGGGCTGGACCATTCCAATGTTTGGGAACCCTTTCAGTGAAGAAATAGGTCCTGACATCCAGCCTGAGCCTCCCCTAGTGCAGCTGGTAACCGTTTCCTCTGGTCCTGTCACTTGACGCCAAGGAGAAAAGGCTGCCCCCTCCTCCCTCCAACATCCTTCCAGGTAGTTGTGGAGGGCAATGAGGTCTCCCCACAGCCTTGTCTTCTCCAGACTGACCAACCCCAGCTGCCTCAGATACTCCTTGCAAGCCATGTGCTCCAAGCCCTTCTCCAGCCTCATTGCCTTTCTCTGGACATGCTCTAGCCCCTCAATGTCCTTCCTGTAGTGAGTGGCCCAGAACTGAACACAACTCTCGAGATGTGGCTTCACCAGTGCTGAGCGCAGGGGGATGATCACCTCCCCATACCTGCTGGCCACAATATTTGTCATTCAAGCCAGGATGCCATTGGATTTCTTGGCCACCTGGGCTCACTGCTAACTCATATTCGTTCAACTATCAACCAATACCCCCAGGTCCCTCTCCATGGTGCAGCTTCCCAGCCACACATCCCGAGGCATAGCGTTGCATGGGGTGGTTGTGACCCAGGTGCAGGACCTGGCACTTGGCCTTGTTGAACCTCATACAATAACTCTTTACCCCATCAGTTTGACCTGCCTAGATCCCACTGTCCAGCTTCCCTACCCTCTAGCAATCTAAATATCAGTCAGAACTCTTCTGTGTTTTTTTTTCCCCAAGGACACTTTACTATAACCACC
This sequence comes from Picus viridis, assembly GCA_033816785.1. NCBI lineage: Eukaryota > Metazoa > Chordata > Aves > Piciformes > Picidae > Picus > Picus viridis. The sequence goes on from CM066567.1 coordinate 52,594,362, forward strand.
TGTTGAAGTCTGTGAGTGTAAGGTAAACCCTTTCTGTGGATTTTCATTTGAACTGTTTCAGTGTAGTGTTTGGCTAGGTCCCCACATTCATTTTGTCCAAACATTTTTCATTCTCTTCTCTGTATAAGGAACTTATAGAATAGAATAGAATAGAATAGAATAGAATAGAATAGAATAGAATAGAATAGAATAGAATAGAATAGAATAGAATAGAATAACCAAGGTTGGAAGAGACCTTGAAGATCATCGAGTCCAACCTGTAACCACAACCTCACAACTAGACCATGGCACCAAGTGCCACATCCAGTCCCCTCCTGAACGCCTCCAGGGATGGAGACTCAACCACCTCCCCGGGCAGCCCATTCCAATGACGAATCACTCTCTCGGTGAAGAACTTTCTCCTCACCTCGAGCCTAAACTTCCCCTGGTGCAGCTTGAGACTGTGTCCCCTTGTTCTGGTGCTGGTTGCTAGGGAGAAGAGGCCAACCCCTTCCTGGCTACAACCACCCTTCAGGTAGTTGTAGAGAGCAATGAGGTCGCCCCTGAGCCTCCTCTTCTCCAGGCTAAACAGCCCCAGCTCCCTCAGCCTCTCCTCATAGGGCTTGTGCTCAAGGCCTCTCCCCAGCCTTGTTGCCCTTCTCTGGACACGTTCAAGTGTCTCGATGTCCTTAAACTGAGGGGCCCAGAACTGGACACAGGACTCAAGGTGCGGCCTAACCAAAGCAGAGTACAGGGGCACAATGACCTCCCTGCTCCTGCTGGCCATACTATTCCTAATGCAGGCCAGGATGCGGTTGGCCCTCTTGGCTGCCTGGGCACACTGCTGGCTCATGTTCAGCTTCCCATCAACCAGCACCCCCAGGTCCCTCTCTGCCTGGCTGCTCTCCTGCCACTCTGACCCCAGCCTGTAGCACTGCCTGGGGTTGTTGTGGCCAATGTGCAGAACCCGGCACTTGGATGTGTTAAATCTCATGCCATTGGACTCTGCCCATCTGTCCAGCCTGTCGAGGTCTCTCTGCAAAGCCTCTCTGCCCTCCAGCAGATCAACTCCTGCCCCCAGCTTGGTGTCATCTGCAAATTTAGTGATGATGGACTCAATGCCCTCATCCAGATCATCAATAAAGATGTTGAAAAGCATGGGGCCCAGCACTGATCCCTGGGGCACACCACTAGTGACAGGCCGCCAGCTGGATGTGGCACCATTCACGACCACTCTCTGGGCTCGGCCCTCCAGACTGGCAAATACATTTGGCCCTCCATAACTGGCAAATACATTTGACAGTATATTAAGAAGTCATAAATGAATAAATATACTTTAAACCAAAAGAGAAGTAAACACAGAGTTACTCATTGGTTTCCCTCACAGGTTTCTTCCAGCATTTAATGTTCCAAAGGTCCCAATAAATGAGAAGGCAAATCCTAACCATGCAGTAATCTTCAGTTTTGTCTTTTCCTTTTTCTTTAAAGCTTCTCTGACAAGAACAACAAAATTAACAGAAAGAACATAGTGAAGACACAGACAGGGTAGCTCAAATAGATGTGGATTATTAGAGGATTTTGTGGAGAGAAAAAAAAATGCTGATGGTTACCTCCCAGTTTTCTTACAGGGATTTGGTTTGGTTTTGGCTGTGACCTGTAGTATGCCAGCACTCCTGACTTAAGAGGTCTGTACTGCTTCTGTGATGCCATCTTTAAAGGTGTTTTATTCACTGCTATGCTGCACTGATGCTTGGACCTCCATAGGTATCTTTCCAGTCTCTGTTTCTGAGTCTGGTCTGTACTGTCAAACCAATATAATTTCCAATCTCTGTTTCTGAGTCTGGTTTGTACCATCAAACCAATTTCCTTTCCAATCTCCATTTCTGAGTCTGATCTGTACCACCAAACCAATTTCCCTTCCAGTCTCCGTTTCTGAGTCTGGTCTGTACCATCAAACCAATTTCCTTTCCAATCTCCATTTCTGAGTCTGGTCTGTACGACCAAACCAATTTCCTCCACCTTATTTCTTGAGATCCCTTTTCCTATTGTTTTAATTCATATAAACTTTTAAAAAAATGTATTTAGAGCAAGTTCTAGTACTTTCTTATGTTCAACTAGGTCACAGCTAGATTAGGTAGCTCTTCTTTGCCTTTTGCTCTTGGCTCTTTCCCAGAAATTGTTTGTCATGAAAGGGGAGAGAAGAGGCCAATACACAGCTGGGATGAACTTCAGTTCACGTTGGAGAGGTAGCTGTGATGCAGAAAGTATCAAGAGAAAGGAAGGAGGCTGGGAGGAGACTGACAACACTCCATTGTGCTTATTTTCTTTCTCTGGGATGAGGGATGGGGGGAAGCAAAGGAGTTTCAGGCCCTGTGAATGAGGGGCTGGAGGTGTTCAGTAAAGTTTTGAGGAACTCAGTATGGATTCCTTTGTCTCCTTCACCTCTGTCCTTACCATAGGTCCTTCTTACCCCTCATTAGGCAATGCCCATTTGGCACTTCAGACACCTCTTCCACCCATTGCAACTTAACTTACCTCTTTTTCCTCCTTGATGCCTCCCCAAGGGTGTTTGCATTGGAACTGGGTGTGCTCTAATTGCACTTTAAAGATTTTCTATATTTATCATCTTTACACTCCAGCAGTTTATTTATAACTCTTACCCTAGATGAAGACAAATATGTGTGTTTCTTCAGATAGGTGCAGTTCCTGTATAGCAATTTCTTAACCTGTGTTAGCATGCATTAGGTTTAGAGCTGCCTCAGCTTCCTATGATTGATAGCCTTGGAAATAAACCACTCAGGTCTACTCAGTCTTGCTATGAGGCTAATAAATGGTGACAAATGGAAGTGTATTTTCTGCTGTTCATTGCAGTCATCTAGTGAATAACTTGCATACCTTTCACTTTTTTTTCAAACAAAGGAAGTACTGAAAGTTTATTCTGTCTAGTTGTCATTTTCCTTGGTGATGAGCAGAGGTCAAATGGTTCCTTCACATATGGGAAGTAACAAAAGCAAGCAAAATCAGCTGTTCTGCTGGATTAAGTGATATATGAGTGAGTGGTGTTACGAAGACAAGTGAACATACTTACCTAAGGGATGCTTCCAGTCTTGCAGCTGTTATTGGGAGTCTCCAAAGTACTGCACATCCAGGGATTTTGTGTTAGTATCATAGTATCAGTCAGGGTTGGAAGGGACCACAAGGATCATCTAGTTCCAAAATCCCTCTCATGGGCAGGGACACCCCACACTAGATCAGGCCGGCTGAAGCCTCATCCAGCCTGGTCTTAAACACCTCTAGGGACGGGGCCTCAACCACCTCCCTGGATAACCCATTCCAGGGCTTCACCATTCTCATGGTGAAGAACTTCCTCCTCACATCTAGCCTGAATCTCCCCACCTCCAGCTTCATTCCATTCCCCCTAGTCCTATCACTACCTGAGAGCCTGAGAAGTCCCTCCCCAGCCTTCTTGTAGCCCCCTTCAGATACTGGAAGGCCAGAATGAGGTCACCTCGGAGCCTTCTCTTCTCCAGACTGAACAGCCCCAACTCCTTCAGCCTGTCCTCATAGGAGAGGAGCTCCAGCCCTCTGCTCATCCTCGTGGCCCTTCTCTGGACACGCTCCAGCACGTCCACATCCCTCTTGTAATAGGGGCTCCAGAACTGGAGGCAGTACTCCAGGTGGGGTCTCACCAGAGCTGAGTAGAGGGGGGAATCACCTCCCTTTAACTGCTGGCCAGTCTTGTCTTGATGCAGCCCAGGATCTGATAGGCTTTCTAGGCTGCAAGTGCACATTGAGAGCTCCTGTTCAGCTTCTCGTCCACCAGAACCCCAAGTCTCTCTCCTCAGGGCTGCTCTCCAGCCAGTCACTGCCCAGCCTGGAATTGTGCCTGGGGTTGCCTCGACCCAGATGCAGGACCCTGCACTTGGTTGCATTTTCATGAGCATTAACTTCATTTTCCTGCTCCCTTTTTGTTGTTGGTTTGTAGGCCTTTTTTAAGGCCAGTCTTTCAAATATCTTTGTAACACAAAACTCCAAAAGAACTAGTAAGCAATGCCAAACAGATGAAAGCTGTGAACAGCATGGGGAAACCTCTAGCAGATTATCTTGCTCTTCTGTTTTGAAAGGATTGACATGAGTGGAGTCATATCAGAAGTTTTTAGAGTTAAGTACCCTGAATTTTATAGTGAAACACCAGCAGGTTGAACAGTTAAGTTCTTGCATGCTCTACACAGTTTTCACAGGCTCACAGGATGTCAGGGGTTGGAAGGGACCCAAAGAGATCACCAAGTCCAAACCCCTGCCAGAGCAGGACCATACAGTCTAGCTCAGGTCACAGAGGAACGCATCCAGACAGGCCTTGAAAAGCTCCAGAGAAGGAGACTCCACAGCCTCTCTGGGGAGCCTGTTCCAGTGCTCTGTGACCCTTACAGTAAAGAAGTTCTTCCTCATGTTGAGGAACCTCCTGTGCTGCAGCTCACATCCATTGCTTCTTGTCCTATCCCAGGGAGCAAGTGAGCAGATCCTGGCCCCTCTCTCCTGACCCCCAGCCCTCAGATATTGATAAACATTTATTAAATCCCCTCTCAGTCTTCTCTTTTCCAGACTAAAAAGCCCCAGGTCCCTCAGTCTTTCCTCACAAGGCAGCACTCCAGTCCCCTAATCATCCTTATTGCCCTCTCCAGCAGATCCCTGTCCCTCTTGAACTGGGGAGCCCAAAACTGAACGCAGTACTCAAGATGAGGTCTCAGCAGGGCAGAGTAGAGGGGAGGAGAACCTCTTCTGCTGAAAAAACCTGAGGTATTTTTCCTAGATTTTTTTTTTTCCCTTCTGAAGTTGAGGTGAGTTTTTTTTTCATGCAGAAGTGTTTAAGGCCAAAATGCTACCCAAAAAAGTGGCTTCACAGTAGAATAATTCTGAAACTGTGGAAGGGAGACCTGGAGATCCTGAACCACACAGAACTGCAATGAGCAGATAGATGTAGCAGACAGTATCACTAGCTGTAGGGTGGTGCTCAAGGTCAGCATGTGTGATTTATTGTTCAGGTTCACAAATTATCCAGTTTTGTAACTCCAAGGACTCGTGCACTGGTGATTAAGAGACATGCTGAGCCGTTTCTGTCTTGATTCTATTTTGTGGTGGAGTGAAGACGTCTTAGAGTTCTTTGAGATACATCTAGCTTCAAGGGAAGGCTGAAACAAAATGTGGTTTCATGTGGACTCCAGAGCACAGAAGCCCTGTGTGGAGCAGCTGTATAATGCACAGTTGTATAACCCATCTATATCCAAACTGTATCACACTATTTCCCATTGTGTCCTTCTTTTGTGGCGGGGCACAAGGTCAGAATTGGAGCTCAGCAGGTTTTAATGATCAGAAGACCAGTGCTTAAGGTACTGTGCACAAGCCCTGCAGTACTGAAGTGGACCTCTGCTGGCTGCTCACAGCAGGGTTGTGTCTTGTATGATGTCATATGGAGATTTGACACCATGCTTATTTAACTCACTTAGTTGGATCTGACTGATAAATACATTGATCCTGCACCAATAAAACACCCACATCAGCCCAGTCTTTAAACATGTGCTTAACTTTGCAGCCTTGTGATTAAGGTTGTGGACTGGGACTCTGAAGAGCTGGGTTCAGTTCCTGCTCTAGTACAGTCAACCAGTGGGATACAGGGTAAGTCACTTAGGCCCCAATTTTCTTAAGCTGTTTAGGCTTGTGTCTGCTCAGCTATGCAACACCTGTCTAATTAAGACCTCAAGTATCATTTACAGTAGTGCTGTATGACTAAAAACCACTTAGGTACTGTTTTCAATTAGTTGTATGATCAGATTTTTAAAGATAGTGCTGCCAAAGTTTCTTGTTTGCAATTTGAATTATCACCATACTAATCTCAACAGTAATGGTGAGGGAGTGCTGATGATAAACCGAAGGGTATTTGATGGTATCACAGTATAACCAAGGTTGGAAGAGACCCCAAGGATCATCAAGTCCAACCCGTCCCAACAGACCTCACAACTAGACCATGGCACCAAGTGCCATGTCCAGTCTCCTCTTGAACACCTCCAGGGACGGCGACTCCACCACCTCCCTGGGCAGCCCATTCCAATGACGAATGACTCGCTCAGTGAAGAACTTCCTCCTCACCTCAAGTCTAAACCTCCCCTGGCACAGCTTGAGACTGTGTCCCCTTGTTCTGGTACTGGTTGCCTGGGAGAAGAGACCAACCCCTCCTGTCCACAACCACCCTTCAGGTAGTTGTAGAGGGCAATGAGGTCACCCCTGGTCCTTCTCTTCTCCAGGCTAAACAACCCCAGCTCCCCCAGTCTCTCCTCATAGGGCTTGTGCTCAAGGCCTCTCACCAGCCTTGTTGCCCTCCTCTGGACACGTTCAAGTGTCTCGATGTCCTTCTTAAACTGAGGGGCCCAGAACTGGACACAGTACTCAAGGTGTGGCCTAACCAATGCAGAGTACAGGGGCACAATGACCTCCCTGCTCCTGCTGGCCACACTATTCTTAATACAGGCCAGGATGCCATTGGCCCTCTTGGCCACCTGGGCACACTGCTGGCTCATGTTTAGGCGGGTGTCGATCAGCACCCCCAGATCCCTCTCTGTTTGGCAGCTCACCAGCCACTCTGACCCCAGCCTGTAGCTCTGCATGGGGTTGCTGTGGCCAAAGTGCAGCACCCGGCACTTGGACTTGTTGAATGGTGTTGCTCATCTTGCATATTCTGGAGACAGATAGTTCCCCTCCTTCTGGAATGTGGTTGTTACTCTCTTTCTGTTTTCCTCACATTTATTTCCTTCTGTTGTCTCTCCCCAGCAAAAAGTAAGATCTTTATGTTCTTTCCATTTTGTGCACGTGCAAAGTGAGCCATAAGAGGCACTAAAGTACTGAATGGGAATGTAGCTGCTACTTCAGTAGAAATAATAGCTAAGCAGGCACTTCGTAGTATGATGAAATGGGTAGACAGACCATGATGCTTAGCTCTGAGAAGACTATTGTGGCCTCAAAGCTGATAGATTGTTCAGAGCCTGGCAGAGAGCAGCCCTGAATAAAAGGACTTGGGGGTGCTGGTGGATGAGAAGCTCAACGTGAGCCACTAGTGAGCCGCAGGAGCCAATCCCATCCCGGGCTGCATCAAGAAGAATTTAGGAAGAAGTTCTATACAGAGAGAGTGATTGCCCATTGGAATGGGCTGCCCAGGGAGGTGGTGGAGTCACCTTCATTGGAGGTGTTCAGGAGGAGACTTGATGGGGTGCTTGGTGCCATGGTTTAGTTGTTTAGGTGGGCTGGATTGGCTGATGGGTTGGAGGCGATGATCTTGAAGGTCTCTTTCAACCTGGGTATTGTATTGTATTGTAAGAGAAGTGTGGCCAGCAGGTGGAACGAGGTGATTCTCCCCCTCTACTCTGCTCTGGTGAGACCCCACCTGGAGCACTGTGTCCAATTCTGGAGCCACAGTATCACTAAGGTTGGAAGAGACCTCGAAGATCATCGAGTCCAACCTGTCACCACAGACCTCATGACTAGACCATGGCACCAAGTGCCACATCCAATCCCCTCTTGAACACCTCCAGGGACGGTGACTCCACCACCTCCCCGGGCAGCCCATTCCAATGGGCCCTATTACAGGAAGGATCTGGAGGTGCTGGAAGGTGCCAAGAGAAGGGCAGTGAGGATAATCAGAGGGCTGGAGCTGCTCTGCTATGAGGACAGACTGAGAGACTTGAGGCTTTTCAGTCTGGAGAAGAGAAGGCTCTGACGAGACTTTATTGTGGCCTTCCAGTATCTGAAGGGGCCTACAAGAAAGCTGGGGAGGGACTTTTTAGGGTGTCAGGGAGTGATAGGACTGGGGGGAATGGAGTAAAACTAGAAAAGGGTAGATTCAGATTGGATATTAGGAAGAAGTTCTTCCCCATGAGGGTTGTGGGACACTGGCACAGGTTGCCCAGGGAGGTGGTGGAAGCCTTATTCCTGGAGGTTTTGAAAGCCAGGCTGGATGTGGCTGTGATCAGTCTGCTCTAGTGTAAGGTTTGCCTGCCTGTGGCAGGGGAGTTGGACCTAGATGGTCCTTGAGGTCCCTTCCAACCCTGACAATTCCACGATTCTATGGTATTCTATGGATTCCACGATTCTGTGCTGCTCAGATGGTATCACTGTATGTCATCATATCATGCAAATAAACAGAGAAGGAACACCAGTCTACAGGCTGAGGTAAATAAGATTAATATTCTTTGCCTGGTCCCCTAGTTGTTTTTCTCAGATTTTGTTTGTCTTTTTTTTCCTGTTCTTCATGGAGTCAGGACTGTGGCTACTCATACTTTGCTAGGATCTTTTTAAGGTCTTTATAATGGAAGATGATGTCCAATTTGTGCATATTTCACGAAATGCAAAATAGGAATGGATGGTACCAGAAAATCTGAGGCCTCCTGCACAGCTTAGAGAAATGCAGCTTTTCTAACATAAACTGCAATCCGTGAGCTAAGCTGCCTGCTAAGGATATGAAATGACAGTGGATTTCAATGGACTCAATGGATTTCAAAGGCCTAGAAAGTTGATGCTGGATGAAAAGTAGGAGTTGAGGATAAATCCCAAATTGCTGTCCAAACTTTGCTCAGCTTCTCTCTCATCAGAGATGAATAAACTGATTATACAACTTAATAGCTCTGAGTCAAAGCTTTTGCAGTCTTTAGGTCTTTGCTTTAAAGCTTGCTTCAACATGCTGCAGTCTGCATCTCTCCAAGTGCTTTTCTTTAGCCTTACAATGGCTGCAATCACAAGTCCTAAGCTCTTCCAGTAAGTTGGCCAGCTACTGTGCTGGCCAACTCTACATTGTGGCACAAGGGCCAGGCATTAGAAAATTAGGTTCTGTGTTGCTAATTGCTGATGTCTAAATGTTTTGTTATTTCTAGTACTAAATACTCTGTAGCACCAAGGAGAAAGTTGGGCTCTGAACTTGTCAGTGTGTTTAGTGTAAGGATGTGTTTGCTGGCAGTTAGTTTTACTGACATAAATGGAGTTGCATCCTTAAGTTAGAATTGTGTTTGACCACTTCCTGGGAATAAGACCTTTAAAAATCAATATATATGTGTGTGTGTGTGTGTATGTGTGTGTATATATATATAAAAAATATTCATATATCTATTTCTGCTGGGCAGTTTCCAGCCACTCTGCTCCAGGCCTGGGGTGTTCATGGGTTCATTGTGACCCTAGAGCAGGAGCCAGCATTTGTCCTTCTTGAAGCCTCTACAACTGACCTCAGCCCATTGATCCAGACTGTCTAGACCCCTCTGCAGAGCCTTCCTGCCCTACCACATCAGCACTGAGGTTGGACTTAATGATCTTTTTGGGTCCTTTCCAACCCCTGACATCCTGTGATCCTGTGAACACTGAGTTGATGATCAGAGGGCTGGAGCTCCTTTCCTATGAAGACAGGCTGAGAGAGTCAGGGTTGTTCAGTGTGGAGAAGAGAAGGCTCTGATGAGACCTAATTGTGGCCTTCCAGTATCTGAAGGGGGCTACAAGAAAGCTGGTGAGGGACTTTTTAGGGTGTCAGGTAGTGATAGGACTGGAGGGAATAGATCCAAGCCAGAGGATGGGCGATTTAGAGTAGATGGTAGGAAGAAGCTCGTCCCCATGAGGATGGTGAGACACTGGAACAGGTTGCCCAGGGAGGTGGTAGAAGCTTCATCCCTGGAGGTTTTTAAGGCCAGGCTGGATGTGGCTCTGAGCAACTTGATGTAGTGTGAGGTGTCCCTGCCCATGGCAGGGGTTGGAATTAGATGGTCCTTGAGGTCCCTTCCAACCCTGACAATTCTATGGGATTCTGTGTGTGAGATATATATATATATATGTATATATATATATAAAAAAATATAAACTAAAGGTGAAGTAACAATTGCATTTTCAAATACATCTTTAAGTAGATTTAGGGGGCACTGCAAGGTCTGGATCTACAGTACTCCCTTTCATTTCCACCTCATGTCTGTGATCTCTGTTTGGAGCCTGGGGCAACTGAGTCAGTGCGGTCAAGTCCAGTGACTTCTTCCACCCCTCCTTGTAAAGGCAAACTGAGGCCTGCATTCCTCTGCTATGGGAATAGAGAAGAAAGCATTAATGATGTCTCTGGTAGCATACCAATTGGTCTCTTTGGATTCCAGCTCATGCTGGAGTTCCAACATGTCCGGTCCAGCTGCACTCACGGGTGGAGTCACCTTGTTCAGGTTACCGAAGTCAACTGTCAGATGCCCTTCTCCCTTTGGCTTTCACACAGGCCAAATCGGAGTGTTGAATTGAGTCTTGCTGATGACCTTCTGACCTTTCAACTGACAAATCTGGGGTGCCTTAAGAGGAGTGTGTCCAGCATATCAAGGGAGGTTCTCCTCCCCCTCTGCTCTGCCCTGGTGAGACCACACCTGGAATATTGCATCCAGTTCTGGGCCCCCCAGTTCAAGAGGAAAAGGAATCTACTGCAGAAAGTCCAAGGGAGGGCCTACCTGGATGATTAAGGGACTGGAGCACTGCCTTGTGATGAGAGGCTGAGTGACCCAGGACTGTTTAGCCTGGAGAAGACTGAGAGGTGATTTAATGAATGTTTATAAATATCTGAGGGCTGGATGTCAACAGGGAGAGGACAGGCTCAACATGGAATGGGCTCCCCAGGGAGGTGGTGGAGTCACTGTCCCTGGAGGCGTTCAAGAGGGGACTGGATGTGGCCCTGGATGTGGCACTTGGTGCCATGGTCTAGTCGTGAGGTTTGTGGTTACAGGTTGGACTCGATGATCTTCGAGGTCTCTTCCAACCTTGGTAATACTGTACTGTGCCATGGTTTAGTAGTCATGAGGTCTTGGGTGACAGGTTGGACTTGATGATCTTTGAGGCCTTTTCCAACCTTACTGATTCTGTGAGGAGGAATTTCTTCACTGTGAGGGTCACAGAGCACTGCAACAGGGAGGTTGGGGAGTTTCCTTCTCTTGAGACTTTCAAGACCCATCTGGATGCATTCTTGTGCAACTTGTACTAGATTCTATGGTCCTGCTCTGGCAGGGGGCATGGACTTGATGGTCTTCAGAGGTTCCTTCCGGCCCCTGACATCCTGTGATCTTGTGAATCAAGTTATGAATGGGCACCAAAGAGTCACGGTTGGTTCTGTATTGCCTGTGATGCACAGTTTGAGAAGCACCTGGCAGTTTCACATCCTCTGTCTCATGTTGTCCCACAGCTGCAGATTCATCTGTGAGTTCAGGCCTAATAGACAGCCTTAAGTTTTTCTCCATCAATTTCTACAGTTGCTCTGCCAAAAGCCCATTTGTAACCCTTTGGGTCTTTGAAAGGCCCTTCTCTCAGAAAGTCAGTTCCCAAAGTGCAAGGTGTGTCTGGTCCTGGTACAGTAGTGTGTTTCTTCCACTTTTTCTCAGTTAAACTTATATCCACCTGCAACTCCCAATTCTTGCTCTTTGCATTGTGGAATTCCCCTTTCTGAGCATCTGAAGTGCACACAGAGAAATCAACAGTCTGCTGAAACCACTTAAAGATTTGATGAAATTCAGAATATTTTATGCACAGTATGTTCTGTATTTGCTTTATGAATTCAGTCTTTCTGCTCTGTTCCAAGGCAAGGCATGGATTTCTTTTAAGAGATGTTAATCCAGCTCCTGATGCTTCATTCTATTGCTAAAATGTTAAATATCCCAAATTGCACAGGAGCAAACCACTAGTTCAGTTAATAATTCACTTTCAACAAGGTTTGCCTCGATGGTACAGTGCTTTTGAAATTCAGTGGCTCTGGGATTTTCATATCTTGGAAGATGTATGGCAAAGATTCAGGTAAAATTGCTCTTCACATCTGATCAAAAAGCTCTGCAGTGGATGATGCTAATTCAAACTTAAAGCTGTTGGAAGATTTCATTAAGATTGGACGTTAGGAAAAAGTTCTTCACAATGAGGGTGGTGAGACACTGGAACAGGCTGCCCAGGGAGGTGGTGGAAGCCTTTTCCCTGGAGGTTTTGAAGGCCAGGCTGGATGTGGCTCTGAGCAACGTGATGTAGTGTGAGGTGTCCCTGCCCATGGCAGGGGGTTGGAACTAGATGATCCTTGAGGGCCCTTCCAACCCTGACAACTCTGTGATTCTGCAATTCTTAATGTGTTGTGTGAAGTTCTAATTCTTCTTCTGCTCTGATCTATACTTTGTTCCTTTTACAGGTGCCTATCTTGTGCCATACTTAGTCTTGCTACTGATAATAGGAATTCCACTCTTTTTCTTGGAGCTCGCCGTGGGGCAGAGGATCCGCCGGGGGAGTATTGGCGTGTGGAATTATATCAGCCCCAAACTTGGAGGAATTGGATTTGCAAGCTGTGTAGTAAGTTTTTAACATTAATTGCATGGTTTGCTTTCAGTCTGCATGTATTGCCTAGGGTGGTGTTGGAAGCCTCATCCCTGGAGCTTTTTAAGGCCAGGCTGGATGTGGCTCTGGGCAACCTGATCTAGTGTGAGGTGTCCCTGCCCGTTGCAGGAGGGTTGGAACTGGATGAATCTTGAGGTCCCTTTCAACCCTGCCAATTCTATGATTCACACTTTGTTTTGATACAGAAAAAGGCCACTGATCTGTAGCTGGGCATCAAGGTCAGTTTGCAATGTTTCAGAAGATCTTCAAACGTTTGTTAGGACACTAAAAAGTGTTGGTACAGATGTGTCACAAAGCCCAGGCAATCTGTGTTCTGTGATAACCTTTGAAATTGGGCACTAAGGAGCAGAGTAGCCTTCTGGAGAAAAATTGCCTATAAAATCACAGAATGTTAGGGGTTGGAAGGACTTCAAAAGATCATCCAGTCCAACCCCCTGCAGAGCAGGGTCACCTAGAGTAGGTCACACAGGAACTCATCCAGGCAGGTTTTGAGTGGCTCCAGAGAAGGAAACACGACCCCCCTGGACAGCCTGTTCCAGAGCTCTGTCACGCTCACATGGCAAAGTTTTTCCTTCTGTTCACATGGAACCTCCTCTGCTCCAGCTTGCACCCATTTCCCCTTGTGCTGTCATTGGACATCACTGAGCAGAGACTGGCTCCATCCTCCTGACACTTCCCTGCACATCTTTATCAACATGAATGAGGTCAGCCCTCAGTCTGCTCTTCTCTAAGCTAAAGAGCCCCAGCTCCCTCTGCCTTTCCTCATAAGGGAGATGTTCCAGTCCCTTTATCATGTTTGTGACTCTGCACTGGACTCTTTCAAGCAGAAAGTATAGGTTCTACATGAGAAGTACAATATGAGCAAAACATTTATGATTTAAAATATTTGTATATTAAGATTTATATCAGCAGGTTTTTCTGTGTCAGCATTTGATCCTAAATTTTCTGTAACCAGTTTCACACTCAGTTAATATTTCATAGACTCATAGAATTGTCAGGGTTGGAAGGGACCTCAAGGATCATTTGATTCAAACCCCACCTGCCATGGGCAGGGACACCTCAGGCTAAATGAGGTTGCTCAGAGCCACATCCAGCCTGGCCTTCAAAACCTCCAGGTATGAGGTTTCCACCACCTCCCTGGGCAAGCTGTTCCAGTGTCTCACCACCCTCATGGGGAAGAACTTCTTCCTAACATCCAGTCTGAATCTACCCATTTCTGGTTTTTCTGGCCTTAAAAACCTTCAAGGATTCATCTCTTTGGATTTGTGTACAAGAGAGCAAGATGAGAATCATTCTTTTTTGTTGATTATTTTATTATTGATAGCTAAGAAATTCCATTTATCTGCATATAACATTTTCTTGTCTCTTGTTTAAAAGAAGTTACAAAATTGTTGCCTATTGTGAGAGCTTTCACTGCTTGACAATCAACATCCCTTTGTCTGTTGTGGGTTTGTTTGGTGGTGAAACACATAAAGACCTCTGAAAGTCACTTATTGTACTCAGTCCACCCTGTTACGGCATCAAAAATCGTTTGTTTATCAATTGCCAGGATTGTCTGTACAATAAATGAAGAGGGAGCTTTAATTTAGATGTTGATGTGTACTGTGCACTCCTTAATGAGCTAAACATTGAAGGGCTTATAAGAGATAAAGAAAATGGTAGATGATTTTAAGTAATTTAATGGAACAAGCCATTCAGTTCTTACTCAAAAATAGAATAGAATAGAATAGAATAGAATAGAATAGAATAGAATAGAATAGAATAGAATAGAATAGATCTGAATTGAATTAACCAGGTTGGAAAAGACCTTTGAGACCATTGAGTCTAACCTATCGCCCAACACCATCTAATCAACTAAACCATGGCACTAAGTCTCTCCCTAAACACTCTGGTGATGGTGACTCTACCACCTCCCCGGGCAGCACATTCCAATGGCCAATCTCTCTTTCTATGAAGAATTTCTTCCTCACATCCAGCCTAAACCTCCCCTGGCGCAGCTTGAGACTGTGTCTTCTTGTTGCTGGTTGCCTGGGAGAAGAGACCAACTCCCACCTGGCTACAACCTCCCTTCAGGTACTTGTAGAGGGCAAGAAGGTCTCCCCTGAGTATCCTCTTCTCCAGGCTAAGCAACCCCAGCTCCCTCAGCCTCTCCTCATGGGACTTGTGCTCCAAACCCCTCCCCAGCTTTGTTGCCCTTCTCTGGACACCTTCCAGCAGCTCAACATCTTTCCTAAGCTGAGGGGCCTAGAACTGGACACAGGACTCAAGGTGTGGCCTAACCAGTGCTGAGTTCAGGGGCACAATGACCTCCCTGCTCCTGCTGGCCACACTGTTCCTGAAGCAGTCCAGGATGCCACTGGCCTTCTTGGCCACCTTGGCACACTGCTGGCTGATGTTCAGCCTACTATCAATCAGTACCCCCAGGTCCCTCTCTGGTTTAGTCGCTCTCAGGTTTAGTGGCTGATGTGCAGAAATAGGCAGTTCAGTACATGTATTTTTCTTCAATATAATGTACAAATGTAGTTAATAAATGCAACATTTTCATCTCTCTTATTTTCTTTTTATAGGTGTGTTTCTTTGTGGCCCTGTACTACAATGTCATTATTGGCTGGAGTCTGTTTTACTTTTCCCAGTCATTTCAGCATCCATTACCATGGGACCAGTGTCCTTTAGTTAAAAATGCTTCTCATACCTGTAAGTCTATATTAATGTCCTTAAAAATAATAGCAAGTAGATAGAATTTGGGATTGTCAAACAACATAGAAAAGAAAAATAGCCCCACAATTCAAAGAGATATTTGTGGGTTTCAGGTGTTGCATGTAAAGCTGGTTTTGCATTTTATGATATCCCATTATAATACTTGGGGAAAATACAACAGAGAGGCCTAATCAAAAGTGAATATATTGCATTTGGAAAAGAACATCACTGCCAGCAGCATTTTAAAGTGTAATGAAATTAGAGTGCTACTTAGTGGAGTGAACAAAAAGAAACCTCTGATTGCTTTTCTGCTGTTGATCCTACTTTTTGTGATTACTTGCTGAAAAACGAAGGTGGAAGGAAGAACATTTCTGCATTGCAATTAGTTGGGTATTTCCTGACAGAAAGCATTGCATTGCTAACAAAGAAAATGGCAAACTGTAAACAGCAATGAAATGGATGTGATAAAAGCATTGTTTGCTTTGTAAAGCAACAGAGAAATGAGATAATTGGTCATGGGTTTGTTGCTGTAATGAGATGGTTTGACATGAAAACGTACAAGCAGCACTGGGGTTCTTCACCCCTGTCTTTTTTGTTGTTATCTTGTAATAATTACATACTTTGCATTATCCTTGCTATTGAAATATTTCTTTTTATTTCAGATCTAAAATTGTCCTTAATTATCTGTGGTGGGTTTTGGGGTGTTTTTTTCACCTCTTTAATGAAGAGTATAAACCAGGGACATTTGAAAAGTTGTACAATGCTTCTGTAGTGCCTTTGTTAAGAGTTTCTTGCTTCAGTTGTTTGAAATAATCAGTATTTGTGAATGCTGGCACACAGTCCAACTGATTGTATTTCATGAGCTATTGTTCATTAATCAAGTCATAGAATCTTAGAACGGTCCAGGCTGGAAGCGGCCTCCAAAGGTCTGACCGCCCCCCCCAGTCAGCAGGGACATCCCCAGCTAGATCAGGCTGCCCAGGGCCTCATTGAGCCTCACCTTGAATATCATCAGGGATGGGGCCTCAACCACCTCCCTGGGCAACCTGTTCCAGTGTTCCACCACCCTCATACTAAAGAACTTCTTCCTAACATCCAGTCTAAGTCTGCTCTTCTCCAGTTTGAAGCCGTGGCCCCCCGTCCTGTCCCTGAAGGCCGTTATAAACAGACTCTCTCCATCCTTCCTGCAGCCCCCTTCAGGTACTGGCAGGCTGCCACTATGTCTCCCCAGAGCCTCCTCTTCTCCAGGCTGAGCACCCCTAGCTCCCTCAGCCTGTCCTCATAGCAGAGGTGCTCCAACCCCTTGATGATTTCTGTGGCCCTCCTCTGGGCCCTCTCCATCAGGTCCATGTCCTTCCTGTGTTGAGGGCTCCAGACCTGCACACAGTACTCCAGGTGAGGTCTCACCAGAGCAAAGTGGCAGAATCACTTCTCTGGATCTGCTGGCAGCACATCTTTTGATACAGCCCAGGATGTGATTTGCCTTCTGTGCTGCAAGCTCATACTGCCTGCTGGTGTCCAGTCACAGTCCTTGTTTACATGCTCTTATCCTGGCTAAATATTAAAACAGTGTGTGTCAGCCTAACCTAAGCAGAGGTGATCTGAATGAAGCTTGAATAGGGAAAAGTACCACACTGGATAACATCCTATAACTTTTGCAAGTTTGTCATCACAAAATCCTAGAGTGGCTTAGGTTGGAAGGGACCTCAGGGATCATCTACTCCAACCTCCCCACCATGGGCCTGGACACTTCTCAACTAGACTCAGCTGCTCAGGGCCTCATCCAACCTGGCCTTGAACACCCCCACAGAGGAGGCATCCACAACCTCTCTGGGCAGCCTATTTTAGAGACTCATCACCCTGGTACTGAAGAACTTCTTCCTCAGATCCAGTGTGAACCTACTCTCCCTCAGCTTTAAACCTTTTCCCCCTTGTCCTATCGCAAGACAGCCTTATAAAAAGTCCCTCTGCAGCCTTCCTGTAGGATCCCTTCAGGTATTGGAAGGTCCCCTGGAGTTTGGTCTTCTTTAGGCTGAACAACCCCAGGTCCCTCAGTCTATCCTCATAGCAGAAGTGCTCCAGCCCTTGGATCATCTTTGTGGCCCTCATCTGGATTCACTCCCACAGCTCTGTGTCTTTCTTATGATGGGGGCACCAGGGCTGGATGCAGTATTTGAGGTGGGGTCTCAGAAGAGCAGAGGGTGGTGGAACGCTGGAACAGGTTGTCCAGAGAGGTAGTTGAGGCCACATCCCTGGAGATATCCCAGGTCAGGCTGGACAAAGCTCTGAGCAACCTGATGCAGTGGAGGATGTCCCTGTTCACTGCTATTTCCTGTGTCCACCTGCTGGGCTGGGCACTCAGGACACCAGAGGTGTAACTTGTGTGGCAGCAACAGGAGGCACCCAGCCTAAACTGCCACAGACTAGAAGACCTTTGGAGGTCCCTTGCAACCTAAACCTTTCTGTGGTTCTATGACAAGGCCTGCCTACATTCAGTGAAAAATCAGTCCTGCCTAGGACTCAGATTGGCCAGATGCAGAAGAACATATTGTAAAATAGTGGTTTTAAAATGTATACCCAGAGCCTTTCACAAGTATCAGGCACCTTTTATTTTAGATGATGCCCTAAGGCTCCTTGTAAACTTAGTTTCACAGTAAATGATGGCACAGCTGTGAATATTGGGGACTGGTAGAACTTTGCTATGAAATGTTGGAAAACTACTTCTCTCTTGAACCCATTCTGTGCTTGCTAACATCTCTTGACAGTTGTGGAGCCTGAGTGTGAAAAAAGTTCTGCAACCACTTATTACTGGTACAGAGAAGCACTGAATATTTCTAGCTCTTTGTCTGAAAGTGGGGGTTTAAATTGGAAGATGACTATCTGCTTGCTGGCTGCCTGGGTCATGGTATGCCTAGCCATGATCAAAGGCATTCAGTCTTCAGGCAAAGTGAGTACACTGTTTACTTAAGTGACAATGTTTTCCTTTGAAACAGCATTTCTGTTCACCACACCCTCTGTTTGCTCTCTCCTGAAATCTGTGGGAGCAGGCTGGGAGCTGTGACTCACCCAAGTGTTTTGTATAACCTCAAGTTGAGGGCTCTTAGTAGTTAAGCATCAGAACTGTAGTGATTTTCATGGGGATTGTAGTAATTTAGGGGGAATTGAGATCTGAAGAAGAACCATTTCTGTTCTCATCAGCATAACTGTGCCTCAGCTTTCTTGGGCAGCGTGAGGAATTAAGGTTCTCATGTATGACTGCAGTGCACTGAGGTCCTCAAAATGCCTTACTATCTATTTTTCAGTGTTTCTGTCATTGGTATTTAGCTTCTGTCATCTGCACAGATGCTTTTAGAATTTAGAATTTAGAATAAACCAGGTTGGAAGAGACCTTCAAGATCATCGTGTCCAACCTATCATCCAACACCACCTAAACAACTAAACCATGCAACCAAGCACCCCATCAAGTCTCCTCCTGAACACCTCCAGTGATGCTGACTCCACCACCTCCTCAGGCAGCCCATTCCAATGGGCAATCACTCTCTCTGTGTAGAACTTCTTCCTAACCTCCAGCCTAAACCTCAAGCTGGCGCAGCTTGAGACTGTGTCCTCTTGTTCTGGTGCTGGCTACCTGGGAGAAGAGACCAACCTCTGCCTGGCTACAACCTCCCTTAAGGTAGTTGTAGAGAGCAGTAAGTTCACCCCTGAGTCTCCTTCTCTCCAGGCTAAGCAACCCCAGCTCCCTCAGCCTCTCCTCACAGGGCTTGTGTTCCAAACCCCTCACCCAGCTTTATTGCCCTTCTCTGGACACGTTCCAGCAAGACAACATCCTTCCTAAACTGAGGGGCCCAGAACTGGACACAGGACTCAAGGTGTGGCCTAACCAGTGCAGTGTACAGGGGCAGAATGACCTCCCTGCTCCTGCTGGCCACACTGTTCTTGATGCAGGCCAGGATGCCATTGGCCTTCTTGGCTGCCTGGGCACACTGCAGGCTCATGTTCAGCCTCCCATCAACCAGCACCCCCAGGTCCCTCTCTGCCTGGCCGCTCTCCAGCCACTCTGACCCCAGCCTGTAGCACTGCATGGGGTTGCTGTGGCCAATGTGCAGAACCCGGCACTTGGAAGTGTTCAATCTCATGCCCTTGGACTCTACCCATCTGTCCAGCCTGTCGAGGCAGGGTTCTGCCTAGTTTTTCTTGACTAATGTCTAACCCCTCACCCCCTTACATCTGAATATGTCACCTTGACTTCTTTTCTTTACCTGCAGCCAGCTGGACTGGCTCGGAATGATTAGCAAGCTCTGTTGAGCTCAGTGGGATTTACAGATGAAAAATAATCTGTTCTAATAGAAAAATTCTTTGCTATTAAAAAGCTTGGCACTGGAGTGAAATACTTGATCAGGATTTTTTTCCTTTGGTTTTGACAGTAAGCATTACTTGGTGACTTGAATCCTTTGGTCCTGTACTTTCTGTTGACCCTTGCCGTCTCTCCCTTCGGAAGACATGATGCTGCCTGTCTTTACCATACTGTGTACTTATTGTAGTAGTATCATAGTATCAGTCAGGGTTGGAAGGGACCACAAGGATCAGCTAGTTCCAACCCCCCTGCCATGGGCAGGGACAGCCCACACTAGATCAGACCGGCTGAAGCCTCATCCAGCCTGGGGTTAAACACCTGCAGGGATGGGGCCTCAACCACCTCCCTGGACAACCCATTCCAGGGCTTCACCAGTCTCACAGTGAAGAACTTCCTCCTCACATCTAGCCTGAATCTCCCCACCTCCAGCTTCATTCCATTCCCCCTAGTCCTATCACTACCTGATAGCCTGAGAAGCCCCTCCCCAGCCTTCCTGTAGGCCCCCTTCAGATACTGGAAGGCCACAATGAGGTCACCTCGGAGCCTTCTCTTCTCCAGACTGAACAGCCCCAACTCCTTCAGTCTGTCCTCATAGGAGAGGTGCTCCAGCCCTCTGCTCATCCTCCTGGCCCTTCTCTGGACACCTTCCAGCACCTCCAGATCCCTCTTGTAATAGGGGCTCCAGAACTGGACACAGTACTCCAGGTGGGGTCTCACCAGGGCTGAGTAGAGGGGGAGAAGCACCTCCCTTGACCTGCTGGCCACTCTTCTCTTGATGCAGCCCAGGATCTGATTGGCTTTCCGTGCTGCAAGTGCTGCATTGAGAGCTCCTATTGAGCCTCTCATCCACCAGAATCAAAGCACAGTCCACCAGAATCAAAGTGCAGTTGTAAAGCTGGGGGGTGGGTGTTGAAATTACCCCCCAACTGATTTGAGAGAATTACACACACACCCCAAATAAATTGCCAGACTAGTTTAGTTTGGAATGGAAGCAAATGAAGCTCTTTTTACAAGCAAACTGCAATCTAGAAAAATGGAATGCATTGAATATGTACAAACTATACAATGTATGTGCAATACATAGACATTTACAATTTACAAACAACACAGAAACTCCTCAGAACCCCCTTGGATGGATCCTAGGGACTTGTTCACCTTCTCCCACACTCCCTCCCTCACACAGTAGTCAAAGCAGAGATACCCCTGCCAAGTCCATGGGAGAGAGAAAGAGAGAAGTTGCAAGCAGAAGCAGCTGAAGAAGAAGAGAGCAAGAACTGTTTATGCCTCTTCTCTCTATTCCCATTAGCAATCCAATGAATTCTGTAGACCTTATCATTATTTTCCTTTTGCACCCAGTGGTAATTTATTTTGCTTTCAGTTTTGCACTCAGGGACTAGGCTAAAGTTCCCCCTTCAAAGTGTAGCAAAAGCCAAGCATTTTTAAACCAGGCTGCTTCTATCCTGGTCATCATCTCTTTGAATTCCCACTGAGTTTCCCTGGAAGCCCAGAAGTTTGTTGTCAGTTACTCAGCACCCTGGTACCTGTCTAGCTTTAACACCATGCAGAATTTGATTTGCAATGGTGTGATTTCACTTACTGCTGCAGAGACCAAGGGGGATGGGGAAGGGTTGTGCCTGTTTGTCCCAGCCTATGCTTATGGTCACATAGCCAAAAAGATAACTGAGCAGGGAATGAAGCAGTTGGAAAATGAAGTCCACGGACATCACGTTAAATTTCTTCTTAATGTTTTTCAGATCATGTATTTTAGTTCCCTTTTTCCTTATGTGGTACTTTTATGCTTTCTGATCAGAGGACTGCTCCTTAATGGGTCAGTGGATGGAATTCGCCACATGTTCACCCCTAAGGTAGGTGCTTGGTTCGCATTTGCAGTGTATTGAAGTTTCAGTTGCAACCTGACCATTTCTGAATGCTCTCGCTTCAGCTGGCTTTCATCATAGAGCATTTGGCCATTTGTTCTGTTTGCTTCGCTTGCACAGTTGTTTGTTGGCCTCAGTGGCACAATATGGAGCCCTAAAAGGGTCTAAATGGTCCAAGGGTCTGTGTAGTTGCCACCTCCCTTAGGTGAAGGGCCACGAGGATGATCAAAGGGCTGGAGCTCCACTGCTGTGAGGACAGACTGAGGGAGTTGGGGCTGTTCAGTCTGGAGAAGAGAAGGCTATGAGTAGATCTTACTGTGGCCTTCCAGTAGCTGAAGGGGTTACAAGAAAGCTGGGGAGGGACTTTTAGGCTGTCAGGTAGTGATAGGACTGGGGGATGGAGCAAAAATAGAAGTAGGTAGATTGAGATTGGATGTTAGGAAGAAGTTCTTCCCCATGGGGGTGGTGAGACACTGGCACAGGTTGCCCAGGGAGGTGGTGGAAGCCTCATCCCTGGAGGTTTTTAAAGCCAGGCTGAATGTGGCTCTGAGCAACCTGATCTAGTATGAAGTGTCCCTGGCCATGACAGGGGGTTGGAACTGGTCCCTTCCAGCCCTGACAATTCTGTGATCCCATGATTCTAAGGTTTACCAGATGTGGTAGTTTTAAGCTATGCCTTTGGAATTTTTGTTGGATGCCTTTACAAAACTAAGCAACTGAAAGTGCTGTTTGCAGGACTCAGGATGTTTGGAGAGGTCCAAGTAAGGAAAACTAAGCAACTGAAAGTGCTGTTTGCAGGATTCAGGATATTTGAAGAGGTCCAAGTAAGGAAAACAGGAGTGAAGCTTTAATCTTACTATGATCTAGGACTGAAATGCCTAGTTCCAGGATGCCACAGGGAAATGCCAAACCTTGAACACTGCCATGGCTTTATGTAATAAACTTGTCTCTTTGAGAGGGGGCAGATTTGATCCTTCTTAGAAATACACTAATTCTGTTTGCATAGTAGTCCAAAGTACAGGACACCTGTCTTAAATACTAGCTGAAGTGCTCACCACTCAGCTTCTCTTGCCATATTTCTTCCTCTTGTGCCAAAAGCAAAACATCCAAGAATACATTTTTCACTTCTACCATTTTAACCAGCAATGTGTCTTACAGAACTTTAGATTCTGTAACTACAGAGATGAGAAGGGATGTCATGAATCATTGTTTAGCCTGAAGATTGAAGTTCTACCCACATCCATCTCAAATGCTTGTAATTCTATCTATACTACAGTGTAGTTAGTGCCATACTCAGGAATGAGTAATGCTGGACTCCATACTGTGTTATGAAATGGACTTCCAAACAAGACCATTTCATCATATAGTTGAGCAGAACAGGAGTGATGCTTCAAAAATGAAAGCCACATATTAAGAGAGAAGCTGGACATGAGCAGACAGCGTGAGCTTGCATCCTGGGCTGCATCACAAGCAGCATCGCCAGCAGATCCAGAGAGGTGATTCTGCCACTTTGCTCTGCTCTGGGGAGACCTCACCTGGAGTGCTGCATCCAGCTCTGGAGCCTTCAGTATATAAAGGATATGGAGCTGATGGAGCAGATCCGGAGGAGGGCCATGAAAATGGTCAGAGGGTTGGAGCACCTCTGTTACAAGGACAAGCTGAAGGAGGTGCAGTTGTTCAGCATGGAGAAGATGAGGCTA
Organism: Picus viridis; assembly: GCA_033816785.1. Taxonomy (NCBI): domain Eukaryota; kingdom Metazoa; phylum Chordata; class Aves; order Piciformes; family Picidae; genus Picus; species Picus viridis. The sequence continues at coordinate 52,617,377 of CM066567.1, forward strand.
TGGGGAGACCTAATAGCGGCCTTCCAGTACTTGAAGGGGGCCTACCAGAAGGATGGAGAGAGACTCCTTGCAAAGGCCTGCAGTGATAGTACAAGGGGCAATGGTTTCAAATTAGAGAAGAGGAGATTTAGATTGGAGGTTAGGAGGGTAGTAGAACACTGCAACAGATTTCCCAGGGATATGGCTGGGCCCCATCCCTGGAGATATTCAAGGTGAGGCTCGACAGGGCTCTGGGCCACCTGATCTAGTTGAGGATGTCCCTGCTGACTGCAGAGGGGGTTGGATTGGATGACCTTTGGAGATGCCTTGGAACCCAAGCCATTCTAGAATTCTATGATAAAATCAATGCAGACAGTAGCTAATGTCAGATGGCAGGATGTTGCCAGCTTTTTGGTTCCAGATGTTTTGAGTCTGTGGAGAACTGTTGTCCTATTAGAGTGACTTTGCATTGTGATACACAGTTGTGCTCTGCTTCACTCACTGTCACCTCTTGAGAGTCATGCTTCTGCATGAACTTGCAGCCTGCTCAGGCAAATACAGCAAATTTGAGGGACAGAGAAATGTGATGGATACTGATGAAGAGGAAGTCTATAGCAGAGGTGGAATACAGACTTCCTGAAGTTACAATTTGGTCTCTCAACCACCCTGTTAATAATATCTGTATTTAGAATAGACTAGAATTAACCAGGTTGGAAAAGACCTCAGAGATCAAGTCCAATCTATCACCCAACACCATCTCATCAACTAAACCATGGCACCAAGTGCCTCATCCAGTCTCTTCCTAAACACCTCCAGTGATGGTGACTCCACCACCTCCCTGGGCAGCACATTCCAAGGGCCAATCTCTTTCTGGGAAGAACTTCTTCCTAACATCCAGCTTAAACCTCCCCTGGCACAGCTTGAGACTGTGTCTTCTTGTTCTGGTGCTGGTTGCCTGGGAGAAGACACCAACCCCCACCTGGCTGCAGCCTCCTTCAGGTAATTGTAGAGAGCAAGGTCTCCCCTGAGCCTTCTCTTCTTCAGGCTAAGCAACCCCAGCTCCCTCAGCCTCGCCTCATGGGACTTGTGCTCCAGACCCCTCCCCAGCTTTGCTGCCTTTCTCTGGACACCTTCCAACACCTCAACATCTTTCCTAAACTGAGGGGCCCAGAACTGGACACAGGACTCAAGGAAGGAAGAAGTTCTTCACAGAGAGAGTGAATTGCCATTGGAATGGGCTGCCCAGGGAGGTGATGGAGTCACTGTCCCTTGGAGATCCTCAAGAAAAGACTGGATGAGGCACTTGGTGCCATGGTCTAGTTGATTGGATAGGGCTGGATGATCTTGGAGGTCTCTTCCAACCTGATTGATTCTATGATTCTGTGTCTATACAAAGCCCACTGAAGTTAACTACTGCAGTGAAACTGGAGAACTGTACAAAGCTTAAATACAGAGGCCCCAAAATCTCTCTTGAAAATAGCTTGAAAAAGCGAATCAATTGCCAATTTATTTTGAAATGCTAGGTAATGCATATCTGAGAGCACAGTGAGTGTCTTTGAGGATACCAAAGGGTAGGTTGCAGCCAGCATTTGGATAGAATCATACAATTGTTAGGGTTGGAAGGGACCTCAAGGATCATCTAGAATCATAGAATCAACAAGGTTGGAAGAGACCTCAAAGATGTATCAAGTCCAACCTGTCACCCAAGACCGCATGCCTACTAGTCCATGGCACCAAGTGCCACATCCAATCCCCTCTTGAACACCTCCAGGGATGGTGACTCCACCACCTCCCTGGGCAGCACATTCCAATGGCTAACAACTCTGTGTGTGAAGAACTTTCTCCTCACCTCAAGCCTGAACTTCCCCTGGTGCAGCTTGAGACTGTGTCCTCTTGTTCTGGTGCTGGTTGCCTGGGAGAAGAGACCAACCAACCAGGGTTCCAACCCCTCTGGACCCCTCACACTACATCAGGTTGCTCAGAGCCACAGCCAGCCTGGCCTTAAAAGCCTCCAAGGATGAGGCTTCCACCACCTCCCTGGGCAACCTGTGCCAGATACTTCAGCTCCGATTATAGCGCTGGTCAAGCGTACTCCTCGAGCTCCCTCTAGTGGCAAATTTGTGCGATACTGGCAGGCTGAACTACCTGCAGCAGCTATTTGTGCCTTGTAATTAGAACAAAAAAGTGTTAGTCAGAAACAGGTTTTTTCCCCTTAATTACTTACTTTCTGTCTTCCCCCCCCTCCCCCAATTACATTGTGTTTTAGCTATTTATAAATGACTAAAAAAGGAATCTGCTAGCTGTCTTATATTTCATACTATACCTTTATGGGAAACTGACAGTCTTTCAAAATATTATGGTAACAATAGCAGAGTGTTGTTAGTTTGGTTTTTTTTTCTGCTGAAGGAGAAAAAATGTCAGTCCAATGATGCTGACTCTTTCTGTCAAGACCAAGGTTTGAAAAAAATGCAGGTCATGTGCACAGATGTAAGGTCTTTCACTGTTAGAATCAGAGAATTGTTAGGGTTGGAAGGGACTTCAAAGATCAGCCACTTCCAACCCCCCTGCCATGGGCAGGGACACCTCACACTACAGCAGGTTGCTCTGAGCCACATCCAGCCTGGCCTTAAAAGCCTCCAGGGATGAGGCTTCCACCACCTCCCTGGGCAACCTGTGCCAGTCTCTCACCACCCTCATGGGAAAGAACTTCTTCCTACCATCCAATCTGAATCTACCCATTTCTGTTTTTTCCTATGCATCTTAAATAAGTAGAGGCCCTGAATCAAATTGATAAAAAGCTTAGAATCATAGAATGGTGTGGGTTGGAAGGGACCTCCAAAGTTCATCTAGTCCAACCCCCCTGCACTGAGCAGGGACATCTTCCACTGGATCGGGTTGCTCAGAGCCTTGTCCAGCCTGACCTTGAGTATTTCCAGGGACAGGGCCTCAACTATGTCCCTGGGCAGCCTGTTCCAGTGTTCCACCACCCTCATGCTAAAGTACTTGTTCCTAACATCCATTCTAAATCTCCTCTTCTCTCATTTCAAAACATTGCCTTTCATGCCATCACTTCAGGCCTTTAGCAATCCCTCTGCAGCCTTCTTGTAGGCCTCCTTCAGGTACTGGAAAGCAGCTATTAGCTCTCCTGGAGCCTTCTCTTCTCCAGGCTGAACAACCCCAGCTCCCTCAGCCCATCACATGGGAGAGGTGTCCCAGCCCCCTGATCATGTTTAAATTTCACATGCACCTCTTCTTTGTATAACTGTAGACCAATGATGTCTCAAGAAGTTGAAACAAAGATGTTTCTTGTAGTATGGTTATCTCAGGGAGCACCACAACTCAGTTACTTGATAGAAAGCTTAGTTGTCCCTCAGATACATGACCCATTCAGGGTAAATTCAAAGCATCTGGATTAAGGGAGGTTTGATTCATGGACTGCACAGCTTGTGGTGGCCAGCACTGATCTCCTCTGTCGTGTTTTGCTTTACCTGTTTGCATGTGCTAGAGTTCCATGTAAGAACATGTGCCTCCTGTTCACTTTTTTCCCCCTTTGAGAAGTAACCACAAAGCAACTTTCCAAACAGTTAACTGCATTTGTATGAGGATTGATCATCCCAAAAGGACATCTTAACCCTGACAAGTGTCCATACTGTAAAAACAGATTAAAACCAGCCAGTAAATATTGTATTTGAGAAAAAGAGAGAGGAAAAAGATGGATGTTTGTGTTTATTTCTGAGTGTAACTGGCAGCTGGCTGTTATTTCAGTTATGATGGAGCTCCAGTAGTGCCTCATTGTAGGGAACAATAAGGATTATATACTATAAGGATTATTTACTATAAGGATTATATACTATAAGGATTATTTACTATAAGGTTTATATACTATAAGGTTTATTTACTATAAGGCTTATATACTATAAGGTTTATTTACTATAAGGTTTATTTACTATAAGGATTAGATAATAAAAGGATTATGTACTATAAGGATTATATGCTATAAGGATTATTTACTATAAGGATTAGATGCTATAAGGATTATTTACTATAAGGATTAGATGCTATAAGGATTATTTACTATAAGGATTAGATACTATAAGGATTATTTACTATAAGGATTATTTACTGTAAGATTTATATACTATAAGGTTTATATGCTATAAGATTTATATACTATAATATTAAATAGAAATAGTGGCCCACAAAGCTTGCTCAGCTTCAGGTTTTTCACCCTCAGCTCTCATCTTTATCATAATGAAAGTGTTTGTGGTAGAGTGTTAGCATTTGATAATGTGGGTTGTCTTCCTGTTTTATTTTCTTCTGTTGTCTTTTCATATAAGAGAAATGCACTTTATAGCTGACATATATTATATCTAATTTCAAACAGCTTGAAATAATGCTGGAGCCCAAGGTCTGGAGAGAAGCTGCTACTCAGGTGTTCTTTGCCTTAGGGCTTGGATTTGGTGGAGTCATTGCCTTTTCAAGCTACAACAAGAGAGACAACAACTGCCATTTTGATGCTGTACTGGTGTCCTTCATCAATTTTTTCACTTCTGTGCTGGCAACTTTGGTGGTGTTTGCAGTTCTGGGCTTCAAAGCCAATATCATAAATGAGAAATGTGTTATCCAGTATGAATATCCATTTTCTTTCTAAAACATTTATTTTAATGGTCTATTTAATTGAGGAGTTAACACAGATCATCGAGCTTGATGGCTCTCTTTTGTTGTGTTTTGCAGAAATTCAGAGAAGATCTTAAAGCTCTTGAAAGTAGGCAATCTGAGCCAGGATATGATACCACATCATATCAATTTCTCAAGCATCACAGCAGAAGATTACAATTTAGTTTATGACATTATTCAGAAAGTGAAAGAGGAAGAGTTTGAGTCTCTTGGTCTGAAATCATGTCAAATTGAAGATGAACTTAACAAGGTGAGAGTACTCAGTAAATCTTACAGAGGTTCTGAACACAGGGGTTCTGAATACTATTCTGTTGTATTCTATGGTATTCTAACAGATTGCTATTTGTAAGCCTGAAGAAAACTGTGAAATATACTTAGAGTATCAGTACATGGTGTACCTATGGGCAGTATGTTCTGTAGAGATCCATACAAGAACAAGGTTCTGTGCAGGGCTGCATTTTAGCTCACCTGTATCATAGTATCAGTCAGGGTTGGAAGGGACCACAAGGATCATTTAGTTCCAACCCCCTGCCATGGGCAGGGACACCCCACACTAGATCAGGCTGGCCAGAGCCTCATCCAGCCTGGGCTTAAACACCTCCAGGGATGGGGCCCCAATCACCTCCCTGGATAACCCATTCCAGGGCTTCACCACTCTCATGGTGAAGAACCTCCTCCTCACATCCAGCCTGAATCTCCCCACCTCCAGCTTCATTCCATTCCCCCTAGTCCTATCACTACCTGATGTCCTGAGAAGTCCCTCCCCAGCCTTCCTGTAGGCCCCCTTCAGATACTGGAAGGCCACAATTAGGTCACCTGAAGTCTTTTACTACCTTAATTTAGTCTTTGCTGATTTATAACACATCACAGAATGGTTTAGGTTAGAAGGGACCTTAGAAGTCAATTTAAGAAGGATATTGAGACACTTGAACATGTCCAGAGAAGGGCAACGAGGCTGGGGAGAGATCTGGAGCACAGCCCTGTGAGGAGAGGCTGAGGGAGCTGGGGTTGCTAAGCCTGGAGAAGAGGAGGCTCAGGGGAGACCTTCTTGCTGTCTACACCTACCTGAAGGGAGGTTGTAGCCAGGTGGGGGTTGGTCTCTTCTCCCAGGCAACCAGCACCAGAGCGAGAGGACACAATCTCAAGCTGTGCCAGGGGAGGTTTAGGCTCGAGGTGAGGAGAAAGTTCTTCCCAGAAAGAGTAATTGGCCATTGGAATGTGCTGCCCAGGGAGGTGGTGGAGTTATCATCCCTGGACGTGTTCAAAAAAGGATTGGATGTGGCACTTGGTGCCATGGCTTAGTTAGTCATGAGGTGCTGGGTGATAGGTTGGACTTGCTGATCTCAAAGGTCTTTTCCAACCTCATTGATTCTATGATTCTAAGTCATCTACTCCAACCTCCCTGCCATGGGCACAGAGACCTCACACTAGATCAGGTTGCTCAGAGCTGCATCCAGCCTGGCCCTAAAAACCTCCAAGGATGAAGCTTCCACCACCTCCCTGGGCAACCTGTGCCAGTGTCTCACCACCCTCATGGGGAAGAACTTCTTCCTAACATCTAATCTGAATCTACCTTTTTCTGTTTTTGTTCCATTCCCCCTGTCCTATCACTCCCTGACACCCTAAAAGTCCCTCCCCAGCTTTCTTGTAGCCCCCTTTAGATACACAATAAGGTCTCCTCGGAGCCTTCTCTTCTCCAGACTGCAAAACCCCAACTCTCTCAGTCTGTCTCCATAGGAGAGGAGGTCATGAAGAAAATTTCTCACAGTCAGACGTTGGAATATTCTCCCCAGGGAAGTTCTGAGCCATCTTGTCTAGACCATGCTTCTGCCAAGAAAGATGGAATGAGATGATCCTTTGAGTTCCCTTCCAAAGTGCTATTCTGTGATTCTGTGGAAGAACTATGTCCTTAATCTTGATCAACTTCCATATTCTCAGCCAAATCCAATCTTTCAGTAGATGGTGTTAATTAGTGTTCATAATTGTGCAGATCTGGAAGAGTCATGTATTGGAGATGCAAGCAAGCAAGATCCCTCTTCACCTTCCAAGATTTAATCAATGACAGTGCATATCTTCAGAGTCAGACTGCCAAACTACCAAAGAAGTTTCTATTAATGAGCAATAAATAATGTGGATTTATTTGTTTGTTTGTTTTTCTCTTTGACAGGCAGTTCAAGGAACTGGTTTAGCTTTTATTGCCTTTACAGAAGCAATGACCCATTTCCCTGCTTCTCCTTTCTGGTCAGTCATGTTCTTCCTCATGTTGGTAAATTTGGGACTTGGAAGTATGTTTGGAACCATTGAAGGCATCATCACACCCATTGTTGATACCTTCAAGGTCAGGAAAGAAATTCTTACTGGTGAGTGAACTATCTTCTCACTAGAGGAGGAACATCCTCCACTAGATCAGGTTACTCAGAGCCTTGTTGATCCTGACCTTGAATATCTCTAGAGATGGGGTTCAACTATGTCCCTGGGCAACCTGTTCCAGTGGTCCACCACCCTCAGGGTAAAAAACTTGTTCCTGACACCTGATCTGAATCTGCTCTTCTCTAATTTCAAACCATTGACCCTGATCCTATCACTGCAGGCCTCTGTAACCAGTGTCTCTGCAGCCTTCTTGTAGGCCCCCTTCAGGTACTGGAAGGCTGCTGTCAGTTCTCCTGGAGCCTCCTCTTCTCCGGGCTGAACAATCCCCGCTCCCTCAGCCTGTCCTAGTGGAACTTCATGCCATGAATGATCTCTAGAGGAAGTTTCCTCAACCTTTGTCTATTTTCTGGAATTACAGTCTGAAACTTTGGTTCTTTTCACTTCTAAGTTCCCAAAAGTGATCCGGTGATCCAAGTAATGTGATGTGTGCTGCTCAGCTCACCGGTTCAGCTGACTTTAGCCTAGTATGACATGAAGTTAAACATTTCAAGAGAAGCAGTCACTTGCTGACTGTCTCTGCTGCTTGATCAGGACTGCTGTAGTATAGCAATTCCAGTACTTCTTGTTTCATCACTTCTCCCTTGCATAGGAGCAGGGTAAGGTTCCTGATGCACATCAAGTCAAGACCCCCTCCCCCCATAGAAAGCAAAATGTTCTCAGATACGAAATAATGCATCAAAGTACAACATCTTTGCTGTTCCAAAACTCTCTTTATTCCCTCTTTGTCTGTGGAGCTTTTGTGATTACAGTTGAGGTTTCTGTCTTCTGTTGCAGTCATCTGCTGCCTGGTAGCCTTTTTCATTGGCCTGATCTTCGTGCAGCGCTCTGGAAATTACTTTGTGACGATGTTTGATGACTACTCAGCTACCCTGCCCCTGCTTATTGTGGTCATTCTGGAGAACATTGCAGTCACACGGATTTATGGAATAGACAAGTGAGTGAAGGCATTGGATCTCCCTCCCCATGTGTATCAACCGCATTTGTTGCAGTAACTATGACTGTTTTAATAATACTGCTTGAAGTATTTGAAATGTGCACCTAAGTGGAGGTAAGTAGAAAGTGGGTCAGTCTGGCTGTGGTTTTAAGGACATGCTTGGAGCAAGGTATAGTGCATCAGGACAGGGCACTGAAGCCCTGTCTCGATCCGGAGAGGGAAAGAGATTCAGGTTTTTAATGAATATTCCCGTGTTGTGAAATTAGAGGCACAAACGAGGCCAAAATATCAACAGCTAGACTATTGATTACATAAATAAGGTGGAGGGATCATAAGGGGAGAGAGAGAGAGAGAAGAAAGGGAGAAGAGGGAAAGAATTATATTACCACACCCCTCACCCCCAAGACAGTTTGAGTCTGTGGAGGAAAGGTGCTGCAGGAGATGGTGGGTCTGTAGAGAAACGGTGCTGCAGGAGATGTTGGGTCTGTAGAGGAAGGGTGCTGAGGCTTTGGCTGTAGAAGGGATGAGGTCCTCTGGGCAGCTTCTTCAGCTCCATGAGTTGCAGCAGGCAGAACTTAGAGCACGGAGAGTCCAAGATCCATTGTGTTGGCCCCGGGATGTTTCCAGCATGTGCTGCCGTCTGCTTTCTTCTGCATCTTGCTTCTCCAATTTTCTCCTCCAAAAGCCAGTAGTTGATCCAGTCTTTTACACAATATTTTTTAGCCCTTAGGCAAGTGTCCAGGTGTTGTTCCCCAGGATATTGTTCTGGGAAATCATCTTTAGGTCCAGGTATCGTTCCCCAGGAAATCTTTCCGTGTGCTCAGGTGAGTTTGGGCAGCCACTGGATGGAGGGGGAAGGCCTCCGCCTCCTCCTGCTCCATCTAGCTACCCACACACTCTTTTCACATCAGGAACCATTGTCCTTTCCTGGGGTATCTGATGGCTGGAAATGATCTTGTCCTCAAGGTGTGAATGCTGGGCCCTTGGGCCATTGCTGTAGGCCAGCTGCAGTCCCATGAGCAATGTTATCTTTGCACCTTCCAAGAGTCCTTCCAGTGGCTCTGCCCAACGCACATCAGCTATTGTCTGGACAAGCATCAAGTGATTATATCTTTGTTGAGTCACAGCAGGAGACACAAGCTTTAGTCTCTCACAAGCCCAAAGCACAATTGCAACAGAAAGTGGGTCAGTCAGGACATCTGGTTTTAAGGACATGTTTGGAGCAAGGTATAGTGCACCAGAGCAAGAGGACACAGTCTCAAGCTGTGCCAGGGGAGGTTTAGGCTGGAGGTTAGGAAGAAATTCTACACAGAGAGAGTGATTGCCCACTGGAATGGGCTGCCTGGGGAGGTGGTAGAGTCACCATCATTGGAGGTGTTCAGGAGGAGACTTGATGGGGTGCTTGGTTGCATGGTTTAGTTGATTAGGTGGTGTTGGATGATAGGTTGGACACAATGATCTTGAAGGTCTCTTCCAACCTGGTCTGGTCTATCCTATCCTATCCTATCCTATCCTATCCTATCCTATCCTATCCTATCCTATCCTATCCTATCCTATCCTATCCTATCCTATCCTATCAGGACAGGGCACTGAAGCCCAAAGCACAATTGCAACAGAGCTAAAATCACAGAATGGGCTGGGCTGGAAGGGACCTCCAAAGGTCGTCTAGTCCAAATGGGATTAAGTCCTCCTGGCTACAATGCTTGGATTAAAGATACAGTCAGCCCAGGCAAGCAGCACCAGAACACAGTCTCAAGCTGTGCCAGGGGAGGTTTAGGCTGGATGTTAGGAAGAAGTTCTTCACAGAAAGAGTTACTGGCCATTGGAATGTGCTGCCCAGGGAGGTGGTAGAGTCACCATCACTGGAGATGTTTAGGAAGAGACTGGATGAGGCACAGCCTCCCCACAATCAGCAGGGGCATCCCCAGGCTGCCCAAGGTCTCATTTCAGTCTTACCTTGAATATGTGCAGGGAAGGGGCATCAACCACCTCCCTGAGGAGCTGTTCCAGTGTTCCCCTAAAAGAGAGGAGAATGCAGTAAAAGAGGCAAAATTAGAGGCTTAAAAAGCAGGCTGGATGTGCAAGTATGAGCAGTTTCTATAGAAGTAAGATGGCAAGTGAAAGGGTGTAATAGCTCTGATCTAAGCAGCAGATGAGGCTGTCTGTTCTGAACAGACCCTGCAGTGTTCCAGGCAGCCTGAATAAGGAGCAAAGCCAACTCCTGATGGCAGTAGCAGTAAGAAAGTTTCAGTTCATGAACCAGCTTTAGTTTGGAGTGTTGTAGCAATTAGTTGTTCTCTGCATTACTTGTCAGAAAGGAAATAGAGAAAGAAATATTAAGGAAGAGGGTCAAAACTTAGCTGGAAGCAGTACAGTTGCAGTGAAGGTAAGTAGCCTTCTATCAGTGATGGCTGAAGAGAAAAGAGCCACCCAATCCCTCAAATTGTTTTACATCTTGTGACTGAAATCACCAGAACGTGTTCACTAAGTGACTCCTCATAGAGGAGGTGCTTAAGCCCTCTGATCATCTTTGTGGCCCTCCTCTGGACCTGCTCCAGCAGCTCCACGTCCTTGGGGGCGCTAGAACTGGCTGCAGCACTCCAGGTGCGGTCTGAGGAGAGCAGAACAAAGGGGGCAGAATCCCCTTCCTTTGTGTGCGGTTCTGTGGCTTTAAATATCTTTCCAGCGCTGTCCAGAGCAGCATTTTACTAAGTCTCAGTGTGTTGTTGTGGTGCCTTCTGTCCAGCAGAGCTGAACTGGGAGCACAGGCTCTGTTTTTCAGTCCATCAAGTAATCCAAACTGCTGCCATTTCTAGGCTTGAATCTGTTCAGTGTGTCCTTGGATCAGATGCTGTCTATCAATGATGGCACTTGAAATCCCAGTGTGTGCACTAACAATAACCTTTCATTCCCTTCACAGATTCATGGAGGATCTGAAGGACATGCTTGGGTTTTCTCCAAGCCAGTATTATTACTACATGTGGAAGTATGTTTCACCTTTGGTACTGCTGTGTTTGCTGGTAGCTAGCATTGTCCAAATGGGATTAAGTCCTCCTGGCTACAATGCTTGGATTGAAGATGCGGTATGTACATAGCAGATACTATCATCATCATCATCACCATCCAGTATCTGAAGGGGGCCTACAGGAAGGCTGGGGAGGGACTTCTCAGGATCTCAGGGAGTGATAGGACTAGGGGGAACGGAATGAAGCTGGAAATGGGGAGATTCAGGCTGGATGTGAGGAAGAAGTTCTTCACCATGAGAGTGGTGAAGCCCTGGAATGGGTTATCCAGGGAGGTGGTTGAGGCCCCGTCCCTGGAGGTGTTTAAGACCAGGCTGGACGAGGCTCTGGCCAGCGTGATCTAGTGTAGGGTGTCCCTGCCCATGGCAGGGGTTGGAACTAGATGATCCTTGTGGTCCCTTCCAGCCCTGACTGATTCTATGATTCTATGATTCTATGATCCTTGTGGTCCCTTCCAACCCTGACTGATTCTATGATTCTATACCATGCCTGAAGTATTTCAGATTCATAGATTCACAGGATGGTTTAGGTTGCAAAGGACCTTAAAGATCATCTAGTTCCAGCCCCACTGCCATGGGCAGGGACACCTTCCACTAGAGCAGGTTGCTCAAGGTCTCATCCAGCCTGGCCCTGAGCACTTCCAGGGCGGGGGCATGCATAGCCTCTCTGAGCAACCTGTTCCAGTGTCTCACCACCTTCACTGGAAAGAATTTCTTCCTGATACCCAGTTTAAATCTGCTTTCCTCAATCTTCAATCCATTCTCTCTTATCACCACAAGCCTTTGTAAAAAGTCTCCTCCTAGCTTTCTTGTAGTCCTGCTTCAGGTACTGGAAGGCTGCTCTAAGATCTCCCCAGAGCCTTCTTTTCTCCAGGCTGGACAGCCCCAACTCTCTCAGCCTGTCCCTGCAGGGGAGGTTCTCCAGCCCTCTGATCATCTCTAGCAGTCCATGTCCCTCTTACGCTGGAGCAAATATATATGTATGAGAAGCCAGAAGATTTGCAATTGGAAATTAAGAATCAGTCTAAATGATGGCATGTCTTTTGTCTCAAGGAGCATTACTGTAGAACAAATGCTTTTTAAAAGTTTTGAGTAGTTGGTAGCACGTAAGACTCTTACTGGGAAGGTCGTGAGTTCAAGCCTGCAGTGGGCAGGAGAGTTCTCTCTGGGCAGCAATGTCCTCCCTCCTCAAGAGGGGATTGAACTTGGTGCCATGGTCTAGTCATGGGGTCTGTGGTGACAGGTTGGACTGGATGATCTTCGAGGTCTCTTCCAACCTTGGTGATACTGTGATACTATGATCATAGAATTGTCAGGGTTGGAAGGGACCTCAAGGATCATCCAGTTCCCACCCCCTGCCCATGGGTAGGGACACCTCACACTACAGCAGGTTGCTCACAGCCACATCCAGCCTGGCCGCAAAAACCTCCAGGGATGAGGCTTTCACCACCTCCCTGGGCAACCTGTTCCAGTGTCTCACCATTGGGAATGGCTACAGACAGGAGGGCCACAAAGATATCAGGGGGTTGGAGCAACTCTGCTACGAGGACAGGCTGAGGGAGCTGAGGTTGTTCACCCTGGAGAGGAGGAGGCTCTAGGGAGACCTAATAGCAGCCTGCCAGTACCTGAAGGGGGCTACAAGAAGGATGGAGAGAGACAAAGGCCTGCAGTGGGGCAATGGCTTCAAGCTGGAGAAAGGCAGATTCAGACTGGATACCAGGAACAAGTTCTTTCCTATGAGAGTGTTGGAACACTGGAACAGGTTGCCCAGGGAGGAGGTGGTTGGGGCCCCTTCCCTGGAGATATTCAAGGTGAGGCTCGATGAGGCCCTGGGCAACCTGATCTAGTTGGGAATGTCCCTACTGACTCTGGGGAGTTTGGACTGGATGAGCTTTGGAGGTCCCTTCTGGCCTGGACCATTCTATGATTCTAAATGTAGCAGAAAGCCTAAGGTGAAAATCTTGATTTAGATTCTGGTAGAGTGCTCTGAGCATCTCAGAAACTGTGGGACAGTGTTTTGGTCCTGCTCTGCTCAGTGTCAGAAAGACAGCAATCCTACATCTCCAGGACTCTTCAGATTTGAGATCTTTATTGTGCAAGCTGATGAGATCCAATATCTGAAGGGGGCTACAAGAAGGCTGGGGAGGGATTTCTCAGGATCTCAGGTAGTGATAGGACTAGGGGGAATGGAATGAAGCTGGAGGTGGGGAGATTCAGGCTGGATGTGAGGAAGAAGTTCTTCCCCATGAGAGTGGTGAAGCCCTGGAATGGGTTGTCCAGGGAGGTGGTTGAGGCTCCATCCCTGGAAGTGTTTCAGCCCAGGCTGGATGAGGCTCTGGCCAGCCTGATCTAGTGTGGGGTGTCCCTGCCCATAGCAGGGGGTTGGAACTAGATGATCCTTGTGGTCCCTTCCAACCCTGACTGATACTATGATGCTATGATAGTATGAGACAGATGAGCCTGTGATGGAAGACTGCAGGCCTTGGTGAGGACTACTGAGTTGCCCTTTTTTGAAGTGAAGGTGTATTAATAGTGTCTGCCTTGTGCTTCTCAGGCTACAGAGGAGTTCCACAGCTATCCAACATGGGGAATGATTGTGTGTATATCTCTGATGGTGTTGGCCATACTGCCCGTCCCGATCGTCTTCATGGTGCGCCGTTGCAACCTGATCGACGACAGCTCTGGGAGCTTGGCATCTGTATCCTACAAAAGGGGAAGGATCATAAAGGAGCCTGTTAATCTGGAGGGAGATAACACAAGTCTAATCCATGGGAAGAGCCCAAGTGAAGTGCCCTCCCCAAATTTTGGCAAAAACATATACCGGAAACAGACCGGATCGCCGGCTCTGGACACCGCTCCCAACGGACGTTATGGGATTGGGTACCTGATGGCAGACATGCCTGATATGCCAGAGTCTGATTTGTAGCTGCAGCAAAGAAAGGCCCTTTGTTTCCTCCTCTCTCACCGACCACGGCCCTCCACCGAGAAGTGGTCAGCTTCGCGTGCTGGGCTGTGATCTCAGGTGCTCCGCAGCAGCAGTCCTTGAGACGCCGTGACTGTCCGTGCAGGTTGAGAGAGCTCCCTTTGGATGGATTCCCTGGGGTTTTATTTGCACTGAAGGCAACACATTCACAGTCCGTGGCAGGCTGTGTCTACCACCATAGCCAGCATTTGAGTTTATCTTGGTTTAATTATTCTTTTTTAATTAATGTCTAAATTTAAAGTCTTCTGTCTCTGAAGCCCAGGTCGCACTCAAATGGTAGAATGTTTCTGAGGTAATACTGCTGAGAATCCTTCTTGTTTTGATCTCTTTCTCTTTCTCTTTCTCTTTCTCTTTCTCTTTCTCTCTCTCTCTTTTCTCTTTCTCTTTCTCTCTCTCTCTTTCTCTTTCTCTCTCTCTCTCTCTTTCTCTTTCTCTTTCTCTTTCTCTTTCTCTTTCTCTTTCTCTTTCTCTTTCTCTTTCTCTTTCTCTTTCTCTCTCTTTCTCTCTCTCTTTCTCTCTCTCTTTCTCTCTCCCTTTCTCTCTCCCTTTCCCTCTCCCTTTCCCTCTCCCTTTCCCTCTCCCTTTCCCTTTCCCTTTCCCTTTCCCTTTCCCTTTCCCTTTCCCTTTCCCTTTCCCTTTCCCTTTCCCTTTCCCTTTCCCTTTCTCTTTCTCTTTCTTTCTCTCTCTCTCTCTCTCTTTCTCTTTCTCTTTCTCTCTTTCTCTTTCTTTCTCTCTCTCTTTCTCTTTCTTTCTCTCTTTCTCTTTCTCTTACTTTCTCTTCTCTATTCTCTTTCTCTTCTCTCTTCTCTCTCTCTTCTTTTTCTCTTTCTCTTCTCTTCGTCTCTCCGAACCGAACCGAACCGAACCAAACCTCTCCGAACCAAACCTCTCCTCTCCTCCCTTATCTTCTCTTCTCCCTTCCCAAACCAAACCTTCCCAAACCAAACCTTCCCAAACCAAACCAAACCGAACCTTCCCTTCCCAAACCTTCCCTTCCCAAACCGAACCAAACCTTCCCTTCCCAAACCGAACCAAACCGAACCAAACCAAACCAAACCTTCCCTTCCCAAACCTTCCCAAACCTTCCCTTCCCAAACCTTCCCAAACCGAACCGAACCAAACCTTCCCAAACCTTCCCTTCCCAAACCTTCCCTTCCCTTCCTTTCCCCTTTCTCTTCCCCTTTCTCTTCTTTCTCATTTTTATTTGGTGTGGCTTTGATTTCATTTTGTGCTGTTCTGCACTGGTTTGGTTTTGTCCTGTTTTATTCTGGTTTGATTGGGTTTGGTTTTGTTCTGTTTTGGTTTTTGTTTTCCTGCTTTCAGGTTAACTCCCCAGTATTAAAAGTCAGCTCAGAAGCAGTTCACCCAACCCCTGTTTGTGTAAACACGTTGTACATACCTTATGTAGATATGCTGTACTTACTTTATTAGCACTGATAATTACTTAGGCTATTAGCTGAGTAAAAAAAAACAAACAGAAACCAAACCTGCAAACTATTTTCTTATGTAACAGCTGTATAGAGCAATAGGGTTAAAAAAATCAAGGAGTAGACTTACAGGAAGGTGGGGCAAGATTTAGAATCATAGTATCAGTCAGAGTTGGAAAGGACCACAAGGATCAGGTAGTTCCAACCCTCCATGCCATGGGCAGGGACACCCCACACTAGATCAGGCTGGCCAGAGCCTCGTCCAGCCTGGGCTTAAACATCTCCAGGGATGGAGCCTCAACCACCTCCCTGGACAACCCATTCCAGGGCTTCACCACTCTCATGGGGAAGAACTTTCTCCTCATGTCCAGCCTGAATCTCTCCACCTCCAACTTCATTCCATTCCCCCTAGTCCTATCACTCCCTGAGTTCCTGAGAAGTCCCTCCCCAGCCTTCCTGTAGGCCCCCTTCAGATACTGGAAGGCCACAATGAGGTCACCTCGGAGCCTTCTCTTCTCCAGACTGAACAGCCCCAACTCCTTCAGTCTGTCCTCACGGGAGAGGTGCTCCAGCCCTCTGATCATCCTCGTGGCCCTGAGGGCCTGTTCCCTGTTCCCTGGGGACTGCATAAACTGTGGCTGTATATTATTGTGTAAAACAATTTGCCTTCTCTTTTTCTTTCTCAGTGTGAAAATACCGTTCGAGTCACTCCGAGAATCTTAAGGGTTGTGCAGATTCTGCATTTTTTTCTATGCTGTGTGCCTAAAAAGAAAAAACAAAAACAAACAAAAAACCTTAAATAAATAAAACAGAATCCTGATATTTATTGTGGTTACAAGATTACATATATATTATATTTATATAATATACTTGTAATGTAAATATGTATATTCTCATGTATGGAATCATTTCAAAAGTTGAAGCAAGATGGCTTTTTTTTTTTTTTTTTTTTTTTTTTAATTATTATTATTAATCTCCCTTAGTTTTGCTTCTGTTTTACTGCAGATGATTTTCTTCAGTCAGTAATTGTTAAGAGCTGTATGGCATTACATTTTAACCTCTGAATAAAGAGATCGACAAGCGCTTTCCCTGTGGCTTCCTGCTGCACTCGCTGCAACACAGAATCACAGAATCCTCACCAAGGTTGGAAGAGACCTCAAAGATCATTGAGTCCAACCTGTCACCACAGAGCTCATGACTAAACCATGGCGCCAAGTGCCACGTCCAATCCCCTCTTGAACACCTCCAGGAGTGGTGACTCCGCCACCTCCCCGGGCAGCACATTCCAATGGCTAACAACTCTCTCTGGGAAGAACTTTCTCCTCACCTCCAGCCTAAACTTCCCCTGGCACAGCTTGAGACTGTGTCCTCTTGTTCTGGTGCTGGTTGCCTGGGAGAAGAGACCAACACCCTCCTGGCTACAACCTCCCTTCAGGTAGTTGTAGGCAGCAAGAAGGTCTCCCCTCAGCCTCCTCTTCTCCAGGCTTAGCAACCCCAGCTCCCTCAGCCTCTCCTCACAGGGCTGTGCTCAAGGCCTCTCCCCAGCCTCGTTGCCCTTCTCTGGACACATTCAAGTGTCTCAATGTCCTTCTTAAATTGAGGGGCCCAGAACTGGACAGAGGACTCAAGGTGTGACCTGACCAGTGCTGAGTACAGGGCAGAATGACCTCCCTGCTCCTTCTGGCCACACTATTCCTGATGCAGGCCAGGATGCCATTGGCCCTCTTGGCCCCCTGGGCACACTGCTGGCTCATATTCAGCCAGCTGTCAATCAGCACCCCCAGGTCCCTCTCTGCCTGGCTGCTCTCCAGCCACTCCGACCCCAGCCTGTAGCTCTGCCTGGGGTTGTTGTGGCCAAAGTGCAGCACCCAGCACTTGGATTTGTTGAATGTCATCCTGTTGGACTCTGCCCATCTGTCCAGTTGGTCGAGGTCCCTCTGCAGAGCCCTTCTGCCCTCAACATCAGCTCAACATCTGCTCCCAACTTGGTGTCATGTGCAAGCCTGCTTTTTCCTCAGCTGGGTTGTTACAGCATTTGCCATCTGAACAGAGATGCACCAGTCTCATTATTTCACCACTCTCACTACTCCCCCTCTAATCTTCCCTGGTGAAGCTGCATCTGGAATATTGTGTCCAGTTCTGGGCTCCTCAGTTCAAGGACCTCAGGGAACTGCTTGAAAGAGTCCAGTGCAGATCCACAAAAATGATGAAGGCAGTGGAACATCTTCCTTAGGAGGAGAGACTGAGGGAGCTGAGGGCTCTGTAGCTTGGAGAAGAGGAGCCTGAGAGGTGACCTCATTCACGTTGATAAAGATGTGCAGGGTGAGTGCCAAGAGGCTGGAGCCAGGCTCTGTTGTGTGGTGACCAATGCCAGCACAAGGGGCAGTGGTGAATGTTGAGGCATAGGAAGTTTCACATAAATACGAGGGAAAAACTTTTCCCTGTGATGGTGACAGAGCACTGGAACAGGCTGCCCAGGGGGGTTGTGGAGTCTCTCTCTCTGGACACATTCAGAACTCGCCTGGATGTGTTCCTGTGTGATCTGCTCTAGGTGCTCCTGCTCTGGCAGGGGGTGGGACTGGATGATGTTTCAAGGTGCCTTCCAGCCCCTGAAATTCTGTGATTCTTTGAAAGAACTTCCTCCTTATGTCCAACCTAAGTCTACCCTGCTCCGGTTTCCAAACCATTGCCCTTTGTCCTATCACTCCAAGCCCTTCTAAACAGTCCCCAGCCTTCCTGTAGGTCCCTTTCAGATACTGAAATGATGAAATAAGGTCTTCCCAGAACCTCTCCAGGCTGGACAGCCCCATTCCCGCCAGCTGGGTTATTACAGCATTTACCATCTGAACAGAGATGCTGGAAGAACCTCCAAACAGCAAAAAAAAAGGCCATGTAGATTCAGATTGGATGTCAGGAAGAAGTTGTTCCCCATGAGGGTGATGAGACACTGGCACAGGTTGCCCAGGGAGGTAGTGGAAGCCTCATCCCTGGAGGGTTTTAAGGCCAGTCTGGATGTGGCTCTGAGCAACTTGATCTGGTGTGAGTGTCCCTGCCCATGGCAGGGGGTTGGAACTGGATGATCTTTGAGGTCCCTTCCAACCCTAACAATTCTGTGATTCTATGATTAAACTGGCATGATACTCTGGAAGCTTATAAGTGATACATTCCTTAGCTTTAAAAAGCTCTAAAGTGAGGTGTAAATTCTGCTCTTGCTGCCTCTAGAAAGCAAAGGGCAGAACATAGTTACATTGTCCCGGTATCAGGCAAAGAACCACATTCATGGAATGGGCTGGCCTGGAAATGACCTCCAAAGGTCATGCAGTCCAACCCCTCTGCAGTCGGTGGGGACATCCTCAACTAGATCAGGCTGCCCTGAGCCCTCTTGAGCCTCACTTTGAGTATCTCCAAGGATACAATAATAATACAATACAATACACCAGGTTGAAAGAGACCTTCAAGATCATCGCCTCCAACCCATCAACCAATCCAACCCACCTAAACAACTAAACCATGGCACCAAGCACCCCATCAAGTCTCCTCCTGAACACCTCCAATGAAGGTGACTCCATCACCTCCATGGGCAGCCCATTCCAATGGGCAATCACTCTCTCTGTATAGAACTTCTTCCTAACATCCAGCCTAAACCTGCCCTGGCGCAGCCTGAGACTGTGACCTCTTGTTCTGGTACTGGCTGCCTGGGAGGAGAGGCCAACCTCTGCCTGGCTACAACCTCCCTTCAGGTAGTTGTAGAGAGCAATAAGGTGTGGTGAAGGCATATTCTGCCCAGATCCCAGATCTGGGCCCCCAGCATGTGGATAGGTCTCCCCTCCTTTAGGAGGAGGACCACTACCAAGTATGGGCATAATTCCAGCTTCATCCTTTCTATAGGCTGAAGCCAGTTGTCTATCAGAGTGCCCATTGGTCAAACCCAGCCTCGAGGAATCTATAAATATTACCCCTGTTGATAAACGAGTTGCCTCCTCTTCACTTTGCCTCTGGACTTGCTCAGGAGAGCAGCTATCGAGCCACCGTCTCTGCCTTTGAGCTTGTTTTTAGCTTCTGTCACACATGCACGCATACTGAAGCCTCTGCATCGTGAGAAGCACTTTGATCGTGAGGATCAGCCCAGAGGAGGACCTTCGCTGAGCCCGAGAAGCCAGCGTCGCTATTAGCCGGTCATATCTCCAGGGGAGCCCATCGTGCTACCGGAGGACTGGATCAGCCCCGAGGGTAAGATCTGCCCAGTTGTCGGGGAGAAGGGACTATCTCAAGCGTCGCGCTGTTCCTTTAAGCCCAGGAACGAGAAGCCGCACTACCCTCCCTAAGGCCGTTTGCCACGAGGCTGACGCCATAGCTGTTGTCCGACCGGGAACCTCTGAGCCCGCCTATCGGCAATCGTCGCCTCGCCCTGCGGTGCGAGCCGACTCCCAGGGCCGCCCCCACGGACCGAACGCGATCAGGAACCAGTCCAGCGGCAGCAGCCAGCCGGACCCCCGCCTTGCTACAAACATCAGCTACGGAATATCTTCCACGTGCTTTCCACCCACTAGCACTCAGTTCAAAGTCTCCGCGTGTGGCAGAGTCATCGCTGACGCGCACAAAGATTGCAATATCGTGTTTTATATTAGCCAAAAGCCGCCCGCGTTCCGCCGAGTCGCCATCTAGTGGTCAAGCGGCGGAACTGCACCCCTGGTTATATAAAACACAGAGACAGTCTGTAGATAGTTTAATTAAGTTCTGATCATAATACTAAGCCATTTATGGAATGTATTTCACGAACGTGCACTAGAACATGTATATAAGTTGTTGATTCATCGGTTATTAATAATTTGATAATAAAATTTCATATTTTCATAATTCATATTTCATATTCATAAATTTAATAACCTCTTCACAACAAGATGGCGCAGCGAGCAGGGTGCACAGCTGTGAAATATTTCCATAACTTGGGATACAAAATTACTGCCCCAGACTTGGAGTGGGCAAAATCAAATTGTAAAAATATCAATGGCATTTTTGCAAAGCTAAGCGAACCCAGCAGCGAACATGCTGTCCTGATGGCATCTTGCATCATACAGATGCAAGAGGAAATTGAATTTTTTGATCAAAAGGTTTCCCAATTGGAAAGAGAGTTAGGAAGGTCTGAGGCACTAAATAACAAACTTCACGACATATTAACGTTGCAAATTAAAGAAAGCAACGCTGCTATCAAGGCACTGGCGAGGTCAAACACAGACTCTTTTCCAAACCTTCCTGGGATCTCCCAAGCGCCTAGCCCCAAGGAGCCCCGCGGATATGGTGTCGTGCCCGGAGCCAGATCTCCTCTACCGTCCTTTCACGGATTATCCCCACCCGTTCAGTCCAGCACACCAGCAGCGGCGCGCGAGTTAAATCTGCTTGCCAGTAGTGCTCCAAGAAGCAAAGCCCGGAAAAATCCCAGAACTACCAAACGGAGAGAAACCCATCTAACTGGGACGATACGGATTACAGTTCTGAGGACGAACCCATACGGAGCAAAGCTGTGCGTTTGCGTCCCGTTCTTAAAGAGCAATACACCGACGGCCGCCGTGGCCGAGGGACAACAACTACTTCTGTTCGCCCGTACAGCGGAGCAAAGCTTCGGGACCTGCAAGAGACATTTGCAAGAGAGCCGGACGAGTCGGTAACAGACTTTTTGTATTGCGTTATGGAATTGGGCGGGGATACAATTGTTTTGGATCGGAACGAAGCAAAAGGCTGTTCATGGGGCCATGAAGTATTTTTAGGCATGGGTCCGGAGGGATATTACTCGTTAACTTCCCGTATCGCTCACTGGGCTGGCAGTTTAGATCCTATGGATAGAGGCGAGCCAACAGAAGTGAGGGTCACAAGTTCGGCCGAACTCACTGCCGCGATTAAAAAGCTAGCATGCGTTCAAGCAATGTACGATCGCGGGGCGTACTCTTCCCCACTAGAAGCCCCAGTTGACCCAGTGCGACTCAAAATCCTAATCCGTGGTCTGCCAACAGGTCTCAAAATTGTCTGTGATGCCAAAAAGGAGGAAATTGAACGAGTAGTCGAGAGGAATAATGCCTCTGCTAATTCCCGGGAACACCACTTAACTTGGGAAGAGCTTCTAATGGCATTATCCCACAAGGGCTGAGACCTGGGCTACTCTGATCATATGCTCACAGCCGAGATTCCCCGTGACAGATGCCATACTGGATTCAATGGCAGCCACGTGGCGACACCCCGGGGGAAAATGCAGGAAGTGCGCCATGCTAAGGCCTTCCCTACTGCGACTTCTGCAAGTTCAAGCAGCAGTCCGGGGTCAGGTCGCAGTCACTGGGAAAGTCCCAGAGGGAGAAATTCCGGCCGCCAGAGAGATAAACAGCGTGCTTCTAATAGATCCTCCTCACCCAGAGAGAAATGGTATCAACTAGCACGGTCTTTAAATATACCTGAATCCGTGATAGCGCCATTATCAACAGGACTGTTAAAAGGAGTAGTGCTGAGCTTACAAAATAACTCCAGCAGCTGGAAGGGGGACCAATACCAAAGTGACCGCCGTGGCAAGGGGGGTGGGAAAGTGACAAACCCTGCAGACACTTTGATGGCTTCGGTGTCATATGGGAATCAAACCCCATCACACAGTCAAAGGGGTGGTGGGAGATAATTAAGAGTACCAACATTGGTTTCGGAGCAAACATTTGTTCTACACTGCTAAGGCAGCATTCCCTGTTAAGAGTACAGTCTAAAGTTTGTATACTGTTTGTATAGTGCTAAGGTATTGTAACTCACTATGTTTGAAAGTGTAATCCATCAAGCAGGTATGATGTAACTTAACCTGTATGTGACACACCTGGTTCAGGGTAATTCATACTCGAGGCTTATATATGCCCATGGGCAAAGGGGTGGTAATGTGGTGAAGGCATATTCTGCCCAGATCCCAGATCTGGGCCCCCAGCATGTGGATAGGTCTCCCCTCCTTTAGGAGGAGGACCACTACCAAGTATGGGCATAATTCCAGCTTCATCCTTTCTATAGGCTGAAGCCAGTTGTCTATCAGAGTGCCCATTGGTCAAACCCAGCCTCGAGGAATCTATAAATATTACCCCTGTTGATAAACGAGTTGCCTCCTCTTCACTTTGCCTCTGGACTTGCTCAGGAGAGCAGCTATCGAGCCACCGTCTCTGCCTTTGAGCTTGTTTTTAGCTTCTGTCACACATGCACGCATACTGAAGCCTCTGCATCGTGAGAAGCACTTTGATCGTGAGGATCAGCCCAGAGGAGGACCTTCGCTGAGCCCGAGAAGCCAGCGTCGCTATTAGCCGGTCATATCTCCAGGGGAGCCCATCGTGCTACCGGAGGACTGGATCAGCCCCGAGGGTAAGATCTGCCCAGTTGTCGGGGAGAAGGGACTATCTCAAGCGTCGCGCTGTTCCTTTAAGCCCAGGAACGAGAAGCCGCACTACCCTCCCTAAGGCCGTTTGCCACGAGGCTGACGCCATAGCTGTTGTCCGACCGGGAACCTCTGAGCCCGCCTATCGGCAATCGTCGCCTCGCCCTGCGGTGCGAGCCGACTCCCAGGGCCGCCCCCACGGACCGAACGCGATCAGGAACCAGTCCAGCGGCAGCAGCCAGCCGGACCCCCGCCTTGCTACAAACATCAGCTACGGAATATCTTCTACGTGCTTTCCACCCACTAGCACTCAGTTCAAAGTCTCCGCGTGTGGCAGAGTCATCGCTGACGCGCACAAAGATTGCAATATCGTGTTTTATATTAGCCAAAAGCCGCCCGCGTTCCGCCGAGTCGCCATCTAGTGGTCAAGCGGCGGAACTGCACCCCTGGTTATATAAAACACAGAGACAGTCTGTAGATAGTTTAATTAAGTTCTGATCATAATACTAAGCCATTTATGGAATGTATTTCACGAACGTGCACTAGAACATGTATATAAGTTGTTGATTCATCGGTTATTAATAATTTGATAATAAAATTTCATATTTTCATAATTCATATTTCATATTCATAAATTTAATAACCTCTTCACAACATAAGGTCACCCCTCAGTCTCCTCCAGGCTAAGCAACTCCAGCTCCCTCAGCCTTTCCTCATAGGGCTTGTGTTCCAAACCCCTCACCAGCTTCGTTGCCCTTCTCTGGACACGCTCCAGCAAGACAACATCCTTCCTAAACTGAGGGGCCCAGAACTGGACACAGGACTCAAGGTGTGGCCTAACCAGTGCAGTGTACAGGGACAGAATGACCTCCCTGCTCCTGCTGGCCACATTGTTCCTGACGCAGGCCAGGATGCCATTGGCCTTCTTGGCTGCCTGGGCACACTGCAGGCTCATGTTCAGCCTACTATCAACCGGTACCCCCAGGTCCCTCTCTGCCTGGCCACTCTCCAGCCACTCTGACCCCAGCCTGTAGCACTGCCTGGGGTTGTTGTGGCCAATGTGCAGCACCTGGCACTTGGATGTGTTCAATCTCCTGCCCTTGGACTCTGCCCATCTGTCCAGCCTGTCGAGGTCCCTCTGCAAAGCCTCTCTTCCCTCCAGCAGATCAACTCCTGCCCCCAGCTTGGTGTGATGGGGCCCCAACTACCAATTCAGTTTAGGTAAACACAAATCTTAGAAACTCTGTGCTTCAAGAGTATGGTTTGGGAATGTGGGAAAGCTATGCCACACCAATGAAATGGAGCAGGTTGCCCAGGGAGGTGGCGGAAGCCCCATTCCAGGAGGCTTTAAGGCCAGGCTGGATGTGGCTCTGAGCAACCTGATCTAGTGTGAGGTGTCCCTGCCCATGGCGGGGGGTCGGCACTTGAGGTCCCTTCCAACACTAAGAAATCTATGATTCTATAATTGAAATGCCTTGTTAGCTGCTGTAGTTTGAGAGAAAAGGGGATCAGGAACAAAAGCTGCGATTTGCTTCCTTTGCCACTGGATGGCGCTCACATTTCATGCGTGTTGGTGATACGGCCTGTCCAGGAGCTTCGAAGAAGAGAAACGTCTGTGGTTTTGTAGTCTTAACAAGACAGAGAGCTTTTGAGAATGCTCATGGTCTTGCTAAAACTTTACTAGTCCTCTGTACCTTCAGCTGCTTTCCTCGATGTTTGTTTTGGGGATATATATATATATATATATATATATCCAAGAAAGAAAGATGCAACAATCTTTAATGCTAGTAAAAACAGCAAGACCCTGACAATATCCCAGCTTCTTGGTTCAGTATTCTGAAACCAGTCATATTCTTACATGCTTACCCTCCTCCCCAAATATCTTATTCATAGAATCACAGAATGTTAGGGGTTGGAAGGGACCTCCCGAGGTTGAATCCAACCCCTCTGCCCTGCTACCTGAAGGAGCAAAGCCCTATGAGGAGAGGCTGAGGGAGCTGGGGGTGTTTAGCCTGGAGAAGAGGAGGCTCAGGGAAGACCTTATTGCTCTCTACAACTACTTGAAGGGAGGTTGCAGCCTGGTGGGGCTTAGTCTCCTCCTAGGCAACCAGCAGCAGAACAAGAGGACACAGTCTCAAGCTGTGCCAGGGGAAGCTTAGGCTGGAGGTGGGGAGAAAGTTCTTCCCAGAAAGAGACTGGCCATTGGAATGTGCTGCCCAGGGAAGTGGTGGAGTCACTGTCTCTGGAAATGGCTTGGATGTGGCACTTGGAGCCATGGTTTAGTTGTCATGAGGTGTTAGGTATTAGGTAATAGGTTGGACGTAATGATCTCTAAGGTCTTTTCCAACCTGGTTGATTCTATGATGTTTTATTTGTTGGGGGTGGTGGGTGGGAGCAGAGAGGAGGAAATAATCATGAAAGAGAATCCTGGTCTGGAAAGAAAGACGTGGGCTGTGTCAGAATCCTTTCCTTTTGACTACCTAAGTGCCTTTGAGGTACTGAAAAGATTGATTATTTCTCATGAAGCATTTTGAGATGTTCTAGGGAAAGATGTTAAAGACATGCAGCACCCCACAATTACTTTGTTTTACCTGGCTGATATGAAGACAAAAGCTATCAGTGTGAAATAGCAGGAAAATTGTGTCATGAATCTACAGAATACAGAATTAACCAGGTTGGAAAAGACCTTCATAGTATCAGTCAGGGTTGGAAGAGACCACAGGGATCATCTAGTTCCAACCCCCTGCCATGGGCAGAGACACCCCACACTAGATCAGGCTGGCCAGAGCCTCATCCAGCCTGGGCTTAAACACCTCCAGGGACGGGGACCAACAATTTAGGGTTTAAGGTGAAATATAGTTACTCAAAAGCACAGTGTATGAGGTGAAGGAAAGTGAGAGCATGTGAGTAAGAGCTCTGAGTTGGAGACCACTGTGTTCCAGTGATTTAACATGGTTGTAAACCTCCTGGGCATTTGCCTAGCATTGAGGATATGAATAGTCCCAGTCCTTACTCACAAGCTTGAAATTAGCCAAAAACTCAAAGCACCTAAATGATAAACATTTTACTGCCTGGTCCCTGGAATGGAAACCAGATACCCAGCCCCCCCATATGTAATACATCTGGCCAGTGAAGTGCTCCAGAATTACAGAGCTATTAAATGGGCAGCATTTGGTGTGGGATTTCAGTGTGACAGAAACCCTTGCTCCCAAAAAAGGGGAAACTGAGGCACTCTGAGGAAAGTGCTCAGACACATGAGACTTTAATATCTGTGGACCTTTCACATAATCACAGTATCACAGTACATTAGAGATTGGAAGGGACTTCCAGAGATCAGCCAGTCCATTCCCCTGCCAAAGCAGCATCACCCAGGGTAGTCTGCACAGGAATGCATCCAGGTGGGTTTGGAAAGGCTCCAGAGAAGGAGACTCCACAACCTCTCTGGGCAGCCTGCTCCAGGGCTCTGGAACCCTCACTGCAAAGAAGTTTCTCCTCATGCTGAGCTGAAACCTTCTCTGTTCAAGTTTGGCTCCACTGCTCCTTGGCTTATTGCTGTGCAGCACCCAAAAGAGCTTGGCCCCCTCCACTTGACACCCACCCCTCAGATATTGGTAGACATTGATCAGATCCCCTCTCAGCCTTCTCTTCTCCAGACTCAACAGCCCCAGGGCTCTCAGTCTCTCTTCACAGGGGAGATGCTCAAGTCCCCTAAGCATCCTTGTGGCTCTCCCTTGGACTCTCTCCAGCAGGTCTCTGTCTCTCCTGAACTGAGGAGCCCAGAACTGGACACAGGATTGCAGCTGTGGTCTCAGCAGGGCAGAGTAGAGGGGGAGAAGAACCTCTCCAGCCCTGCTGGCCACACTTTTCTTGATGCAGTTCATGAAAATGGAGCATTCAGCTCTGTTCAAGCAACAAATACTTCGACTGTAAAAGTGTTAAATAACACAGGTGGTGTATTTAATGAAGATGCCATCAATGTTCTGCTCTCCCCCAGGCAGCAAAAAATATCCAAGTCAAACTGTAAGCAATAGAAGTAAACATGCAAGCTGTATAAATAAACATTACCTCGAGCTATCCATATACATATGGATATACATAAACATCTATCTAGCTACAATTCAACTGGCTGCCTGGGAAAGGAGCAAAAGAGGCATGGAACAGCTGTCACTTAAGGATCTGTCTTTGCTCCTCAAGAAAATTCAGTTTCAAATAAGTTTAAGATTATTCCATGATGAGCCTTACAAGTGGCAAATGGATAAAAGTCACTTCAATCAAAGTCTATAAACATCTGAGGGGCTGGGTGTAAAGAGGAGAGGACAGGCCCTGCTCAGCTGCACCCTGTGACAGGACAAGGGACAATGGATATAAACTACAACACAGGAGGCTCCACCTCACCATGAGGAGGAAGTTCTTCACTGTGAGGGTCACAGAGCACTGGAAAAGGCTGCCCAGAGAGGTTGTGGAGTCTCCTTCTCTGGAGACTTTCCAGCCCCATCTGGATGTGTTCCTGTGTGACCTGTGCTACATTCTGTGGTCCTGCTCTGGCAGGGGTTGGACTCGATGACCTCCAGAGGTCCCTTCCAACCCCTAACGTCCTGTGATCCTGTGGGCTCCCTGGTGAGGGGAGAGCATCTCTCCACCTGGCAGCACCTCATCCATCCCGGGGTGGGGTGCAGAGGGGCAAGTGCTTGTGTAAGGCAGAGTGTGAAACTCACTAAAGAAAGAGATTTTGAATAAGAAATAAGAGAGTTCTTGAGGCATGCTTTGAAACTACATAAGAAACCATAAAATCTTCCCCAGACCTCAGAACCTCTAAGTGTCAGCTTAATCAGGCTCCCATATACCTTGTTGACGTCCCAGCTCTTGATAGGTCTCTCACACATATTAATTCACGCTGTTACGAGCTTCCTTTTGATTTTCATTCCTCTCTCTTGCCCCAGCATTTTTTCAGAAGGTTCAGATTTTCATCACAGGCTACACAAGCAGCTGTGCTGGCACAATGGATGTGGTGGTGTGGAGACCCCAAAGAATGGCTGAGAGTGGGAATTGGTTAAGCCTGCACCGCCACTGAGGAGAGAAACATGGAATTTCTGTTTCAGCCTTATAAAGATTCAGCTCACTCCATGAAAAACATGTATTACGAGCAACTAAACAGCAGAAAAATATCCACAGTCTCCTGAGGGGGCTATGTAGAATCACAGAATTGTCAGGGTTGGAAGGGACCTCAAGGATCCTCTAGGTCCAACCCCCCTGCCATGGGCAGGGGCCCCTCACACTACAGCAGGTTGCTCACAACCACATCCAGCCTGGCCTTCAAAACCTCCAGGGATGAGGCTTCTACCACCTCCCTGGGCAACCTGTGCCAGTGTCTCACCACCCTCATGGTCAAGAACTTCCTAACATCCAATCTGAATCTACCCACTTCTAGTATTGTTCATTCCCCCTGTCCTATCCCTACCTGACACCCTAAAAAGTCCCTCCCCATCTTTCTTGTAGCCCCCTTCAGATACTGGAAGGCCACAAGAAGGTCTCCTTGGAGCCTTCTCTTCTCCAGACTGAACAGCTCCAACTCCCTCAGTCTGTCCTCACAGGAGAGCGGCTCCAGCCCTCTGCTCATCCTCGTGGCTGTTCTCTGGACACCTTCCAGCCCCTCCAGATCTTTCTTGTACTAGGGGCTCCAGAACTGGACACAGTATTCCAGATTGGGTCTAACCAGAGCAGAGGGGGAGAATCACCTCCCTTGACCTCCTGGTTATGCTTCTCTTGATGCAGCCCAGGATGGGATTGGTTTTCTGGGCAGGAAGCTGGAAATTAACCAACACATGGGCGACAGATATGGCCATATAGCCACAGAAAAATGATAGTGACACTAAATCAGGAGTTTATCGCAGTCCTTGAAATGCAACAGAAAGGATTGAATTGTAAATCTTCCCACAGCTTTTTCCTTCTGTTTTTAGAGATAACATTTCTAGGCTCCCATATCTGTCTTTCCCCATTATACAATCACCAATCTGCAGGACTCAAAGAGTTTGGTGAAGTGCTTGGAAGCAGCCCAGCAGTATTTATCATGTCCATAGAAATTACATTCTAACTATTGACATTTGGCATATGAGGACAGACTGAGGGAGTTGGGGTTGTTCATTCTGGAGAAGAGAAGGCTTTGAGGAGACCTTCTTGTGGCCTTCCAGTAGCTGAAGGGGGCTTCAAGAAAGCTGGGGAGGGACTTTTTAGGGTGTCAGGGAGTGATGGGACTGGGGGGAATGGAGCAAAACTAGAGAAGGGGAGATTCAGTTTGGATGATAGGAAGAAGTTCTTCCCCATGAGGGTGGTGAAGCACTGGTTGCCCAGGGAGGTGGTGGAAGCCTCATCCCTGGAGGTTTTTAAGGCCAGGCTGGATGTGGCTCTGAGCAACCTGATGCAGTGTGAGGCGTCTGTGCCCATGGCAGGGGGTTGGAACTGGATGATTCTTGAGGTCCCTTCCAACCCTGACAATTCTATGATTTCTTAATTGCCTTTGTAGTTTGAATGCAGAGAAGCTGAGTCTGTGCTGCTATGGTGGACAGGGAAGACCTCTGCCAGTACTGCACCGGTCAGGACTCTGTTTCAGGTCACACTCTGACCCTGTACACATGCTGCATCTTTTTGTGCTGCTTTGTAAAGGACACAAGGATCTAATTCTCATTCTCTGAAACACTTAAATCATTCTTAAGTCAGATACAGCCTGGGCTCAAAGGGACCTCCAATGGTCATCCATTCTACTGCCCCCTGAAGTGAGCAGGGACATCCTCAACTAGACCAGGCTGCCCAGAGCCTTGTCAAGCCTCACCTTGAATATCTTCAGGGATGGGGCCTCAAGCACCTCCCTGGGCAACCTGTTCCAGTGTTCCACCACCCTTATGGTAAAGAACCTGTTCCTAACACGCAATCTAAATCTGCTCTTCTCTAATTTGAAGCCATGATGTTGTGATATCTAGAAGCAACACAACAAATCTAGCAATTTGGAGAGGAATAGTCGAACAAATCTAACAATTTGGTGAGGAGGGTGTTTTTAATCCTCCTACCCTCACTCCTTCCCACCTTGGCATTCATCAGACCTTCAGATCCAGCTGATCAGCCCAGCAAAATGCTCAAGCTTTATTCCAGTTTATTTTCATTCAGGTCATGAGTTATACCAATTTGACACAGGATAAAGTGACTGCAAGCAGAGCTGCAGCTCGGAGAGGGTGACTGGAGTCAGGAAAGGCATGTGTAGCTGGAGTGGCATGGGGGATGGAGCTCTCTCTTTTGGTAGTAATGAAATTATTGTATTTGTTCAGTCATAGAATCACAGCATTGTCAGGGTTGGAAGGAACCTCAAGGATCAGCTAGGTCCAACCCCCCTGCCATGGGCAGGGACACCTCACACTACAGCAGCTTGCCCAGAACCCCATCCAACGTGGCCTTAAAAACCTCCAGGGATGAGGCTTCTACCACTTCCCTGGGCAACCTCTTCCAGTCATGTCACACTAGCCCAAGATGGAGAGGTATGACTGGATAATCTGATTTTTGTTTTAGTAGGAACAATTCTTAAATCCATTGTATTGTTAAAAATTCTGTCTTATACCTCCATAAAATTTCACAGACTCCACTACTAATTGAGTAATAAAAGCACATTCTTCTTAAACAGTTTTATAACCTCCTAGGAGTCCAACCCCTCTGCCAAAGCAGCATCACCCAGGGCAGCCTGCACAGGAATGCATCCAGGTGGGTTTGGAAAGCCTCCAGAGAAGGAGACTCCACAACCTCTCTGGGCAGCCTGCTCCAGGGCTCTGGCACCCTCACTGCAAAGAAGTTTCTCCTCATGCTGAGCTGAAACCTTCTCTGTTCAAGTTTGGCTCCATTGTTCCTTGGCTTATTCCAGTGCACCACCCAAAAGTGCTTGGCCCCCTCAACTTGACACCCACCCCTCAGCTATTGATAGACATTGATCAGATCCCCTCTCAGCCTTCTCTTCTCTGGACTAAACAGCCCCAGGGCTCTCAGTCTCTCTTCACAGGGGAGATGCTCAAGTCCCTTAGCCATCCTTGTAGCCCTCCCTTGGACTCTCTCCAGCAGAACCCTGTCCCTTTTGAACTGGGGTACCCAGAACTAGATGCAATATTCCAGGTCTACACATAGAATAGAATAGAATTACCAAGGTTGGAAGAGACCTTGAAGATCATCAAGTCCAACCTGTAACCACAACCTCACAACTAGACCATGGCACCAAGTGCCACATCCAGTCCCCTCCTGAACGCCTCCAGGGACGGAGACTCAACCACCTCCCCGGGCAGCCCATTCCAATGGCGAATCACTCTCTCGGTGAAGAACCTTCTCCTCACCTCCAGCCTAAACTTCCCCTGGTGCAGCTTGAGACTGTGTCCCCTTGTTCTGGTGCTGGTTGCTAGGGAGAAGAGGCCAACCCCTTCCTGGCTACAACCACCCTTCAGGTAGTTGTAGAGAGCAATGAGGTCGCCCCTGAGCCTCCTCTTCTCCAGGCTAAACAGCCCCAGCTCCCTCAGCCTCAGGTGTGGCCTCACAGAGTAGAGGGAGAGGAGAACCTCCCTAGATCTGCTGGACGTGCTCCTCTTAATGCACCCCAGGATCCCATTGGCCTTTTTGGCCACAAGGGTACACTGCTGTCCCAGCAGCCCTGTTCTAAAACACTTGTCATAGGAGAGCAGGTTCTGGGAAATGCTGGATGCAGCTGTATCTGCTGCAGAGCACAGCAGTCATGAACAATTCCCACCAAGCTGCTGGAACTGCTGCTTGGTTATTAGTTGTCAATTGGCCACAGCTGGCCCAGGGGCCCCTTTGCAAGGCACTTGTCAGGAAATAGCTGCCAGGACCCGGATCAAGTGGGAAGCAAGAACAATCAACTGAAATGTTGGTATTTTCCAGGACTGAGTAATTGGTATAGATGGGGAGGGATAAGGGAGAGGTGGAAGAAAAGCACAATGTGCAAAGCTTTCTTTTCCACGGAGGAAATCTTCCCACCAACACTCTTGCAAAGCTGTTTCTTGTGCAGTCTCCCTCAGGATTTGAGTTTGAAAGGGGAGATAAAAATAAACTTCTTTATGTTCTGTGAAAAGATCACTGAAAAAGTGATTTAAGGGGAAGGAAAGCTGAGCACTTTTCCCTAGCCATCCATATGTTCATCATATGAGGAGAGAGGACTTCTCACCCTAGAGGAAGAGCTAAATTAGAGGAGAAACTCCCAGCACTTTGCCAGTGCTAAAGAGGGGGAACCTAAATGTTTTGAGGGATTTACAGCCAGAGGAAGAAGGTGGCACAATAATCTGAGGCTGACAATGACTGTGTTTATGCAGTCCCTCGAAAAGCCTACCCAAATAATTTGAGAGCTAAAAATGAATGCTTCTGAGTACTTTCATCGCCACAGAACGATTTTAGTGTCTTGTTAATTGCATATTTTGCAGGGACATTTGCTTCTGGCTCAGGAAAAGACCACAGAATGCAGTGTTTGTTGTTGATGTCGTCTGGTTGTCCTGGGTGCCTTGCTTCAGAAGAGAGATGCTTCTCAAAACAGTTTTCAGTCAAAATCTGACCTTCCAGCTGCCTAAATACCTTCCTGACAGCCCACACCAGCGCAGTCCAGGCTTTGAGGATTTGCTCAGTCAAGGCCTGAATGGACAAATTTAATTCAACTGTTACCCTCCTTTATACAGTTGGAGATTTACTAATTTCCTTGCCCCGAGCTTGCAGTCTGAGTTTGTGTAAGAGCAGAGAGCTTCAGTTCTATGACTTCACCACAGTCATCTGCGTTTAACGAGTCCAAGTGCAGGGTTCCACACACTGGCCACAGGAACCCCATGCAGTGCTACAGGCTGGGGTCACAGTGGCTGGAGAGTGGCCAGGCAGAAAGGGAACTGGGGGTGTTGGGTGATAGCAGGTGAACATGAGCCAGCAGTGTGCCCAGGTGGCCAAGAAGGCCAATGGCATCCTGGCCTGCATCAGGAATAGTGTGGCCAGCAGGAGCAAGGAAGTCATTCTGCCCTGTGCTCAGCACTGCTTAGGACACACCTTGAGTCCTGTGTCCAGTTCTGGGCTCCTCAATTTCAGAAGGATATTGAGACTCTTGAACGTGTCCAGAGAAGGGCAACGAGGCTGGGGAGGGGTCTGGAGCACAGCCCTGTGAGGAGAGGCTGAGGGAGCTGGGGTTGTTTAGCCTGGAGAAGAGGAGGCTCAGGGGAGACCTTGCTGTCTACAACTCCCTGAAGGGAGGTTGTAGCCAGGTGGGGGTTGGTCCCCCAGGCAGCCTGTGGCAGAACAAGAGGACACAGTCTCAAGCTGCACCATGGGAGGTTTAGGCTGGAGGTGAGGAAGAAGTTCTTCCCAGAAAGGGTCATTCACCATTGGAATGTGCTGCCCAGGGAGGTGGTGGAGTCCCCATCCCTGGGGGTGTTCGAAAAAGGATTGGATGTGGCATTTGAAGCAGTGGGGTTGAACTGGATGCTCTTTCTTGGTCCCTTCCAACCCCTAACATTCTGTTATTCCGTGAATTTCATCAAGATCTTTGTGCTACTTGCACTATTACTCTTACTGCAGATGATAATTAGGACATGTGCCTTTCAATCAAGGCTTGACTGAAACCCATTTGCAAGGGTTAAGGCTGCATTTTATTAGAGAGCAGCAGCCTTCATCTCGGTGAGCCTAAATGTGGATGTTAATCACAGAAACAAGATTCCAAAGAAAAGAAAGAGTAAACCAGAGTTAAAAGGCAAGGCCCTGCCTTTGCATCACTCTCCATGACGAGGCAAACAGATTGGATATGTTTTGTCTACCTCAGTCTTTCTGATACAATTGCTCTTTGTTTATTTGGGTTCTTTGGTGGTTTGGAGTCTGTTTTGGTTTAGGGGTGTGAGTGTGTTTGTGTTTGGCTTTGCGTGGGGGTTGTTTTTGTTTGGTTGGTCGGTTGGTTTTGGTTTGCTTTTGGAATTTGTTGTTTTGTTTGGGATCTTCTTTGCCTACAAGAAAGCTGGGGAGGGACTTTTGAGGGTGTCGAGTGGTGATAGGTCTGGGGGAATGGAGCAAAACTAGAAGTGGGGAGATTCAGATTGGATGTTAGGAAGAAGTTTTTCCCATGAGGGTGGTGAGACACTGGCACAGGTTGCCCAGGGAGGTGGTGGAAGCCTCAGAATCACAGAATCACCAATGTTGGAAGAGACCTCAAAGATCATCAAATCCAACCTGGCACCACAGACCTCATGACTAGACCATGGCACCAGGTCCCACATCCAATTCCCTCTTGAACACCTCCAGGGACGGTGACTCCACCACCTCCCTGGGCAGCACATTCCAATGGCGAATCACTCTCTCGGTGAAGAACTTTCTCCTCACCTTGAGCTTAAACCTCCCCTGGTGCAGCCTGAGACTGTGTCCTCTTGTTCTGGTACTGGCTGCCTGGGAGAAGAGGCCAACCTCTGCCTGGCTACAACCTCCCTTCAGGTAGTTGTAGAGAGCAAGAAGGTCTCCCCTGAGCCTCCTCTTCTCCAGGCTAAACAACCCCAGCTCCCTCAGCCTCTCCTCGTAGGGCTTGTGCTCAAGGCCTCTCCCTAGTCTTGTTGCCTTTCTTTGGACATGTTCAAGAGTCTCAATGTCCTTCTTAAACTGAGGAGCACAGAACTGGACACAGGACTCAGGGTGTGGCCTAACCAGAGTACAGGATGTGGCTGTGAGCAACCTGCTCTAGTGTGAGGTGTCCCTGCCCATGGCAGGGGTTGGACCTAGATGATCCTTGAGGTCCCTTCCAACCCTAACAAGTCTATGATACTATTTGTGTGTTTTTTTTCTTTTAAAGATTCAAGGCCACATTTGCACCTTCTAATTGAATTTTTGGGGGGTGCCTCCTCCAATTAGTAAGCATTCCTAAACTATTTCAGATTAGTTTGCCTTTTTTGGTTTGTTTCTTTTTCTTTTTGCAATTAAATGTCTGTTTTTCTTACCCACTTCAGCTCTATCCTGCTATAGCCACCAAACGTCTGGGATGACTCACTTTCCTCTCTGACAGCTCTGCTGTAGCTCCAAAGTGTGCAGAGAAAAAAAAAACCCTTTCCCCTGGTTTTGTGTGGTAAGAAAGTCCTGTTCCTTTGATGAATCCCATTCCCCCACTCCTACCCCCCCCCCCCCCCCCATAAAGTTATATACCTGTTAATCAAATCTGCCTGCCCTCTTTTGGAGCTCTGCAGTGCTGTCACAACGTGCTGCTAAATTACTGACCTTGCATTTCTCTCTTTTTCGCTTCCCTCTGTATGGATTCTCTTTTTCCCAGTCAGGGGGTTGTGGCAGAGCTTGCACACAAAGCATCTAGGTCTAGGTGCCACGTGGCAAGTGCTTTCCCTTCTAGCTGTGCTGGGGGAGAGCTCTGCTCTCAAACTCAAGCCTGGAGCTGTTTAAGAGGAGGAATGGGGATTTCTTGTGCTTGCTTGCAGCAGCAGCAGCCTAACCTGGCTCATTCTAAAAGATGAAAGCACATGGCCCTGCTCTTGCCCTGGTAAGCTAGTCTGTGGCAAGTGCTGAAGGGAACTATCTCTGGC
The DNA here is from genome assembly GCA_033816785.1 of Picus viridis. Lineage (NCBI taxonomy): Eukaryota > Metazoa > Chordata > Aves > Piciformes > Picidae > Picus > Picus viridis. The sequence continues at coordinate 52,652,782 of CM066567.1, forward strand.
TAATCCTTCTGGTTTAGTTTTTGACCTGTCTACTTTCTTTCTCAGTTTCCTTCTTTTTCTCACATCTGTTTTTCTCTTTTCTATGCTTGCTTTCTGTGTCCTTATATCCCTTTAAACTCGGCTTCCTCTTTTTTACCTTGTCCTTTTCAACTATTACTCTTTCTCTCCACTCTCTCCCTCTTTCCTCTCTGTCATTCCACGCCACTCCTCAAACCTGGCTTGCTCTGGCTTCCATACCCCTACACCTAGTCCCTCAAGCCTGCTCTGCTGCTCTAGTTGGCAGCTGATCTCTGTCAGGCAGCCCAACCAAAACTGCAGCTAACCACAGGCCTTCTATTTTTTGTTCTTTTAAACCGACCGGGCTAAATAATAATTGCAGTTCTGTCATGTTTGCAGTGGGAAACGTTTTGTGAGTGCACTTTGGTCAGTCACCACCTGGCACTGGAATAAGCACCTTGTTTAGTTCTAGGGGCACTAAATAAACTGGCCTTACATCTTTTGCTTTCAAGCTGTGTTGGGGCCCTGTTGTGTAATTGCCATTTGCATGCCAGAGGGATTGCGTAGGGGTGATGCACACATCAAAGTCGCATTCGTCTGGGCTTGGGTGCATTAACTGTGATCAGTAATGCAATTTCAGGAGACAATGCCACATTTGTAAGATGAACTGAAACTACAGCAGCACTTGAGCTGAAAGGCAATGTTGATGCGGCTTGGTCCTCTCCCAGTAGCAGGGACTAATTGCAGTGGGAGGTATTTATGTTGCACACACACACAAATAAAAACCCCTTGGTGTATTTCCAAACCAGCATGAAAATGCTAACTGTAACTCAGGTATTTTAGTACTGTGGCTCTCACCGGGAGGAAAGAAAGTGCTGCAAGGAGAGGATCGTAGAATTACAGAATCATATAGAGTCATAGGGTGGTCTGGGTTGGAAGGGACCTCCAAAGGCCATCTGGTCCAGCCCTCGCTGCAGTAAGCAGGACCTCCTCAACTAGATCAGGTTGCTCAGAGCCCTGTAAAGCCTCACCTTGAGTATCTCCAAGGGTGGGGCCTTGGATATTTGGTTTGTGTGCTGCATGGGGAAATGAAAGATCAGTGGCCACCAGTCAGGAGGGGTTGGGGCGATGTTTCAAGCTCCCGTTTGTCTTCTCATTAATTTGTTGTTGCTCTTCCCTTTCCAAGGACAGCCCTGCTTGGGCATACCACAGAATCTACCAGGTTGGAAGAGACCTCCAAGATCAAGTCCAGCTGATCACCCAACCCTAACTAACCAACTAGAGCATGGCACTAAGTGCCTCATCCAGGATTTTCTTAAACACCTCCAAGGACATCGATCCCACCACCTCCCTGGGGCAGCCCATTCCAATGGTCTCTGTGAAGAACTTCTTCCCATACTGAGAAGAATTTCTTCCCATACTGAGGGAAAAAGTCCTTCCAACCCAGAAACCCTTGATTTCACCTGTCCCTTTAATATAAAAACTATGGGGTACACACATTGCTAAGCAATTATTTGTTTTATCTCCACTATCTCATCTTGGTCTTGTCTCCAGACACTTTTATACTTTCATCCTTTTCTTGCTCTGACCCAATGCATGGAAGATGGCAAAAGATGATCCTGCTCTGGCAGGGGGGTTAAACTGGATGATCTCCAGAGGTCCCTTCCAAGCCCTAACATTCTGTAACCCTGTGATCCTGAGGAAACTGCAGTCCTACCAACAGGGAAGGGCTGGTGGGTGATGTGGTGGTCGGAGGGTGTTTAGGCACCAGTGACCACGAGATAATTGAGTTTTCAGTATTCAGCCAAGCCAAGAGGGGGAACAAGAAGACCTCCACTCTGGACTTCCGGAGGGCGGACTTCAGGCTACTCAAGGAACTAACTCAGAAGGTTCCTTGGGAAACAGCCCTTAAAAACAAAGGGGTTCAGGAGAGCTGGACCTACTTCAAGAAAGAACTCTTGAAGGCGCAGGAACAGGCTGTGCCAGTGTGCCGGAAGATGAGCCGCCAGGGCAGACGGCCAGCCTGGTTGGGTAATGAACTTCTAAAGGAACTAAGGGAAAAAAGAGGGTGTATTATCTTTGAAAAAAGGGGAGGCAACCCATGGAGTGTTTAGGGATGTTGCTAGGTCTTGGAGGAAGAAAATTAGGGAGGCAAAAGCACATTTGGAGCTCAGACTGGCCTCTGCTGTGAAGGACAACAAAAAGTCCTTCTATAAATATATTAATAGCAAGAGGAAGGGCAAGGAGAAGCTCCACTCCTTGGTGGGCATGGAGGGGAATATTGTAACAAAGGATGAGGAAAAGGCAGAGGTGCTTAACACCTTCTTTACCTCAATTTTTACTAGCAGGACAGAACGTCTTCCAGACAGCTGGCCTGCAGAGCTGGCAGAAGGAGCCAGGGAGCAGCATAGTTTTCCCCTGTTCCAGGATGGGAGAGTTAGAGATCTTCTCAGCCGCTTGGACCCCCACAAGTCCATGGGACCGGATGGGATCCATCCTAGGGTGCTGAGGGAGCTGGCGGATGAGCTGTCCAGGCCGCTCTCCATCATTTTTCAGCAGTCCTGGCTCACTGGAGAGGTCCCAGAAGACTGGAAGCTGGCCAACGTGGTGCCCATCCATAAGAAGGGCCAGTTGGAAGAGCCGGGGAATTATAGGCCTGTCAGCCTGACCTCAGTGCCAGGCAAGATTATGGAGCGGGTCATCTCGAGTGCGATCACACAGCACTTACAGGATGGCCAGGGGCTCAGGCCTAGCCAGCATGGATTTAGGAGGGGCAGGTCCTGCCTGACCAACCTGATCTCCTTCTATGATCAGATGACCCGCCTGGTGGACGTGGGGAGGCCTGTGGATGTGGTGTGCAATAGTCATAATCCCACCTGTCATTATTGACCTGCTTCACACAGAGCCATACTTTACAAAGGCTGTAACCCTTAGGAATAGAATAGAATAGAATAGAATAGAATAGAATAGAATAGAATAGAATAGAATAGAATAGAATAGAATAGAATAGAATTACCAAGGTTGGAAGAGACCTTGAAGATCATCGAGTCCAACCTGTAACCATAACCTCACAACTAGACCATGGCACCAAGTGCCACATCCAGTCCCCTCCTGAACGCCTCCAGGGACGGAGACTCAACCACCTCCCCGGGCAGCCCATTCCAATGACGAATCACTCTCTCGGTGAAGAACTTTCTCCTCACCTCGAGCCTAAACTTCCCCTGGTGCAGCTTGAGACTGTGTCCCCTTGTTCTGGTGCTGGTTGCTAGGGAGAAGAGGCCAACCCCTTCCTGGCTACAACCACCCTTCAGGTAGTTGTAGAGAGCAATGAGGTCGCCCCTGAGCCTCCTCTTCTCCAGGCTGAGCAACCCCAGCTCCCTCAGCCTCTCCTCATAGGGCTTGTGCTCAAGGCCTCTCACCAGCCTTGTTGCCCTTCTCTGGACACGTTCAAGTGTCTCAATGTCCTTCTTAAATTGAGGAGCCCAGAACTGGACACAGGACTCAAGGTGTGGCCTAACCAGTGCGGAGCACAGGGCAGAATGACTTCCCTGCTCCTGCTGGCCACACTATTCCTGATGTAGTCCAGGATGCCATTGGCTTTCTGTGCCACCTGGGCACACTGCTGTCTCATGTTCAGCCAGCTGTCAACCAATACCCCCAGGTCCCTCTCTGCCTGGCTGCTCTCCAGCCACTCTGACCCTAACCCCAGGTACAGGTACGGGGGGAAAAAAGGCTGAGTGTGAGCACTCTAGGCCATGCTTGTGCATTCCAAGAACTGAACTGAACTGAACTGTGAGGTTTTTAAAGAACAGAACAGGTCTGAGGGGATCAGTCCTGCTGAACTTGTCTGACACAGATGGGTTTATCTCTTGTCTTAAACTTATCTCCACATGGTGTGTGAAACTGGCACACAGACAGTAGGTACAATGCATACCTGTCTGTGATCTTCTTACAGATCCCAGACATGTCTGTCTGTGTCCCTTCATTAAGAGCCATTACAGAGTCAGAATGCAGGTTCAGTGGCACCTGAGAAGATCCCCTGGTCCAAATCTCTGCTCAGATAAGGGCCAGCTGGGAGCTGCATCAGGCTGCATGGGGTGAGTGGTGTGAACATCCCCCAGAATGGAGACTCCATTACTTCCCTGAATCACAGAATTATAGGGATGGGAAGTGAACTCTGGAGATCATCCAGTCCAACCCCTCTGCCACAGCAGGGTCTCCTAGAGCAGGTTGCACAGGATGGTGTTCAGGCAGGTTTGGAATGACTCCTGAGCCAGAGACTCCACCACCTCTCTGGGCAGCCTGTTCCAGTGCTCTCCACCCTCAAAGTAAAGAAGTTCCTTCTCATGGTTAGGTGGAACTTCCTGTGTCCAAGTTTGTGCCCATTAGTTCTTGTCCTGTCCCTGGGCAGCACTGAAAAAAGTCTGGTCCCATCCTCCTGGCACCCACCCTATAAGTATATCTAAGCATTAATAAACTGCCCCTTCAGTCTTCTCTAGGCTAAAAAGCCCCAGTCCTTCAGCCTTTCTTCATAGCAGAGATGTTCGAGACCCCTAATCATCTTCACAGCCTTTTGCTGTACCTTCTCAAGCAGTTCCCTGTCCTTCTGTAACTGGGGAGCCCAGACACAGTACTCTAGATGAGGCCTCACCATGGTAGAGGGGCAGGAGAACCTCCCCGACCTGTTTGCCACACTCTTCTTCATGCACCCCAGGATGCCATCGGTCTTCTTGGCCACAAGGGCACATTGC